>JAPQRP010000009.1:14300405-14313880 GCA_037367295.1 Apogon hyalosoma | reverse complement strand
GGTTGCACATGCAATGCATTATCAAAATGCTGGGTCACCACTAGCAATTGTGGGCCCCATGAAAGCTAAACAATGGGGGCCCTTTATAAAATTTAGTATTTTATCAATTTGTCAGGGGGGTTATGTACGTGGGGTAGGGGGCAGCAGTTATCTAACCAATGTAACTAACGCTGGCGTAATGCAAAAGTGAAACTTACCATGTTTTCAACATCCGACTCCCGGCTTCTATGCCTCTATTATGCAGTGGATCTTACACAAAATTTTCACAACTTCTAACCTGTATCCACTGGACCCCCTCCACTGCTCTATGGCCCCCCAAGAAATGCTGGGCCCCATGAATTTGTCATGTTTAGCCCCTCTTTACAGCGCCCCAGTCAAAACATCCAACCTTGGTTGCGGAACGAGAGGTGTTCCTTTTACATAGCATTCCGAAATCATGATTCCACCTTTATCATGGCCCTGTTACTCCCTCCATAGGCTTTACAGAGTTGTGACAGAGGTGGAACCAAATACTCTCACCATTTTGTTTACTCAGATGTCATTCCAGAACGAAGGTGAAATAGTCCCAGAATAGAAGTGTTGTGTAAAAGGGGCTAAAGTGTTGAAAAGGATGGGATTAAGCATAAAAAAGATGAAAGGACGCATCAGGCTATAGATCCTCATCTTTATTACCAGAGTGTGTGTTACAGTCTGTGGAAAGATTTAATCCTGAGTGTTCCTGTTTATCTGTGTCCATAGGAAAACACTCTTAGCAGTGAGATTCCAAAGTTTGCTGGGATCTATTTCTTCATTGGGCCTGACAATGTTTGTCAAACTGCCATATGTGAAGACATTGTTTATATATGAAATAAAAGTGTTTTGTTTTTTAAAGTAAATCACATATAAATATAATCATAATCAGTTACAGTGACTGAAAAAAAAAGATTAAGTACAGTCACAAAAGGATTACATCCAGATATAGTTGTGTATGACAAATATGACCACGCTGAAGCAGGAAGTCATACTGACACACAAGAACACTTTTCAACACTCAAAACTCAACAATTATGGGAATTTAATGGCAGAACTGGACTAAAATAACCATAGGCATTTTGTTATTAGAGTAAAATTGATTGAAATTATGAGTGGCTATGTTTTTTCGCCTTATGAGCCTTTTATATCTCTATAGGGAGCGGGTCGCCTCCATGGACTCCACCATGTAACACTACCATGTTTCTAAGCAACAGCTCAGAATGGAGTTATTGTGGATGCCAAGCAGCATTAAGGTACATAAAAAACACCTGCTGTGTTTGTAGAATTGCAATCTTCTTAAAGCTGCCATGCTTGGTAATCATTGGGCAGCATATCAATGACTGAAAAATAAATTCTCCTATCTGAAAAATATATTTTTTGTTTTCTTGCCGAATGCTCTGTGTTTATGAAACGCAATACATAATACACTGTTTTTAGACTATATTGCTATGTACAAATGCAAGAAAACAAGACATTTAAAAATTTCTACAACAAAAAAAAGGGCATTTTCCAGATAGGAGGTTTTCTTCTTCAGCCATTTATATTCAAATTCAAGTGTTCTGAGAGGGCACAAGACATCTGTATCTGATTCTCACCATAATGCAGATATTGTTTGATCACTAATGGGACTACATTTAAAATGCTTTTAATTCCTAAATGGTTAATGCAATATTTTTTGTCAAACCCCTTGAAATAAAGCTGAGTCCACACCTCAATCACATCTTAACTGTTTTGTTTCATGTCCATTGTGGTGTTGCACAGAGGAAAAATGACAAAAATATGTGTTGCTTTCTAAATACTTATGGACCTGAATTTGTCTTGGATGTGATTTTACCTTGACACTGTGTGCAAATGTAGTGGCTTCACTTTTCCATAATTTTGTGAAATGACATCACATCGTCTATGTTTGTACTTGGTCTACTTTCAATGTTTATTTTTCCCCCTGATTTTGGTTCCTGTAGCCTTTATTAGAAAAAGAAGCGACAGAAAAAATGACTTGGTCTTGTTTCATTACAGAACATTTTTCCTCTAAATGAGACAGTAAGCTGTACGCTTAAGAGAAATTAAGAGAAATGTAAGCTTTAATCATCCTTAATTTTCATGAGGATAGAGCATAGGTCACTCTGCTCTTCTGTCATGACCCTAAGAGGCATAAAGTCTTCACACCAAGGTTGGCAAATAGATATTTCACCCAAACTACCTCCTACTGTCTCCTTTACAAATGTGCATAACTGTTTTCCTTAGCATTAATATTTTATAAGATGAGATATTAACAGTATTCTGATAATTACTGAGAATATAATGTCACTCTAATTTGGACCAATAACTGATTTTCTTTCTTTTTTTTTTTTTTTTTTTAATAAATTTTGTGCATTAGGAACTGCATTTAACATCTGTCTCCTGTAATGAGTGATCTCTGTTCTCACACACTGACTCCAATAAATATTTCTTGCATAATATATCAAATCTCTAAATGTTCCTCCATCTTCAGTATCTTTCTGCTCACAAGGGCTCTAACATTACTGCATGGTGACATTTAAATGACTGTTTTTATGATATTTCAGCTTAAAACATACTATAAAATGTTACCTATAAAACTCTGATTAAGTGTTTTTTTTACATTATTTAATATTCTTTAATAGTGTAGCTAATAATCTATGATCTTTTACATTTTCAAAGTAACTCAACACTTACAGCTGCACTTTTGTTGGTTGGAAGTAGCTGTAGCAGTGTGGAGGATGATGTTGATGTTTGTTTGGAAGATAAACACATTGGGATGTGTAAAAGAAAACATTTCGCACTTTTGAAGTAGAACTGACTCTGTTTAATCAAATCATTTACATACATTTCTTATGAAAGCAAGCTTATTCATTATGTCAATCTCCAATATTTCATATGACAAACATCTTGCCGCAGATGTCTCCAAACATTTTTGTAGCACAACACTGACACTTCTGATTTATAAATGTGAGTGATAACAGTTTATTTGAATAATTTCTGTTCTGTTCTGTAAAGTCTGTTGGTGGCAGTTATGGCAAAACAAACCACGCAAGGGATCAACGTAAGATGAATTAAAATAATAAATACAATCTAAAAAATGATGGTAACCCTTGCGCTGTTTGCAGTTACATCACACAAAAACAATTACCCTTTTCCCTATCACACCAATCAATCTATATTGTTTAGTTGCTCTTTACATTTATTTTCTTTTTCATTGTAATATGATGTTGTTGATTATTATGTTTTTGTTTAGTTGTTTGTTTATTTGCTTGATTTGTCTTTTGTTTAGTTGTTGTGGGTTTTTCCCCTTTTTTTCCACTATGTCTTGGTAACTCTATCACTAATTAAAAAAAAAAGAAAAAAAAAAAAGAAAGAAAGAGTTACCCTTGATTAACCTGGACATTTGCAAAATATGTCATACTTTATGTCTGCATGAACTGGATGGAGTAGGTTTCATTGTCTGTGCCTGAGACAGAAAGTGCTGCAGTTTTACATTAATTTTCTTCAATCACATGAGAAGAAAGTCTTTTTTCCTCTTTTTTTCCAGATGCATTTTCTGTGCTGATGACTCTTAAATAGTAGGGAAACAGTACAACCATAGGACATGAATCAGAGAATGGGTTTTTCTTCTGCAGCATAGATGCTAAATGCACCAGGTTCACGCCGCCTTTACCGGTGTCATTCTATATCCTCCTGAGACCCAGCAATGCATTTTTGTCCTCTGTAGGGGACAAAAGTTTCACAGTTTTACTTTTAAAAAAATGCTGTCTGTTGCAAAGGACATTCCATTAAAAATAGATAAATGCATAAAAATAATTTAAAAATCTGATAAAAATGTTGCATAATGCAGTTTCCTATTAAGACAATTATTTAAAGTAAAAAAGCTAAAACTTTCACTGTCCTAGGTCTCAGAAGGATATACCCTTTAATTTGATGGAAAAATCAAAGGTAAATTAAGAAATGTCTTAAATTGGGGTTTAATAAAAAAACATACTCCTCTTATTTCATTGTCACTGGAAAATCCGAGTTGCATCCTTTTCTACCATAACAGAAAAAAAAAAAAAAGAGGAAAAACCTCACTGTCAATAAATGCCAAAGGTCAAATGGCAGTGTTTTCAGTGTCAAACCACACAGATTGTCTCATACACTTAATTTGGTCGACTGAGCCTTCACAATGCTGCTGGGCTCACACAAGCTACAAGAGATGAATTCAATTAATTTACTTTCTTAATTAGCTTCATTCTTTTCTTTGGCCTTGTATAGCAGAATGTAAACATTATCATTAAAATGCTCAGATTAAATAGATGCTATTGGCCATCACATTTGTTTTCAATGAATGTGTTCATATTTATTGTTCTAAAAACTGTTGTAAATGGTCACTTTTACCAATAGAATATATGTGCAAGATTTAGAAAAACAAACTATGAACAAATACACATCAGATGTCGGCAAAAAGTCAACACAGAACAAAAATGGAACCAGAAATACTACTTAAATACATGTGCTGTCTCCCACCTTGAACTTAAAAAGGATTTAATTGTGCAGTGTGCATTACTTAGATGATCTAATTGCAACGGAATATAATACTCATATCTTTTCACAAGCGTATATTCATGAGTTATGTTTTGTTGAATGAGGCAGCAGTAGTGGTTCACTGTATTCTAAAGGAGTTCAGAAGGGAGCGCCTCTTTACCTTTTTTTTTTTTTCTCCAATTTCCAGTGAATAAAGTGTGTGGGGAATGACATGGACACAACAAATACTGGTTCTAACAAGGGATTTCACATTATTGTGGCCTCTGTAGGGGAAAGTGGGGTTGTTAATGTGGTTGCAATGTGAAATTTCACTTCCAGATCTTAGTAAATATTACATACTGAAGCTCTGAGAAGGAAAACCTACACTTTTTATTTTATTTAACCTTGTTTTAATCAGGCAAATTAGTTGAGAACTGATTCTCATTTTCCCATAACGACCTGGACATATAGAGACGAACAACCAATCACTCTCACATCTCTCACTCTTAAGTTAGCTCCTAAGTTCACTGTTAATTGCAAAATAGACTATCCATGAAATCCAGTTTTATGCAGATATTTTGCCAAATGGATATTTTTCTCTGTGTTTGAGCTTCTCACCCACATGTAAAGAGCATTTTAAGAGGCTTGGGAGACAGGGCAGACATAATTCAAATAATACACTTCAACAACCTGAACCAACACTTAAGGTAACTTTAGTTTATAACTCAACTGATAGATTAAATCCTCTGTGTCTGCTACATCCAGTGTTATCCACGCTGTCCGCAGTTGTAAGGCCTCCACTTTGTGGTTGTTTTTGTGCTGTCATGTGGAGACAATAAAGGAAGAAAACATCTGTTAATGTGGACAGGGCAAAAATTATTACAAAACAAAAATACAGTCTCAAGCAGTATTTGCAATTATAGGAATAGTATAGTGAGTCAATACAGATAGGGGTGTGAGGACAAATTTAGTAGTCTCAACCTGATTTAAGCCAATATTGTAGCACCATCTTGTATTTGCCAGGTAGATACCGGTATGATTTTATTGCAATCATTCAAAGACTATAAAGAAAATCAGAGCTTCATCTGGACTTGTAGCACACTCAGTTATTTCAGGGGCTGTCAGACAAACCTTTGTACTTGGAAAGTTGAGAGAGCTCGCTGTGAGTTTGGTGCGACAGCATGTAGTATAATAGAAGTGCCTGCTCTCATGGCCTTCGTTAGAGGAAGAACAGCCCCCTGCACACGGAGCCCTTCGCCATCTTTTTGTCTGCAGGAGAGTAGTATGATATGACCTTTAATGGCTGGCAGGCCAGAGGACAGCACAGGACTTATAAGAAATGGCACATCTGCAGATGACCTTTAAAAAACCCTCATATTGCATTAAGACCCTTTGATCACTTGGATTATCCACTGCTGTCTGGGACCTCACTGGATCATTCTGACCAGCCAGCCTGTGACAAGGTGCCAAGAAAAAGAAAATTACACACATCATAAAAAGGACAAAACAATTTCTTTTTTAGAAATCTATATAATTTGATTTAAGACTGTCTGAAATAACATGTATATCAAGAAAATATCACCACTATATTGCATATTCTGTATTGCAGTAAGTATCATGTTTTTGCCATTTATGTAAATGCATATATATATATTTTTATAAGCCAGATGAATTTGTAACAGGAGACCGCTGCATCGGTTCTGTCAGAGCAGCTGAGAAGATAATATAATATTATGTAAAAACAATTTCATAGGTTATATTTAATGACATTTCTGTTAGGCAGTCAACTTTCATGCAACCGAATAAATTTAATGTGTGCTGAATCTGTTATTAGAGCCAACCTTGACATTGTCTTTTTTTTTTAAGACAATGTAATTAAATGTACACTAAAAGATAGCATTATGTTATCTCTGTGGAAGAGAACATGCTCTTTCACCTGTCCTGGTGTGCAATGGGTGTAATTTATCTGTCTGTAATGGGTAAAAAGGAGGAAATGTAGAGATGTGCATGATGTAAGTATGAGTTTTTGCAAGTACAGTACATGTTATCACATATGTTTTCTGTGGATACTTATTTTAGAACATTAAAAATAGGTGTTACTGTGCTGTCAGACATACAACCGTTTTTTTTTTTTGGTTTTGTTTTGTTTTGTTTGTTTGTTTTCAGATGTACTGTGACATAAATGTGAAGCTAATTAAGAGAATCCCAGGAGATGTAGACGGTTGTTCTTGGACCAGGTGCTCCATCTTCCATCTCATCTCATCCTTCTTTCAACACCAAAAAGCTATCAGAACCAGCACAGCCTCGAATCAGAGTCAGTCAGGTGTTCATAAGTATTGCCTTAAGGGACAGCAGCTAGCTCAGGGAGACACCTTTGATAAAGCTCCTTCACTCTCGACTCCGCCTGTCTCTAATATCCAAATCACTGCTGTCCCATATGGACGAAGTAATTGACTCAGTGATTTAAAGGCAACCTGACCACCTCCATTCTCTGCATGTGTCTCCAAGATAAAACATAAAAGATCGTTCTGTTAATTTGTTCATAGACCTCTCCCCCCTCATCGTAGAAATTCAATGACCCGTCAGCAATTTTAGATTACCACAATGTGAAAATCTTCCAATCTGCCGTAATTACCATGTTACAAAAGACAGTCTTAAATTATATCAGGAAGAATGGCTTTGTGTAATGGGACTTGGAGTCAGCTATGTGTGTGCATGTCAAACAAACCTCAATATTTACCTATTTTTATGACGACATTTTATGAATGACAGCATGTCAGTGGGACTCAGTCATGTATGTCTCCCATTATGAACATAAACCTGTTTTCAACATCATATTTTAAGGACTTATGGAGGCAAGATTTTGGTCACTATTACAGAAATCATTGAATTTAAGGGTTAGATTCATTTTAAGATTTAGAACCATCGTGGTTAGATGTTATGCGTGTTTGTGTGTAATGATGTCTGTAAACTTGGAGAACCTAAATGTTGGATTCAATGGTGTTTTAAGGATTAAAGGGTTAAACATCTCTAATTAGTGCAATAAGTGCAGAATTTCACAATGAGAACAGCCCTGTTTTACAGAATCACAAAGCAGTACCAACATTAAAGCAAAGCATCTACTAATGTGTACCAGGCGCAACTTACTGCTAATAATACTTGTTCTTTAGCCATTTGAAACTAGCCATAGGTATATAAGTTATTAAATAAATAACATTTTAAGCATATGCTATATTTAGAATATTTTTGCCACTCTGCGTTTTCAGTCCTGTGAGGTTACGAAACCATGCTGACTACAATTAGACAAACTCACTTCTAAAACT
This sequence comes from Apogon hyalosoma, assembly GCA_037367295.1. Classification (NCBI taxonomy): domain Eukaryota; kingdom Metazoa; phylum Chordata; class Actinopteri; order Kurtiformes; family Apogonidae; genus Apogon; species Apogon hyalosoma. The sequence continues at coordinate 14,306,033 of JAPQRP010000009.1, read as the reverse complement.
CTGAACGCTCCCTTTAAGATGAGGTTTTAGGTTAGATTAAGTTGAGGTTAGCTGCTCAGTTGTGATGGTCATTGAATGCATCATGACCACACACCCTCACTGTGGAGGCATGTACATTGGGCCCATAATATAAATCATCACGTTTGGGGGTTAAGACTTGGGGTAAGGGATATAAAATGAAATAAAATAAAACCTAAACAAATATTGGAGCCCACTGGTTTGACGTTTTCTAAAAATGAGTTGTTATACTTTTAATTGCTGAATATAGTCAAGATAAATCCACATTAAAATAGGAGTATTTTTTTTACTGCAATCTCCACCTAAACCTGATTTTTACACCATTTATATCTAAATGTTGCTGGTCTACATCATTTGTCATATCTGAGCTATATGTCAAGTCATTTATAACAGTATACAGTGGATAAGGGAAGGATGATTTATGACCCATGCAAATATGCAAATGCTTTTGTTAAATGCCCATTTTCATTGTCATTTTAGATTGATTTTGTACTGATAACCATGCCAAGAAACTTTTGTATTTTAATTATAGAAACAGATGATTGAAACACAGGTAATTATCAAACACACCCATGTTACGGCTTGAGATATTCCGATGTGAAGAGAATTAATAAAAATAAAAAAATCACATTGCTCATTTTTATGTCCTTGAAATAGTAGATCTAATGTTAAAAATACTGTTAAGCTTAGGTTGTTTAGACTGTCTTTTTCTTTCCAAATGTAATACAAATAATACAGTGGTGTGCAAATGGTGCTGCTTGAGGGAAGTTTGTAGCAGAGTCTGTGTTGTGTTGTGTTGGAAACTGTTTGCAGTTTGACTCTGTTTCTAAGGTTGACAGTTGCTATTGTCACAAATGTTTGTTACTGTGGAGGAGTAGAAGAGTGATGTTGACTCTATGATGAACATCAGAATATTTGTGAAAAATCAGTCAAGAGATCAGTTTTCAAGCAGTTAACATATATGCATGCAAATGAAATTATTGGAGAAGGAAGCCATTGTTCTCTGTTGTTTTCACACCTTGGAAAAAGGCAGTTAACACATGCAAATTACATATAGCACTTTTAAGTAGAATCTTGAAATGAGCAAGATGTAATGTTTCTAAATACAAGAGCCACAAATTTCCAAACACAGTGAACGCTCCACTTTTTGCTTTTTGCGACATATTGTCCATCACTTGCACATACTGAAAGAAAAAGAAAATTCAACAAGTGGTGCCAGGCACAACAAACCCCGCTCCTCGCAAACATTTTACCCAATTTGCCCTATCTCTTATCAATGCGAAAACACATTTTTGGTGACCTTGACTTCTGACCTACATTCACCAAATTTTAATGGGCTCTATTCTGGACTACCTCACACCTCCTGAAAATTTCATGGAAATTGGTCCAGTAATTTTTGCATAAAGTTGCTGACAAACAGACAAAAAAAACAAACCAAAAACAATACCCTCGCCTCCCCTTCGGGGGGGCGGGGCAACTAATAAGGGCATGTTTTGACAAGTCCAGATTTTTTCATGATTTGATTTTTGTCATGGGGCGACAGTAAGGGTTGTTAATACTCATCATTACTCGTCATTAATACCACACCTTCTGACTGCATGAGTGTCATTTGCCAGTCACTTCTGTATAACTTAAATAAAAATGTGATTACTCTACCTCTGAATGCTGAGATTAGAAAGTCCCTTTTGGACGTGTGTGCTCTTCCAATGAGTTATGTGCTCTGTGTTTAATTACAGGTTCGGGAAATGCCCAGTGCTTGTGACAATTGGCATATTCTGACCCAGACAAAAATTACAGCCATTCAAAAGCAATGAATTTCAATCACCTTTCTCGTCCGCTCTCTAGATTGGCTCTGCGTCAGACTGTCATTAGGCTCTGCCAAACATTTCACAAAATGTGGGAGCTGATATCATTCATGTGCAGTTGATTAAATGAGTTTGTTTTTTTTTAATAGTAGGTGAAATAGAAAAGCAGCAGAAGTACAAAAATTATATTTCAACCTTTCATGTACAGCACAAGTGCAGGTAAGTGTATTGTTTATAATAAGATTTATTTTCAAACTCATTAGATCATAACTACATCACTTTCCATCTTGTTCTTCTTTTTACTCTTCTTCTTATTATTTATTTTATTTTATTTTATTTTATTTTATTTATTTATTTACTTATTGGTTCTGTTAATGCTATTTATTTCCAATAATCACCAACTTTAATATTCAATATAAGAGTTTAACAGACCAGCATGTATCCTGTTTCCTGAGGCAACATTATGTATGTTTGTGTTGTATTTATCAAAAGTTCAGCATTTAACAAACAAAAGTGCTATTCAGTACACCACTCCCTTGGCATTTGACAGTGTAGATGAGGTGTTACCTATATAAATATAATCCAATGGCTATTTTTTTATTTTCCATTTCCTAATCAAACTAAGTAGGAAGCCTGTATAAGACATAGAAAGTATTAAAGAGCAGAAATCTTAAAACTAATTTAGCTTAGGTTCATCTCACCTCAATCATCAAAAATCTAAAATTGGACATTGTTCTTTATTTCAAATCTGTGGTGACAGGCATATTTATTTATTATTAACCTTTATTTAACCAAGAAAAAAATGACTCATTGAGATTAAAATTTATTTTGCGGCAGACGGTACGGGAAATAGAAATTTCAGCCACACATCGACACTAAAAACACACATAGAACACAGAATAAAACCAAACATAAAACACCATAGTAAAAACACATATAAACGCCGCCGATAATTTAAAAGCTACTAAAAGTATACAACAGTGCTTCTTGCATGTGTGCTGTTCATCTACTAATATGAATGTCAAGCCTCAGGTAAAAAAAAAAAAAAAAGAAAGAAAAAAAAAGACAGTCTAGCAGCTGTGTTGTTTATGCTGACCCCCACCTGTGAGATTCTGCCAAACACGGCAGAATAAAGCTGCCTCTAAGCTCTTAATATATGTCCCTACTGCTCACAGATCTGTCTGGAAAGAATGACCCCCGTTGCACAGTGGGCAGTAAAGCCAGGAGGAAATCTCTGCTTCGACTGTTAATGACACTGCTTAGATCAATCCCCCATGGAGCTCTGTATTTTTCTCCTTCACTCTCTCATTCCATGTCTCCATCTCTGTCATCTCTGTCTACCTTTCTCTTTTCTCCCCCCACTGTCTCCCTGATTCCTTGTCTGCAAAACATCACAAAAAAACATGTTCAAACCGTGGACGCACTGTTGACCCACGCTGTCCTTTTTGCTGTTTGCTGTTCCTTACAATTACACAGGGTCTGTCTCCAGACAAATCGAATGGGCCAGCTTGTCTCTGCCTGACTGTGTGTGGTACGGACCGATCGATAGGCATCACAGTTAATACCCTCGCTTGTTTTTGTCGAGTTGTGGAATGTTTGTTGCTGATGGACACACCCAGCGCTCGCTTTCCTCTCTGCCAGATCAAGGTTTCACGTCGCCTTGGGATGACTTGTCGATATCAGACTGTTCAAAGTGATCAGAGTCATTGTCCACAAAATCAATAATCTCCAACTCCATCTTCTCTGTTCACTGCTCATTTACTGCAACAAAGTTTTCCTGTACATCTTAATGAACAAACACACTGAATATGGATCAATAAATCAAATAATCAATTAGTTTAAGAGAACAGATGAGATAGAGTCCCTGGGTGGGAGAGTCAGGTTTTGTGCCTGGAAAGGTCTCGGTAAAGCATATCATTAGTGATAACAAGCGAGGTGATTTTCACAATGCAATGTAAGCACCTCAGTTATAATACTGTATAAACATTTGCCTTTTTTGTTTTTTTAATTAACCGTAAACAGACAGAGGTGGCATGAACTCTTTCCTCTCTCTGGCAGATGTATAGTGACCTTTACAACACAGGTTGTTCAAACACCGAACACCAATTGTATTTCATTTAATCTCATTCTCTCCTATGCCTGGTCCACTCAATAGACATTTCAACATTCTTTCAACATTTCCAGCTATATTATACTATTTCAAGTTCTTCATCAACTTTATTTTTTCACTTTAAAAAAATGTGTTCTATTTTAACAGCCACAATGTCATTCAGCCATGAATTCACCTTCAACCTAACCTTCGGCTATCCTTTGTCAGCCATTTCAGCTCCTCTTTCAACTTTTATTTTTCACTTTGACAGAGTTCTTTGTCTACTTTATACTTTTTAAGCTTCTTCTATTTTTATTTTTTGCTTGATTTTAGCAATATCAGCTAAATTCAGTCATGTTTCAACTACAGTCCAGCTGCATTTCAGCAAGGCTTCAGCAATCACATGCAATTGCTGAAGAGATCTAGTTTCATATAGTGGTTGTTGAGTATGAAATATACTAAACAAATAAACTAAGTGCAGTGCAAAATACACAACAGCTTATGTTATATTACTCTGGAGACCAAGTGTAAATAAAACTCCAGTACAATTGAACAAAGTCACGAAAGAAAAAGAAAGTCAATATATTCTCCATATCCACTGCTTTGCATAATGTACAATACTATGCAGAAGTCAAAGGGACAAAGTTTAATGGTTTTGTAAAGTTATAATAACCCCACATATTGCATTTCTCTGTCTCTGTATTAAAATTCAGTCTGGATATATTGGACATATGTTCAGCAGTGATGACAAAATTTTGGTTTCTTTAACCCATAAAGACCCAAACAGCTACTGGCAACTAAAAGCATCTACTGATCTAAAATGTTTAATCACTTCTGGAACACTAATCCTATCAATACATTGAAATAATGTTGGTAAAATACAGTTTGTCATCCTTTTATCATCATCAGATATGACCCATCTGGACATTCAGAGGCTCCATAGTTAAAAATGTCATCTTCTACAACACTGATTCACCAGTAAAACCCATGGAGTCTGATCAATGACAGTAGATGGAAACACTGGGTTTATGTTCAGTTAATGATAGATTTTACTGAAAAAGTCACTTTTTCTTCCATTTTTTCTGTTTCTGATATAATAATCCTCAACTTTAATCTGAGTTTTTATGAACATCTATGTTATCAGTGCATTAAATATAGAAAAATACCCAATTTACACTGAAAAAACACAAAATACAGAAAAAATATTGGAATTAATGGTGATAAATCACTTCAGAAAGGTTACATAGAGAGAAAAAAATCATATGTGAATTGACACAGAAGCAGCACTGGGTCTTTATGGGTTAAACCAAAGAGGAAGTATTTAGTGTGACCTCCCTTTGGACTTAACATGTCATTAATAGACAATATAAGATTTATTGCATTCATTTTTTGATGTTCTGTGCCAGGTTTCATTCAGCGCTTGTCAAACATTTCCACTGTTTGTGCTGCTTCTTGTCATGGGGTCAGGGGTCACATTAAACAGTGACTTTAACTTTTACAATCCACTTAGTTCAGTTCTTTGTATGTCTTTGAAGGCTGTGCACATTTTATGTATTTTTTGTTGTATATGAGGGAAAGACAATGAGAAATAGATAGGTGTGCCCATTTCAACCCTATGAAAACAACAAACCCAGAGGTGGCCCACAACTTTTGCACAGTGCTGTATGTGTGCATTTGTTGTGTATGTTACAAGTGTTTTGTTTTTTTGTTGTTTTT
>JAPQRP010000009.1:14280592-14293407 GCA_037367295.1 Apogon hyalosoma | reverse complement strand
TCTTTCTTTCTTTCTTTCTTTCTTTCTTTCTTTCTTTCTTTCTTTCTTTCTTTCTTTTTTTAACCCATAAAGACCCACTGCTATGTTTTTTGGCAGTTCCCAAATGAAATTTTCTCTGTATCTAATATTTCTTAAATGATTTATCACCATTCATTATAATATTATCTTCTGCATTTTGCATTTTATCAGTAAAAAAATCAAGTATTTTCCAATATTTAACTTACTGATCATGAAAATGCTTGTAAAAGCTCAGGTTAAAGTTGAATGTTACATCAAAAACAGAGAAAACTGAAGAAAAAGGGACTTTTTCAGTAAAATCTATCATTAACTTAACACAAAACAAGTGTCTTCATCTACTGTCATTTGTCAAACTCCATGGGTTTTACTGGTGAGGAATCAGTGTTGTAGATTACAGTGTTTCCACGGTAACTACAGAGCCTCTGAATGTCCAAATGGGCCATATCTGATGACAATGAAAAGATGAATAACTGTATTTTACACCAATTATTTACATGGATTGATAGGGTTAGTGGATCAATAGGTATTTAAGAGTTTAAATCAGTAGATGGTTTGTCTATGGTTTGGGTCTTTTTGAGTTCAGATCACTGACCAACACGAGTCCACTCTATGTGGGGCACAAACCGTGTCCACCTGTGCATGTACATGCCTGCCACATGTTTGTAATTCTTTTTCTTTCTTTATAAACCATGATGAGAAACAGTCAGTTTCCAAATTAGCAAAATATACCACTAATACCTGCATATTATGAATTTCTTCAAGTGCCCTTTTGTACTTATTGCTGTGCCTATTGTTATTTATGTTTAATGTTTGTGTATTATAACTGAAAAAGACATTAAAGACACTTGTCAAAAAAACAAAAACAAACAGAAAACAGTTTGTCATCTTTTTATGGTCATCAGATATGGCCCATTTGGACATTCAGAGGCTCCGTAGTTACCGTGGAAACACTGTCATCTTCTACAACATTGATTCACCAGTAAAACCCATGGAGTTTGATAAATGAAAGTGGATGGAGACACTTGTTGTGACATTCAGTTAATGATATATTTTGTTAAAAAAAAAAAAAAGTCAGTTTTCTCTGTTTTGATATAATAACCTTTGAATTTACTCTGGTTCTCTCCAGGTACTCCAGCTTCTTTCCACCGTTCAAAGATATGCACTGATAGGTTAATTGACCAAACTAAAATTGCCCATAGGTGTGAAAGTGAGAGTGATTGGTTGTTCGTCCCTGTATGTCAGCCCTGCGATGAACTGGTGACTCATCCAGGGTGTACCCCGCCTTCACCCATAGGTAGCTGAGCTAGGCTCCAGCAACCCCCGCAACCCTAGTGAGGATAAAGGGGGTTCAGAAGATGAATGAATGAATGAATGAATGAATGAATGAATGAATGAATTTACTCTGAGCTTTTAAGAAAATCTATATCATCAGTAAGATAACCCTTTAATGCATGAATTATGAGAACCTTAATCAATATTTTTTTCCCTTTGGCATGAAAAAACAATGTGATTGAAATTTTTTTTATGAACATATTTTTCATAGAGTTGCAAAAATGTCCACTCAGCTGGACACCATGTGTTAAATTTTTGAAGCAAAGAAACATACTGACATGTTGTGTGAAAACTATGAAAAAAAAACAAAACATTTTTGATGCTGCTAATCTAATGTTTTTTCACATTTTAACATAGTCTAATACAAGTTATTACTCACTTCATGGAGATAATATGCCAAAAAAACCAAAAACTTTTTGTTTGAAAAAAAAAAACAAAAAAACAAAAAACTATTAATTACAGTCTAATAACAGTAACAAGCAATTGATTTACACTCTCACATGTTACTACAGATCAGGTTTATCAAGAACAGCAAAGTTACAGTATTATTATGCGTTGCAGTGTATGGGATGATGCATAAGCATCCACTGTGTTAGCTGATATGGAATTAAAACAACAAAGTCCATGAATATGTATGAGAACAGCTTTGAATAGCTGTCCACTCTAGTGACCACTATGCATGAAAGGGTTAAATAGAGGAAACTACATGGTTTATACTGAAAAAACTGAAAATAAAGAAGATAATATTACAATAAATGGTGATAAATCTCTTAAGAAAGGTTAAATATAGAGGAAAAATTCATTTGGGAGCTGACACAAAAGTACCACTGGGTTTTTATGGGTTGATGATTGATAGTGAGAAGTTGATGGCATTCTCACTCAGTATGAAGCACATCTTCGGAAGGGACAGTTGTTGGATGGAGCTGGCGTTGACTGACTGGAGGAGGAACCATTGAATGACATGTGACTGACAGAAAGAACGATTAAGTCCCTCCTTACGCTCTGCTCTTGATCTTCACCATTACTGACACTCACTCACTGTCTTTTTCTTACCCGCCTCCCTTTTCCTCTGAGGCCAACCACCATCTCTATTTAGTTTCACCCGCCCTGTGAGAGATCATCTGTGGGGAAATAAGAAGGTGATCTTTAGCCATCTCTCCCCAAGGACAGATGCCTCAGTCAGAGAGATGAAGGGATGAGAGCTAAATATTTAACAGAAGAAGAAAGAGAAAATGACATGTCAGCGTGTGGAGCAGCAGAGTAGGATGAACCTTTGAGCTGACCTGATCTGATTCTCAGTAACCCCAGCCACTCTTCTAAGACCTGACTGCTTGATGTTAAACTCCAATGCAGTCTCCCAGGTAAAATATAGGCTTTGTACATTTTTGCAAATACTGATACACTGAACCTCAACACTTTTAGACGTAATGTAGGATAAGATACTTTTTTGCACAAACTTAAATTGTGCAATATGTTTGGTTTTCATTATATCATTTTTTTTCTTTTACATAAGAATTATTGTCTATGTTCAACTGTGTCTATGTGGAACTGCATCGGTAGTAACTGATTTTCTGAGTGGACTGATAAGCCTTAACCCATAAAGACCCAAACATCCACTGGTGACCAAAACCATCTACTGATCTAAACTGTTTAATACCTGTTGATACACTAATCCTTTAAATACATGGAAATAATTGGTGCAAAATACAGTTATTCATCTTTTCATGGTCATCAGATATGACCCATTTGGACAATCAGATGCTCTGTAGTTGCCGTGGAAACAACATCATCTCCTACAACATTGATTCACCAGTAAAACCCGTGGAGTTGGATCAATGACAGTGGATGGAGACACTGGGGTTTTGTCCAGCTAATGATATACTTTACTGAAAAGGTAATTTTTTCTTTGGGCTTTCTTTGGGCTCACTGAGTTTTCATGACCATCTAAATTAAATATAGGAAAATACATGATTCACAGTGAAAAATATAAAATACAGAGGATAATATTTTAATAAATGGTGATAAATCCCTTAAGGAAGGTTAGATATAGAGAAAATTTCATTTAGGAACTGACACAAAAGTAGCACTGGGTCTTTATGGGTTAAAAGAAGAAGGGTGTTCTGTGGTTTGACTGGTTCAAATAAATAGAAAAAAAAAAACAAAAAACAGTCGATTGTCCCTGTACTGTGCTGCTGTTGAGCCATTATCCTCATTTAGTAAAGTAACACTGGATAACACTCCAAACTAGCATTACACTAAAAAATTGCATATCTACATTTTTACATGTGTTTCTATGTTTATGTATTTCAGCAGTATTTGTTTTAAAGCTGCAGTGCTTGATTGTTTTTTGGTGTCACTAGGCATTAAATTCCATCATGACCTTTCAGTTTATTGTAATTCATATGATCTGAGACAAAACACGAATTCTACAGCCTTTTCTGCACTGTGTTCTCAAGTTAAATCTTCAAAACTACCTTATGATGAGAGATTTAGGCTGCTTGATGACGGTTTCAGACAGGTTGAAGGGTTTAACTTGTGACTGACAGATGTAACTACTGAGCACTATGAAGTTTCTATTAGATGTGTCCAAGGGGAAACATCCTCAACTCCAAAATGAAGCCAGTGTAAAAGTATCTTAAAGCTGTAGAATCTGGGTGCTTCTATAAAACTGGGTTCATTTTGGTACCTGGCACTTTTCCAGCTTTTTAGACCCAATAATAAAAAAGAAATGTAGACATATTTCCCCCTAAGATGTACCTAATGATGACCTCAGATAAATGCAAAAAACATATTCTTGCCCTGAGCCATCCCAAAATCAATGAATTTTTAATAAAATATTGGGGCCAAACATGGGATCAAAACTGGGACATGAAAAGCTACATAGATGTCATTTTATCTGGAAAACATCATTTGAAATGGTTTTATATACTGCTATAAATAAAGACTCTGCGTTAAATTTGACAATCCTAGTGGTTTTTTCTGATCCAGACATATGGGTTTTTCATGAATCGGCAGTCTCATTCCAGGTTTCATGTGTAACCCCTTGAGTCCACTCGTGTTACATGCGGAACCTGCCCATTTAAACACATATAAATCGGGAGTGATTTTGCAACAGTGGTCATTTTTGTGAAACACTCTACCTTGCATAATTAGTTTGATTCCCAAAATGTACCTATGAGAGAATAGAAATATATTTGAAAAAATAGTAGTGTGTAATTTTTGTGTCCTTTTTCTGACCTGGAAGTGATACATCACACTATACACTCCGTTGTGTCACCGCCCCTTTGACTGTGGAGCGCAGGTCTGCTGTGTAAAAGTCCAGCCTGTCTCACCTCTGTTACTTCTTTGGCTTGGCGGTGTAAATCGATCAATGGTGGAAAAAAGGCGGGATCACCATCTTGCCTTGTTCCAGGATCTATGTGTTAAAGTGTTTTTGTCTGTCAGCCCTGCAATGAACTGGTGACATGTCCATGGTGTATCCCACCTTCGCCCACTGGAAGCTGAGATGGCCTTCGACTACTCCACAACCATCTTGAAGATTAAGCAGTTCAAAAAATTGATAAATGATAGCTTCAACTTCTTGAGCTTTAAGCGTTAATGATGCTTTTAAACTGTGCTGCTAAGATTTTTTTTCTTTTGTATGTAGTCTCCAAATTTTATGCTTATGTTTAGGCACTGACAACACTTGGTTGTGTTTAAGGAAAGCTATCAAGTCAGATTTAACACAGAAAGAGACTGCAAAGACACATTAAATTTGCTAACAATATGTTTAGCAATATTTCGTGAAGACAAACCACAATCTTTTCCTCCCCCTAATCACTCATATTGCATGAAAGGATTTTCATATTAAGAAATGCTGAGATGCAGAGATTATATGTATCTGTAGTTTGCCAGAAATATGCTTTTATGATAAATTCAGCCAAATACATTGCAACACTCAACTGTTTGACCCTGCATTACATTTTTTTCTTTCCCATCCATACATCCATTTTACTGCATTTAGTAATTTTATGTTCATTGAAACCATAACACCCTCACATCATTGTCAGTACGTTTTCAAGTTGAATACACTATGGTACAAGTTGATTTAGAGTCAGCTGTAGTATTTATATAAAAAGGCTTGTCAAATTTTGCACATGGTGAGTTTATTTTGTGCTACTTTGAGTCATTTCTGCTTTATTTTGATCAAACATGTTCTGATTTCATTGTGGAAATCATGTGCAGATCATGTGTGCTGAGTGTGAATGTGAACATATGAATGTGGATTTGCTAGCTAGTTGCTGACTTTGTACGATGCTGCCCTTGTTTCATAGCACCACTACTACTCTGTAACTAAGAAGCAAAACTAAAGCAGGCAAAGCAGCCCGCCGGCACAAACAAAAAGAGAACATTTTGCAAACACATGCATATGATTAATGTTCTCACACATATCATCCATCCCTGCCTCCTGCTGCTGTATGCTATATTACCAAAAAAAAACCAAGGCCTCGCAATATAGAACATTCTGTGCAGGAAATACATCTTTGAGTCATATACTGAGAGAAAATTAAAGGGAAGTAATGAATTAACAGGCAGTAGTAATTACTTAAGCACTCAATATTCAAAACTTTTCCATTTAGTCATTATGCACAAGGCTGTGAAGCGAATGTTCTTTTCATCAGCCACCACGGTTTGTTGCAACGTGTTTAGCAGCAACATGAATTATGTGATAAGCAAACAGTGGTTTGCTGTGCTGTTAATTGTTGATTACAAGATATATACTGCTGTGCTAATACAGTTTGTTTGTCTCCATGTCTATGAATTTGTAATTATTTTGTGCTATTTCTAATCATCATTAGTCACAAACAACAATAGAGATTAGATAATTGACTCTCTAATCTTGCTTTTCTTTTCTGTTTCCTCCTTTCTCTTACTTTCACCCTTTCAGTGCCACATTATGTACATATTCATGTTCTTCTCTTTGTCTCTGCGTTGTATACAATATTAATCAAAGCAATTGATCTACTGTCAATTCAGGCGACTAATTTAGCAGTTTATTCTTACAACCCCCTTAATATGGCAACTGCCTCATTAAACTGCCAAAGCTTGAGTTAAATGGATTTAATAAGCTGTAAATCAAGTTACCATGATATGTTAGGCTAAGTGACACATGGAATCTATTCGCAGGCATGTTATGTCATTACGTCTCATGACCTTCTCACAAATGCGGAATTGATTTTTCATGTAAGCATTTCATATGCATGTCTAGATTTGGCATCCGCACTTCACTTGTGTTTATACTCAGATGACCTTAAAATTCAATGTTCCAATCATCTACATAAATGGAAAAAAGGAACTGCTTACATTAACATCTAAGTATTTCAGGTTAAAAAAGACATAATGCAGATGGAATATGTAGTGTATGTAAAAACTGTAAGTGTACCCTGCATCCCCTTTGTGCTCTTGCCTTTCCATGAGTGATTCATAGTGACCTGTAAGGAAACACTAGAGACAGTCTGCGCAGATGGATGGGCTTTTAATGATGCTGTGTGTCGGCTGAGTGATGCACTTGCTGCCTGATAGTGTGTACAGACGACCTCCCTGGAGCAAACAGGGCTGGCCTGGCTTTAAGTCAGTCAGTGCTACCAGTGATGGCTGCAAACCTCAAGTAATGTAACAAGAGTAAACCAGAAATACTGTTTTACATATTAGTTTGCTTCTAGTATTGTTGTGTGTTTAGTGCTTTTACTTTAACTGTAATAAAAGCATTTTCACTCCCTTAACATCCCTCTTCACAGTTGTTAAAAAGAAACTGACTGCATTTATGAAAAGATAGTATATTTTACTGTGCAGTTAAATTAATATCAGCACTGCAGTAATTATAGTATTACATTTGTAGATTTACTGCAAACTAATAGAACTACAGTGCCACTTTGCTGTGCCTCACCAGGAGCAATTCCTCTTACGATAGAAGATGCATTTTTATACGTGAAAACAAAATTAAACAAAACAAACAGAAATGGTGAGACTGTGAAAAACCACAATGAGAACTAAAAAAATCAATTTAGCTGGTTAGGTTAAAAGACAGAAATGTAATTCATTAAGTGCAATTTAATAAAGATGTTTGACTTCACAAATATGTTGAAAAGTTTAGTCAAAGTCAGTTTATTAATTTTTTTCCCCCATTTTAATTAAATTCTTTAATTCTATTGCAGCAAATATTTTATTATAATGAGAAAATAAAGGCTCATCTGTTTCGAGAGTAAGCTTCTGCAGCAAAAAAAGCATAAAAAAGAGTAAAGTAGATCAAAAGCAAGTTAAAAAGAAACAAGACTCCATGGGTATCTATTTTACCTTTGTAATATCAAATTGTTAATATCACACAGTCCTTTATTTAAGTAGCAGAGTATAAAAATATCTTAAGTGAAATGCTATACAGAGATAATGAATGTATTAATACACAGATTAGAGGCCATAATATTGAATCATACAAAAACTGCATGAAGTGCTACATCATCCATTGAAAATTAAATGGCATGTAATACATTCATTCATACGTACAAAGACTTAAAAGAAGAGTGTGTGTTGAAAGCCTAAATATTCTCATTTATATTCTATTTATATGTCAAATCAAAACAAAAGTTATCTAATAAGATTTTACATTCAGAGATGATCTATTCTAATAGTCTGTTGATGGAACGGCAATTCAAAGCTGCACGATTATTGTACATGTCCAAAGAAAAAGTAAAGAGAATCACATCACTGTACCAAATATAAACACTCTTCATCAGCAACAAGGAAAACAGGCAGAGTGTGAAACTGTCAGACATTAAAACCTCACAGCACTGTTACCTGAAATATACAGCAAGCAAACTTTTAACTAAGCACCAGTGTCTACAAACATGGTGCGATGAGACTCCTAATGCAAGTGTTTTTGGCGAGTCTGCTATTATGAAGCAGACAGTATTAAGATATATAACCTGCAGTAAACCTAGATCCTGAACGACAGGAAGAAGCAATATCAACTAATGAGTCATCTTTCACCCACTTTGGATACGGAGGAACTCTAAATGATGCATTCAACCCTCAGTGTCTGCCGCCGACTGTTAAACATGACGGTGAAGCTGTAATGGTCGGGGCATCTACTGGGGATCATTAGATCTGATGATTGCTCTGCATGATTGCATAACTACCAAGGAATATGAAGCTATTTTACAGACATAAGTGATATCACCAAGATGATGATACTATCATGCATGCTGCTAAATAAATTAAAAAGCGGTTTCATGAGCATCGGAAAGAAGTCACCTGTCTTTTGAGTTAAATGATCTAAACATCATCGAACCCTTGGGGGTGGTGGTGGTGGTGGTGGGGGGTTCTACTTCCATCATAGACTAGATGCTTTTGTTGTTGAAGAATGGTTTAATATTGCAGAGCATGTAGGAGGTTTTTACCTGTCTGAAGGCTACCTGCCCTCCTTAAGAGCAACATACACTACCTTCATCTACATTTATTCCCTTGCAACCTCCTGTATGTCACTGGCATGTTGTAAGTTTCAGTTTGTTATTGAGTGATGGCATCTTATTCCACAAACCACAGCCCCACTATACTCCTGCAGTCTGTGTCTGCCCCCAGAGTCTAAATATGAGTAGGTACCTGTCTGCTATAGGTGCATGATTTATGATAGTGAAGTCTCATTTGTGCTCTCTATGCAGAACAGGTGCGCTTTGTTTGTAGCTCTATACTTCCTTGGACTTGTCACTTGGCAGTTCTATTCTCTTCCATATTTTCCATTACGCCGCCCGCCACAAGGCCTATGGAAAGCTGCAAGTCACCGAACCGATTCATATTTCTATCTCTGTCTATGTGGAAGATGGTCCGGGTCCAGCATGAGCAAGCATTCTCAGTTTCATCTTCATCCTGCAGAGTGACTCTAACTGAACCAACTGTTCCTTTGTTTCATTGACATGAATCATTCAGTTCATCAGTAGGTAATAAATATTTAAAAGTGATAAAAGTAACCGACCTCATCTGGGGGATAAAGATATTTCTCCGAAACAGTTGTAGTTTCAATTCTAAACTAACACATTATTTGCAAAAAACGAGTCCAATGAGGAGTTTGCTGCAGGAAGTCTGACTGCTCCTTATCAGTCACTTTCAGTCGGGTCTCTTAGGGAGCTAGAGATGGAGGAAGAGTGTCATTACTTACCTCACTTTCTTTTTCTCTTTTCAGCCCAGTGGTGGGCTGGTATTATTCTATAGCTTTCACAGTTTAAACAGTGCTGGGATGTAACGCAATTAATTTACTAAAGTACTGTAATGAAGTGTATTCTTATGGTACTTATACTTTACTCATTTTCATTTATTACATCTCACATTTTTGCTCCATTACATTTGTTACTCCTAAGAATAAAATTTTACTGAATGGACAACAATACATTAAAGAAAAAAAAAAGATTAAAGTACTAGTTTCTGACATTTTTCCCTCTAAACTTTTCTCATGTTTTCATTAGAAATATTAAAATATCACCAAAAATCAAAGATCAGAGAAAGAGGGATTTGTGTTTCAGACTGTTTTTTTTTCCTTTTTCCTGAGCCATTAATCATGTGATGAGTCTTCAGAATTATCTGTTGTCCCTGTACATGAAACTGAATATAAAGTACTTCAATCTAGCTCCACTTCCAGTAGCACAACAGTAATATGGTGCGACAACATTAATATCTCAGTAGAAATAATTTAATGATGCCCTATATAATTATATTCCATATGTCAGAAGGACCAAAGGTGTACTTGTACATGTGCTCTATCTGTAGTTTGCTGATAAAACAAATATACTTTTTGATTGCTTCATTGGTAGGCTATTTTTACACAAGAAAAAGATCAAGTCCTTATTTTACCACTGATGAACAAATCCAAAATTAATCTTTGTGTCAATATTTTTCTGAGTTCTCTGCTCAAATCCAAAAAAAAGTACAGTTTTTGTTTTGTTTTGTTTTGTTTTGTTTTGTTTTGTTTTTAGCAAAAACTCATTAGGAATTGATCCCACATTTTTTCAACAGAAACTGCCACCCAAAAAGAAATAGACTGTGCATTTCCTAGGGACAGGGGGACAGAGGATGATGTATGTGGGATTAACTCAAAATACACCACAGTGCTTCATTATGAAGAAACATGTCACTCACTGCAACTCACTGCAATAGTTTAGGTTACTTTTAGATTCTGGACAAAATATAGCCTAGTTTTATGGCAACAGAAAATAAAAACTAAGGTAAATGAATATTCTTTTTGTTTTTTTCACTTATTGTTTAAAACTAAATTAGTGTATTTTTTGCCCTATGCATGAATGAAATAAGCACCTTGAGTGGTGTGGGTTAGTTGCACAGCAGCCTCTTTGAATGCTAAGCCGTAATTCTGCAGTCATTTTGCTGTCACCATTGTGGTAATTGTTACTGAGCAGTGAATGTCATTACAGCACTACCTTTCAGACACCAGAGGCTGACCTGAAATATGGGGATAGTGTTTGCAGGCCACTGCTGGAACATCGCAGGGGGTATAGGCCCCACCATGGCAGCACTGCCTTTTAACAGGAACTTATCATGTTTAGACAAAGTGATGCTGACAAGCAGTTCAGGGTTTAGCAGCAGCCTCGCTGTGCCAGGACTCCCCTGGGATATTTCATCAATGCCTCCCATAGAGACACTGGCACCACAGAGCCAATCCCGTACTCTAATGATGGCTCACACTGCTCTCTGATTGGCTTCAAGGAGGCTGAGGTGAGCTTGCCAAGGTCCAAGATAGAGCAGCGTGGGCACCATATGGGGTTTGGAGGGGAGGTGGTGATTTTGGGAGTGGGCATAATTAGACTGTTGGGAGCCATGGTGATAATGGCCATGCTCAGAGCAAGGGAGCACTGGGAAAACACTTTAATTGAGATATAAAAGTCTTGGTTCCAAGGGCACATCATAGGAAAAGAGGTGTCTGCTCTTGAGGAAGAAATGCTTGCTCAGTGTAAATACCAAACAATGACGCACAACCCTTTGGTCTGAATTTAAAGCAGTGTTTACTAGCGAGTAATTTCTAATTGATGTTAACAACTAATGCTGTCTTTCTTAATGTTTGAAGAGGAGAGGGAGAGATGCAAGCAAAACATGATTCACCAGAAAATGTTTGCATGAGCACATTTGTCTTCTTAATCAGAACGATTGTGCACAACAACATTTTGAAATCTGCGTTTTGACTGAGAAAGTCATTTAGGTGTCTGATGAATGGAAGCAACAGACAAATCTCCTCAAACAAATATCCGTCTGTCTGTAGGTGTGTGTTGAGGTGCCAGATGGGCTGTGCCTGAGACAGCAGGATAGTGGGTGGTGTGGGGCACAAAGACATGTGCATACACTTCCTATTTCTTATCTTACATCTGCAAATTTGTTTAATCTGTAATTTAAAAAACATTCAAATCAAATGGTTGCATAAAGACTAATGACAAATATTTGCTTGTTTAGTTAGAGATTTTTGCATTTGTCTTTAGGCTATGTTGAAAGGAACATTATGTCCCTATTTAGCATTTTCAGCTTGTGTGTTTTGCATACAAATATGATCTTGTCCTGCCTGGGCACAACTTTTGGTAATCAAGGCCTAATGTTACTTAATTCTTAGAATAAATGTGTGTAGTCTAATGTGTTCCAGCTGATTCAATTTCAAAATACAACAGACAAATACAGCTGAACACGGAGTTCACTGAGAGAAATTTACATAAAGTGTAAATGTTGCTTGGTTACAGATACAGAGGTCATACTTTTCCATTCTATTATTACAATATCCAATCTCACTGGTATTTTCTTTCTTTTTTCTCCTTGTTATTTACATTCACACACACACTCAATCCTCTTAAAACATTTTTAAACATGCATTAACACAAGCAATCACACACTCCCACTCTGTCTTTCTCTGCCTGTGTCACACACACACGCACACGGATGCACGCACGCACGCACACACACACACACACACACACACACACACACACACACACATCCACACACACTTACCCTCACTTTTCTCTGAGTCACTTTGGTTCAGGACTTTGTTGTTCCATTGATTGAACAAGGCCATCAATAGCTTTCAAATACAGCTACTTGTCTGAAGAGGAGCTATGGAGCATGAACAGCAGCACCTCAAAAGATTTCCCGCTAATACTCTCCTTCCACAGCTACCGAAGGCACCCTGCTATTATTTCCAGCCTTTTGCCTTTGGCGATTTCTCTCTTTTCTGAGGTGAGAGGGCTCTGTCGCCACACGATCGCAGAGCCACCAAGACACCTCGCAAAGTCAAGGTAGAAATGTTTCCATGGTACCCAGCTCAAGGTCATCTGGACAACAATATAAAATTAGACCTCCTGGGACAGAACCTCCTTTGACACCTCTGCTTACGAGTCCCATTTTATCACCCCCCCCACCACCACCACACACCCACACCCACACCCACC
>JAPQRP010000009.1:14265816-14280492 GCA_037367295.1 Apogon hyalosoma | reverse complement strand
ACACACACACACGCACACGCACGCACGCACACACACACACACACACACACACACACACACACACACACACACACACAGGAGAATGGGGTTGACTGGATGAACCTTTTTTCAGTGTGCTCCGGTGGGATCTAGCTGAGCAGAAGAGTTGCCACCTGCAGGGGGAAGAGAGAAGGGGAGGTGGCTGAGGTGGGCAGAGTTGTGTGGAGCTTGAAGGAGAGTGGAGCAGCTTGGCAGTGTTGGCTGCACAGGTCTCCCAGGTTTGGTCTAATGGCCCCATTTGGCCCAACCTACTGCTGGTGGTCAGATGGCCTGCTCCACTATGAGGCGACAAGGCCAGGGGCACGCTTTCACATTCACTTCAGCCTGTCTTTGTCAAAGACTCTCAATGACTTTCCAAAAATAGTCAAGTGGGAATTCAGGGGGGGTGGGGGTGGAGTAGAGTGTGCAATAGAAGGAAAAGGGTGAAATAAAAGCCATTCTTAAGTGCCTAGGTGCAAGAAAGGAGCATATGTTGCTTTAATGCTCTCATTACAGACCCGCTTTTCTCTTCCCAACGCCCTCAGAAGAGCCCTACAATTTACA
Source organism: Apogon hyalosoma (assembly GCA_037367295.1). Classification (NCBI taxonomy): domain Eukaryota; kingdom Metazoa; phylum Chordata; class Actinopteri; order Kurtiformes; family Apogonidae; genus Apogon; species Apogon hyalosoma. Next base: position 14,279,910 of record JAPQRP010000009.1, on the reverse strand, counting down.
ACAGGCTCCAAAATGACAGAGTCCTGTTTTTGTGTTGGCGGCAAAAGGGAGCATTTACCTCCAACATTTTCAAAAGCAGCATCAGTGACCGATGCTATGGCCAAGGATGCAGAATGAAACAAAAAGAGATAAGCAGCAGGGTATTCTTAAGCCAGGGACATGAAATAAAATGGTCGATGCCATGTCTCACTGTGCTTTTTAACAGTATATTTGAGACATCTAATGTTTTGTAATACATTTGCCTGGCAGGCTCTGTTTATCTCAATGTGGCAGACCAGTGTTCAAGATGGAGACATTACCCTCATGACAACCAGTGCCTGACTGCCCCCTCCTATGCCTCAGGACCCCTGTCCACCATCAGTCCCACATCCCTGGAGTACAAGGCTGATAATTGTTAGAATTCCCAGCAGGCAATGGTGGTAGTTTAATCTACTGTGGATGTAATCCTCGTGCCCTATCTGGTACCGAAAGGCCCTCATCGCACCTGCAGCACCCCAGAGCTTTTGCAAAGAACCGCAGGAGGGAGAAGCCTTTCAAGCAAGATGGGAGTGTGAATCTACTTTGAACACGTTTGTTTGAGTCAGTGAACAAGAGAGAGAAAGAAGTAAATATGCTGATAAAAGTAGTCATAACAGCAAAAGGGGCTCAGTGGAATTGCTAGAAATTAGGATTCATATTTTGCCTAAGGACATGGGAGATGGGATATGACCTGTGTTAACTCCATATTTCAGCAGGCAAGCACCCCCAGGCTTTGCCCTTAGGGCTGGATAAATGCTGGCTTTTGTGGGCTCAGTGGATAGAATTATCTTGGATATCTACAGATAATGAATGCCTTGTTAGAAAAACTGCAGTTTTTCCTAATCTATGCCAAACCCTCTGCACTTTTTGCCTGCGTGCTACAGTGTAGGGCACCACACTGTGTGGCTAAATTGACTGCTGGCATGGAAATCACACAGGCTTCACTTGGATAAACATGGATACTCAGTCACCTCAATCAGCATGTCTGTTTACTTCTGCAGTCAAATTCATTTAGTGTGAACAAGCATGAGGGATCGCGGCTCCCCTCCCCTTAAGCTCATTCTGCAACAGAACAACATATTCTACTTAAATAGCCAGGTTTTCACAGGCTACAATTTGCTATCCATTACAACCTGTTTTTCTTGTTGACCTTCAAATCTCCTGTGGAGACCCTGCACCATCATTGTGTCAGTGTGGGCAGACATTAGTTGGACTCTTTCCTGGATCCTGCTTTTCTAATGAGGGATATCAGCATTTTGGCACAGCTCACTGGCAGCAAGCATAAAAATGGATGGGGATGGGGTGCAGCTCTACAAAACTGTCCCACTGTCTTGGTCCAAGAAAATGGTGCCCAGAAGGATTGGGTTGCATTATCAAATTTTAAAATATGCCTATTATTTTTGCAGTTATATTTAATCCAAAAGCACCTTCGGGATTCTGGTTATTTGTAGATAATAGGGGCCACATTGTTTGGAGAGAGGCATTTTTTCCAATGTCACGGTATGCTGTAGGTATCATTTTCTGTTCATTTTTTTTTCTTCCTCTCTCTGTATAGGTACATCATATCCACAAATAGCTTCTCTTGGTTTTGGACACATTCACATCCAAAATAGAAGTGCCTTTGAATGGACATGTGGTGTCATTGTTCACAGTGAGTCTTAAGAAAGAATACAGTAGCAGTCCTCCACCAAAAATGCATATGGGGAAAATACACCCATGGGGTATAGTTTCAGGGGTGCTACAGAGTCATTATCTTGTCACGTATCATAAAAATGACAGCAAAGGCCAGTGTTGGGGGTGCTCAGCTGTGCATGCACGTGTCCATACTCCCCTGGCTCTTCCTCAGCCAGCGTCTGCAGCCTCCTCCCTCTACACGCATTAGAAAGGAGGACTGTAGCCGCACACCTTGGTGAGCAGTATTGATTGTCTCCCTAGCACCTTCTGCTGAGAGGTCTCATTCTGTCTGTCACACTCCCACACAGGGGAGGCTTACACATTCACAAACACACAAACAAACCCGCACAGATATAGACACATGCAGTCAAACACATGTACACACAAACTTAGACAACATATGCCACCCTGGAGGGCTCTGCTGTTTGACATTTTGCTCAATTAAAGTGTGAAAGTGTGGCGTTAACGCCTTAAACCATTAACGACATGAGATTCTGTCACTGAAGGATCACTCTGCAAACCCGCAATCTCCGTCCTGCATGACTTTGTGACTTTCCAGCGTGCCTCTGGTGCACAGTCTTTGTCAACACTGAGCTGGGAAGCCGTAAAACACTATGGCTTTACTGGTCTCTGCCACTCAGAGTGTGAGCAAAATATCCTCCTGTTAAATAGGAAAGAATGGAGATGATGGAAAGTTTACTGCCCATTTTCTCTCACTCTCATTTCATTGGTCATGGGTCTGTGCATATGCATAGGGGTGCTTTCAAATGATGACAACTGAGTCACTGGGATTTTTTTTTTTTTTAAATTCTCATTTCACCATTGAGTTTACTGATGTTTTTAGTCGGAAACAGAATAACCTTTGAGAATACGCTTTATAGTTTTGTAGCCTCATAATTCCAAAGCCACACTGAATGAAAAATACACACTTCTTTCCTGATACACCAATATCCTGCCATCTCATTTCCATTTCTCTAAAGTGCACTGACTAAATCATGCAAAGGAAATAAATTAACACCTCTCTTAACTACTATACAAAGGTACACCATAAACATGTGCATGCAGATCAGAACACATATTGGAAAAAAGTGTTAATTGATCAACCTGCCAGCCAATTATTATCGGTTGACCTCATAACCAAAATGTGTGGCTGATTATCATGCTTCACAGGGTCTGTTGTCAAGGAAGCCATGTTTTAAACTGTTTAGACAGCACCTTCTACAGTCCACAGGGGAACTGTTCTTAATCAGGCGAAAATGTAATCTAAATCACAAATTAATGGAAAATTAATATTGTATTTTCGTTTGAGTATTTGAATGTGATCACAGAATTCTAATTATATAAGCTCAGGGACTGAAAAAAGCATTTTCATGTAACCAAATTATTTGCCTGGTGGACCACAGAGCTCTCCAGGATGCAAAGATATTATATTCAGATTCTTATGCAGAACATTTCCCCCAACTGTGAACTGATTATTGAATTTTTCACAAGTCTGTGTAAATGTCTAAACAATACTGTGATAAAAGTGAATGAGATATGACTCAATCAGGAAATTAAACTGATGGCTCTGCTTTTATACTTTCTAAGGTAATTTATTCCCAGAGTAAATGTTTTTTGGGCGGAGACACCTCAGTAAGAGCAGAAATGTCAGCGGCCAGGCGAGCAGGCAGGGGTTGAGCTTTGTGAGATGAAGATAGCTCTGGCAGAGTCAGAGGGGGGGTGAGGTTACAGTGTGTTTGTCCGGGAGATTATTATCCACACACACACTCCCTAGGGATAAACACAGCCGTGACAGCGTTCTAATAATGTTTCACTTTTATCAGGAGGTACAAATGTGCACTTTGTGTCCATTTGCTTTCCGAAGCACAAGTCATACCAAAAACGAAGACAAACATCAAGTGGTGCAGTAAATTGGAAATTCTTTTTTTCCCGTATCTAAATCCTTTGAATTCTCCAGGTCCCCAAAGTAATTAGAGTCTCAGGCGAGAGGGGCTCATAGGGGTGCCCAGAGTCCCTCTACTCAAATAGAGGGAATGCCCTATGCCTGGCCATAAGAAAATGATGTCCCAGCCTTTTCCATCAATTACCCCCTCACAACTTAAATTTACATTAGGTGCTACTAGCTGCAGAAAAATTGCAGTCCTGCACATACCTGCAGGCATTTAACCACCTCAACAAAATGCATGCTTGTATCTTCTAAGATTAGCCTCACTTTACAGATATTTTATATTTCAAATAAGTAATATTGCCTTGTCTTGTGTGAACATAAAGGTGATAAGCTTCATACATCTGCAGGCTCTGTGCAGGTGATCAGACCAGTGAAGAAAGACATCCAAAATCAGAATGCCTGCAAGGTAACTGTTATCTGTTGGGCAGTAGGCGGGTGTTTAACAGGACACCTGTCTTCACCTGGCCTTAGGCGCAGTATCAAATGCCCTGTCAAAGAAAGATTAAGTCAAGCCAGGCACTGTAGCTTGGGTTAATAGCCCTAAAAGTAAGGGTCAGGACTTCTATTATGGAATATTGTGTTATCAAACTCAAACCAGTCACTTGTCAATCACCATACTTACCTGCTATCAATCTGTCTGAGTCTTCAATTAAGAATGACACATGTACAAAAGAACTCTATATCTTTGAAATGCAGTTGGTCATTTTTCACCTCTATGACAATCCTACAGATGCACTAGTGCAGGACAAGTCTGACACGGTAAATGGAGAAATGTCCATCAAAGAAAGCCGTGTTACCAGTGTATCTCAGCAACCTCTCCAAAAATAATGTAAAAATAATAACACCAGCAACCTTAATGTGAAAAGTTACCTGTTTTGTCCTCATCATTTTATTTTTTCCTCTGGAGTCATGGTTTTTCATTCATTCCAACCACTTCACCCCTCTCTTCAGTTCGTTGTTTCTCCATAGATCACCCTCTTATTAACTCATTGTTGCTTCCTTTTGGTTTCTAACACTCTCATTATCCCCACCAGCTTTTCTTTCCAAAAGAAAAAGCTCAATGTACATTCAAGTGGACTACTGGCATATTTGCTTTTTTTCTTCCTCTTTCATCCATTCTCCAATCTCTATACCCACAGCTTTGCCTCTTTGTTCTTGTTTTCAATTCTTTCCTGGCCCCATCCCTCTTTTCCTATTTTTCCTGTCAATGGACAGATTTCTTTTTATCCAGGAGCGCAGCAGATTAACAGATATTGTATCATGGCCAAGACAGGCAAAGCCCCTCTCTGTCCCTGACATCTAATTAATGGTAATCCTTTAATCTGCTGCTTGTAGTGCAGACCCTTTGGTTTGTGTCCCATTTGCAGCAACAGAAGTGAATCTGAAGAAGGGACAGAGATAGAGTGGGGAGAAACTAGGTTTGCACACTCACCAGGTTGAACTGGTGCAGCCTGTGTGCTTTGGACAAAGACACATAGACCACAATGAAAGACAATGCCTTATTTTTTTTTTTTTTGAGAGATTACACATATTTCATTGGTTTTGTATGAGCACCAGATTTGCATACCAGTTGATGTGTGAAACAGGACTAATTGTGTTCACATACTACACTGTTTACAATATACAGTATATTTCTATTGTGGTAGCACACATATCAACAAGCATACAAACACATAATGAGCCAAATCTCTAACATTAGCTGTGTGGAGATGACATCTGTATTTATGGCATCAACCCTGAGTTGTAGACATGGTTGTAATTAACAACAGGGGCGCGGGAAGCAAATCCCCCCATCTTAATTAACTTAATTAATAGATATAAATAATCACCTTCAGCCTGTCTTCATTTGTTAAGCAATAAAAGCGGGTATTAAAACCTCATCTTGGTTCTGTCATAAACAATATGCAGCCTCTCTCTCTAACAGTGACACCACAGATGGTGTTTGGATGTCATCTAACGAATTTGTAGCATAGACTTAGTGCCGCAGCACAGCAATGGACTTCCAAAAAAGATGCTGGAGCTCCACAAGCCTAATTCTCGTGACAAACTTATGTGTAACCAGACTGCAATAAGTAGTCTGCATCAGATAAATCCCTTAAAAAAAAAAATCATAACACTTTTACCATCTGCATTGTATTTTTCTTTTGCTAAATAGAAAGGCTAAGCCCTTCCAATGCACAAAAATTAATGATGAGTGAAAGAACAGCTTCTTGTTTTTATGCCAAGTTCAAGCAAGGTGTCTTTCACTGGCAGAGATGCAAAGGTGGTGGACCATGTCAAGGGCAAACCCTGAAAAGAAAACAACAATTTCCCTAACAAATTTACTCACACATACACCCTGAGCCAACAGTTTTCAGCCACACACACGTGCACATGCAGTACATGCACAACGGGAAAATGTGCACACACACGCACACGCACACGCGTACACACACACACACACACACACACACGCACACACACGCACACACACACACACACACACACACACACACACACACAGCAACAAAGAGGGTTCAGATACCCGCAGACAGAGGCTGTGATTAATGCATCAGGCATGGGGCCCTGCTGTAGTAGGTGTCTGTGTCTTAATCACTCTCTCAGTGTGTTTCATTAGCTCCTGATGGTCTCTGATGAATGGACTTGCCCTGGGTGTCCCGGAAACTCTGGTGATTCTGTCACCCAACAGGCCATACTTCTGAGGTGCTGATCGATCCTGCCCCACCCACCCTCACCCCTCCTCCCACTGTAGGGAGCCCAGCCACAGATTGGCAGGTGTGTCTGTCAGGTTGTTAAAGATATGATGTTCATGAGCACAGCCTGCTCCTGAATTCATTAACCTACATTTGAAGGATAATTCAGGCACCGTTCGTTGGCCATATGTGCTTTGATTGCTGGATTCTTTCCCACTGTTGGGATTTAGAGCCAGGCGATGGATGGTTTAATAACACATGCAGATGGCCTCTGGTGTTTTTTTATTCTTACTACTAGTCTTATCCTCATCTCTTCTGGGAATACTGAACTTATGTTGCACTCTTAAGTTGGCGCACTTCATCTCTAATATATTGTAAATCCCTACAAATATGGTACCACTTATTCTAATGAAGCCGTGCTTCCAATTATACTGCATGTCTTACACTCCTCTGCAGTTCAGTTCCTACCCATTATACTGTTATGTAATAGGAGTAAAATGTAATTGCTAATCTGCTTGATGTGCATAACCTGTAAAGATAATAGTTTTGAGGAATGGGAACTCTTTGGCCACATTTCCTTCTACCTGAGCAAGCTGGGTCCCTGTACAATCTCCTTCATTGTAAACATGACACCTGAGGACTATAGAGACTGTGTCAGCTAAAACACATATGGACCTGAGGGCAGTACTTTAACAACAAAGTTTTGTATGATCTTTGCCGCTGGATGAAGTAGTTTCCTTTGAAATTTATAAAAACATACAAAGAAAGATGCCAATCCATGGCTGTTGCATTCAAATTTGCCTACATTACATTATCTGGATAAATGCAGTGTCAGGGTATGTTGAGGGCTATTACCCACTGTTCTAAATGCTGTTGCTGAGATTGTTGCTGATGCAGACAGTGCAGTGTTGGGGCCTGATGTTGGCACATGGGCTGCAGAGTGTGCCAACTGTCTCACTCTCTTACCAGCTTCAGAGTGCATCATGGGTGTGTGTGAGCAGCCAGTGCAGGGGTGGAGGGGAAGCTGCAAGCTGTGGCTGTCTGGACTCTGTCACTTCCAACATGTTGCAAATTAACCCTGCACCCTCATCCCCTCCAACTCCAGCACAGCAAGGCCATGGATTCCACTATACTTTGTCCTTCTGGGTTTGAATAAAATAGAAATACGTAAATATACAAGTAGGTTAGCTGGCAAGAAAATAGGAAAAGCAAGTCATTGCAGCCAACACAGTGTGAAAAATGTGAACAGCATAAAGCCAAAAGATAATTTAGCTATTTTCAGGGTCGTCACATCATCACAGTGCTTTTTTAAGACTCACTCCTGATTAATTGCTTTTCTGAGTTTGTCAGACACACTACAGTGTGCACACACTCTAACAAAGAGCTGAGCTATGTGGCCAAAGACGAAATGTATACTTTTTCAGCGTTATGGAAACTCCTGATTTTATTCACATTTGTCAGACAAAAAAATTGTATAATATTAAAAATAGTTTTCTTTATTCTTTATTCTATGTTTGCAGCATCAATGACAACAATAACATAAAAGCAGATGTTGAAGGTTCAAGGTGTTGAATAGGTTTGTTGTGCTACAAGTTTTAGTTAAGAATATTGTTTATAAACTTTGTATAGAACAAATAGTAGACTTTACCAAAGCAGACCTTGCAAAATCACACTATTTCCACATTTCTGAGGTAACAAAATCATGTTTCTTTGTTATTATTTTTTGTCATCAGCAGATGCTGTGACTCAGACTTGTTGTTGAGTAATGCAAACATCTCCAAGGAAACAGCCACAAATACTGTTGTAACTACAGAGGACTGGCATTTGAATGACAGTAGAGGAAGCACAATCTCAATTTTGTGATTTCCCATTAAAAAATGCTCCTTTCCTCACTCCTCATCCTCCATGGTTGCACCTGAACCAGAAGAAAAATGCAAAATGCCCTATCTAGAGTCTCTTATACCTTTAGTGCTACACTATAAAATGTACATTTTGAGCTTTAATTTGAATTAAACTATGCAGTATGACTCATCCGTACACACATCAGTACTGGTGACATTTATTCATTCATTTTTTTAATCCTTGAGAGGGTCGCAGAGGTGCTGGAGCAGGCAACAGGCAAAGGCAGGGTACACCCAGGAAGTGTCACCATTACAACCATAACTGGTGACAGCAAATCAACATACTGTACTGATTATGGATAAAAATGAATCAACACTCCACTTCCTGTTTCCAAATCATTCTGAATTGTGCCACTCCAATATATTATATAAGATATTATTGGAGTCAGTCAGTCAGTCCTTCATTTTCTGATGAAGAAAAATGAAAATTGCTCTCTCCTCAAATACAGAACTCCTATCTTGATTCTTCAGTCTGCTGTCTCGTACATGTCTTGAGTTGTTTAACATAAGTGGGAGACTTGATGTTTTTGTTGATGGAGTGTGGTGCATTTAACCCTTTACTGGGCACTCATAGAAATACTCTGAAATGTCAACCTTAATGTGTTATTGGAGGACATAACAAGAAGGTATTCCTTTTTTGACTTTTTTCAAAATCTTTTAATTATGTAGAAAATCAAAGTCAGTGAAGTTACCATATTTGGTTCCTTAACTGTAAGTGGCAAAAAAACAAACAAACAAACAAACATTAGAATGACATAAGTGGTGTTCCAGACCCCTGTCCACATCCACATTATCCCTTTGAACATCATTCCTTACATTAGTACCATTACTTCATGGTACCTAACAAAGCAGGTCCACTCACTGTTCATGCAGAGGTGGACCTTACAGACCTTGTAGACCACATTGGACCTGAGATTGTTGCCTCACTGTCTTCACTGTAACTGTTGCTGTCACTGTCTTGGAAATATATGTGGAAATGACCAAAAATAGTCACTTGCCCAATAAAGGGTTCAAAGAGCACTTCAAACTATTAACTTCTCACTGGAAAGGGCCCTATAGTGGCATGCTAAAGTAGTAAAATATTCTAAATATAGCACACACTCAGACTGATATTATATGTAAATTAACACTTTAAACCCAGTACAAAAATCCCAAACTAACCCTTTCAGTCTTTGTTTTTGATGAATTCAAAATCACTGAATGCTGCAACACGTATCTGTATTAATGTCCATGCACCACCGAAGACGGATTGGCTGGTGAAACAAAGGCATGTAAAATGTTCTACCCTATAATTCCAACGTACCTCCTCCACCCCCAGCCCCCATGCATTTCATGTTCTCCCCTTCTCTCTCAGCCCCATTACTCCTCCTCTCTGCTCATTTACTTTCTCCTTTTCCTTCTACCCTCCCCTTGCCTTCTGTTCTGTGTACTCCCTGGTTCTTGGAGCCTCACCAATCCCTCGTGTTGTTTCACACCAGACTGTGTAGAAAAGGCTAAAAATATATGTGTTTGGTCCTAGTTGTCCCAAAAGGCAACTTTATAGAGAACAAAGGAGATAGCAGGGCAGCTCAAATAACTCATGAAGAGAGAGAGGATGCTGCTCTTGTGGCTCTGTTGCTCCATTGAAGAACATTATTACTGGATTATTGATTTATAGCACAGAATGGATGGAACATAAGTAGGGTTAAGCTCATTAATCCCTCTCTGCCTCTTTTATGAAAATGGACTTGTTATCAGTGATTATTCTAATGGATTGTTATGATCGAACACTCACACACCAGCTGCCTTAGCAAAAACAGACAAGATAGGACAGCAGATGTTGAGAAAAGTGCAGTGAGTATGAAAGACGTAGGGTTGAGGCAAATAACAGAGGTATCTGCAAAAGTGAGTGCACCAAAATAAAAGCTCAAAACACAGACAGTGGAATTGCTGACATTCTGGTGACATTTGGTGCGTCAGTGGCATTTCGTAAGACATACGAGCAGGTAGCTCAGTTCACATTACTCCTATAGCATGAGATGGGACTGCATACCCAGAGAAAATAATCTGGCTGCCACACAGAAGCACTTATTATCATATCTAAAATAATTTTTTTAGTTAATGCATGACAAAATGATCTTCATTATCGGCTGTTTTGATATGGCTTTATCTCTTGAAGAAGCTCAACGAGTTTAATTTACAGTAATGAAAACTGTAAGACACCCTGACCTCAATCTTTGTCTTTCCGACTCTCTCTGCCTCCCTCTCTGTCTTTTTTCTCTCCTGGCTCTCTCTACATCCATCAGGGAGTGCTCCAATGGAGCGCAGCGGGCCTGACGATTGTCCTCATAAATTGTGTGTGTGTCGGGGTGCAGAGGGGCTAAGTGAGCAGTAAATAACAAAGGGTCCTGCCGCCATCCGCTCACCATCACCACGTTTCCGGCCACGCAAGATTACCCAGGATGCCCCTGGAGGAGTGTCTTCTTCCTTGGTGTGATGGATGGACAAGAAAAGGGTGGAACACGTCTCCACCACGCAGCGTCTGACAGAGAAAAGGTGAGGTCCAGGAACCCTGCCGATTTAAATTGATGAGTGTCTTTATTTTGTTGTAAAAAAAAAAAAAGAGGCTGTTTGTCTCACCATTTCTGTAATAACAGATCGTTCGGCAGATATCTTTAACTGCCTCCATTCTTCATTGTCAGTCTCTTTTCTCTCTATCCAACTGACTTTCTGCTGCTCTCTTATGCCCTTTTTGATTTTTCCACTCCTGCCTATTCTCCATCTCTCTATCGACTGGGCATTCATAACTGCCTCTGGTCACTCATTTCTATTCTGTCTCTATACCTTTCTGCATCCTACGTTGTTTTCCATTCCAGTTCCTTCCTGTGATGGTCCTCTTAACTTTTGTCACTGTAATGGTCAAAAAGACTATCAAAAATACCATCAAACCTGAGTGCCATTCATAGCTTTCTTCTTCACCACTCAGAGAACTGTGGATGAAACTTTTTTGTAAATGTGATGGATGTGACTATTTCTCAGTTTCTATTTCTGTACATTTGTGCTCTCACCCATTATTGTGAAGCTATTATTTATTCCAAGTTATAACACATTTTTCTGGTACATCTATTACTGTCATTTGACTTTGTCTGGCACCTGATCCTTGACTTTTTGCGTTGCCTTGCATTTTTCTTTGTATTTCTGCATGCTGTGCCTTTCACCTTGATACTCAATATCACTCCATCCATCCATCTTGGTCACCCTTTCCTCTCCCACTCCCCTCTCTTTCCAATTTACCAGATTTACAACTGGCAAACTAAATCTAAATCCTCAATGGCATCTGCTTTTGTTTTTTAAAATTTCCAATTTCCCTACTAATGTGGATTGTGACAGGTGTATTATACTTTCTGTGATTCTATTGCAGCTGCCTCATTTAGTCGAATGACAAGGGCTGGCGAGTGAAAAAGAAGTGCTAGACTTAGGAATAGTTTGGTCTGATGATAAGAGATGCTCTAGGACAGGCTCAGTTTTTGCAGATAGAGGGGTTTTCACTCCAAAAGCTGACAGCTGTAAGAAAGACGATGAATAGGTTAAAATGGGATGTTCAGCTTGTTTGCTGAGATATTCTTAACATAGCTTATGTAAGTGTTGAGTTATAGGTAGCCCCATTACATGGTGCTTTCCCTCTTTCTGTTTTTCAATGGATAAGAACATCATGTCAAACTGCATGCCAGAAACATTAAACTGTCAAATTTTGGCACCAAGTTTGATGGGATATTCTCAGCAGAAAGAAGTTGTAGTTATCAAGGCATGTGGCCCTGTGAATGAGAAATATTTTCCTCTTTCCTACAGTTGCTTTGCTATATGATACTGTAGGAAGTCAAAATATGAAGAGATATTCCTTACTTGTGTACCATTGAACAGGGATAACATATCTATAGCACTACATATTGCACATGGATCGATAAAGTATTTAATAGTTTGACGTGTAACCTTTTTAAGAATATTGATTTGTGCAGTGTTCTGCATGAGGGCTCAATTTGGAGCGTATTGACTTTGGTGTTGTTGTGATATGGTAAGCGAGGGCCTCGGGCTCCGGGCAGACGCTCGCAACGCCACAGTTATTGACCCTTTTGACCTTCCCCCTACAAAGACAATATAGGCCTATCTATGTATGCAGTGATGTCACCTGAACTAGTAAATCTACTCAGATTAGGAAGAGGAATACTTAAAACATTTCTGCTCCCAACCACTTGAACTTTGTTCCATTAAGAGCTGGATATCAAATCTCAACACTTGAGTCCAGCTGAGCTGTGGCTTTAACTGTCAAGAACTATAGCTGAAGCCTCATAGCAGAGTGTATTACAACACTGCTGGCCAACAACCGCAGTCTTTGCATTCAGGAATACTCTATCAACTCTAATAAATCTTCTCAACATGTCATCTCCAGCAAAACAATTAGAATACATGCACTCACTGCAGCATTTAGGTGTTTGCTAACAGAGACTATGGTCAATAATGAGCCAAGTAAGCAGTAAAATACTGATGATAAGAACATTTACCCCTGAAAGCTCAGGCAGACATAAATATCAAGACAAACACCGAGTGCATAGGACAGCCTAGGTAGTTTACGTTGTAGATATTTTCAGCCACTCTTAATAAATCAGCACTAACTAGTAGCCTTGGTATTGAGGACAAGCCCAATTAGCCCAAATAGCCTGACTTCAACAGCACAGTATCATTAGATATGACCTATGCTATGCAGTGTTATGGTAACTGTACACATCTTCATTATATGGTTATATTTTTTCCCCAAACAAACAGAAATCAAACTGGGATAACTAATTACATGTCCAGCAGAAATGTGGCTAAATCAGCATTGCTTTGAATCCTCTATGGTCCCTTTAGGCTGATATTTACCTTTGTTTTATCTCAGGAATGGTCTCGCCGTATTCTTAGTTTGCTTTTTGTTGATTTGTTTTTGCTTCCCTGTGTTTGGTGATCCGTTTTTTTCATTGCTGGTGGTTATTTCTTAGTTTCTCTGGAACCTGCACACTGAAGGTATTGAACTTGATTAAACAAGAGCATGCACAGGGGAGGGGGTGTTGCAGAATGTGCACAAGCACTGACTGACACTGCATTACAGGACTCTCATGGCTCTTATAAGATGTTTTAGTTCTTACAAATGGCATACATTAGGAGCAGAAATCTGTTTCAGAAACCATTCTGTCTCATATACTGCTGACAGAATACAGACCGTTTCAGCAGATGTGACAATTATTTTTATTCATTTATTTATTTTTATAAAGTTACCAACTGAACCTTCAACAGCAAAGTGCCTGACTCCATTCCTGCCTCAGGCAACTTATTCTCTCTCCCCTTGATTCCTGTCACATCACTATTGTCCTCTCTAATAATACACAAGAGAAAGTCTATTTATGTAAATTGTATGGCAATCAGTTGTTTAGGGAAACTGAATCCATCCTGACAGCACCCACTCAATACATCCAGAGTTTAAGACCTTGACTTTGGGTTGTGAATTCTGGAACAACTACACACTCAACAAAACCAACACATACAAACTCTCTTTACTGTCAACAAACTCACTGTTAAACATTATTATTATTATTATTATTATTGTTATTATTATTATTATTATTACTATTATTGCTGCTTTTTTAAACATTCAGTATTTATGTTTTTAAGATGTTTATTGTATTGCATTATTACACTTATTATCAACTTTTCTTACCTGGAGAAATAAATAGCCTCTTTATTTAAATAAATGTAAAATATGTAAATATATAAATATAATATAATAATATATTATATAATATATAATATGTATATATATAAATATAAAATATGTAAATATATGTAAAAA
>JAPQRP010000009.1:14245609-14265716 GCA_037367295.1 Apogon hyalosoma | reverse complement strand
GCATGTCTTTGGATGGTGGGAGGAAGCCGGAGTACCCGGAGAGAACCCACGCAGACACGGGGAGAACATGCAAACTCATATATATATATATGTTTTTTGGTTTTTTTTAATTTTATTTATTTATTTATTTTTTTCTCATACCATTCTGGGTTGTAAGTCAGATTGTAGCACTTCAATGTTAAAGAAAGTGACAAAAAACTGATTCCATCCTCTATCCCTTTTTTAAAATAAATGCACTCCAAAATTTAAGTTAGTCCTTAGCCAATGCCCTACCCTTCCACAGCATTTCTCAAAAAATGGGGAGTAGCACAGTAGTTTTTGCATAATCCTACTAACTGACAGACAAATGTGAGTGATGAAAGTAAAATAGAAAACATTAAAGCAATGTGAATCTTTTAGATATCACTGCAGTATATGCTGACTAAAGTTCATTGTGTTTATATAATCTTTTAACATTTTCAGATAAGGTTGTATGCTTTTAAATATTGGACACCTGACGTAAGATTGTAGTGCCCACTAAGGGAGCTATGTCGAGGTATATTTCTTTTTTTATTTCTGCCTGTACAACTGTGAGACCACATAACAATTATTTTTAAGATATGACCAGCTGGATTAGATATGATGTGTGGGCAATATCATATCTCTCTACTTTACCCTCTGCTCCTATCTCTCTCCCTTTCGGTCAGCCTTCATGTTCTCCTTGCGCCCTGCGACTGCTGACTTGGGCACCAGTGCAGAGGTAAGCAGCCTCCCTTAGTTAGAGGTGACCCCCTGGACCCTATTAACATCATATATTTTGTATGTGGCCGAAACGCACTCCCTAAATGAACCCCCCTCCCCAGCCACTGTTGTTGTGCCCACCACTGGGTGAATTAGATTGCAGGCTTTTTAATATGACTCTTAATGGTTTATAAATTGCACATAATGATTCCTCCTTTCCTCTCTCTCGTGGTGCCTTTTATGGGACCTCAGCTTTCCAAGGGAGTGGGTGGGATTTAATATACGGTGGAGGAGGCAGAATGAGGAAGTAAAACTAGACCTGCACTGCTTTCTGCCTGCCCTTAACGCTTCCCCTGACTACAGAGAAGGGAGTCTTGGAAATAATGCTGGACACTGATACTATCTAGCTGTAGCACATAACGGGTAGAACATGACGAAATGGTCACCAGAGAAGTGCAAATAATCAGGAGTTGTGTTTGGTGGAAGGTACAGAGTGTGATGAAAGGTGCGATTTGTGGGAAACACCAAACCTAAGGGAAAGGCAAAAATATGCACATTTCAACCAAGTGCAAGTCAAACCCACAACATCAAAAGGAAGAAGGAAATGGTACGAAGGAAACGCACTCTCAAAATATCCCCCCTGTGTAAATGTAACTGTATTTTTACAACTTAGCAGTGCAGTCCAGACATTGCACCATTGTATTCCCGAAAGTAAGTCTGAATAAAGTCATCTAGTGGTACAAACTCATCTTTTTCTGTGTACCCTCTTCCACTGATGTACCCAGCAAACCTAAACTCCCTCCTGCATTGAATAGGACAGTGAAGTTACTCTGGTTCCGCTTTTTCACACCATTTCTTTGCAACTCAGTATTTTCCCGTTGCAGAGCTTGAAAGGTCACTCTCTTGGATTGCTGAACACCAGCAGACTGATGACATATATGCACCTAAAACTCGTGAGCTTGAGACCCAAAAACAGCAGTGGCAGGAACACAGTAATTGCTCTGGATGTACACTTGGCTGTCAGCAGTGTGTAGGTTGCAGTACATTTAAATTCAAAGAAATATAGCTTTTATTAAAATAGACAGCTCTGTCTAATTGTTAAATTCTTTTCAACGCTTACTCTCTTTGCAAGCCAACATTGTGCCTCCTAAACTGTCTAGAGACTGGTAATTAGAGCAGTGTGGGAGGTTTTCAGTTCCTAATGCGGCACAATATGAACAACAGCCAGCATAAACCCAGTGCCTTAGTTGATGGTTCGTTGGCACTTAGTGAAATTCCAATTAACTGACCCAAATGTCTGCAGGGAGTGTTTGTCTGAGAGTGCAATTATGTTTTCCATCTAGTGCTTGAAAGTCATCTATGTCGTAACCAGCAGCTGTAGCATCTTGAGTCCACGTGTTGTAAAGGAAGTTCTGTAAAGCCGTGCCTTGCCTCTTTACTCTGCCTCTGTGGAAGTGTAAAATGTGGCTCATTATGCATTTCTAACACCGGACAGCCAAACAGAGGGAGCAAGAGTGGAATCATTTACATTATGTGCAGTAAAGCCCTGGAGGTAAGGGCTCAGCTAGGCGCCCTTTTACAGTCATTGTCAAAGTGAGATGTAGTATTGTTAACAATGATTTCTGTACACCTTAGAGTCTTTTAGGAAGCAAAGCACCACAGGTAGTGATGAAAAAACCTGCAACCAAGCTCTTCCATCCAACTGAGAACAGGTGGGGAAACAGTGCTGTGTAACTGCCCCTCGCTGTGCTTTAAAGAAGGGTTCAAACAATTTAGTTTGTCAAGGAGGGACTCTTGCCCTACTTTTGCTAGCTTTCTGTGAATCTTCAGCTATTCCCTCTGCTACTTACAGACCTTTACTAAGAAGAGAACAACTCAAGAGACACAAATTTGTCTATATAAATAAACACCTCTGTGTTCAAACACCCGGTTGGATGGCTGATTAGGTATAAAAAACATGACTGGTACTGCCTCTATAGACATGGCAGAAAAGGGCAAAACACAAAGAGAGAAGAGGAAGGAGAAGAGAAAAGAGAAAGATGAAGCTGCAGCAAAGGAGTGGTGGTTTCTTAAGGGCAAATAAGGTGTGGAAAGGTTAGGGGGAAAAGGGAAGACGTACACACATACAGGTATACGCACAGAAACATGAAGAACAGATAAGCAGTGGTGAAAGAAAATGCTGATCCATGATTCCTGTCTGGGAAGGCCAAAACAGAACATTGATTCTGCAAGATCCGCAAATGAAAAATCCATGGGGGTAAAGAGCTCCTCGGCCCTGCGGCAAAGACAGGGCACCAGCGGTCAGGCTCTCGTATCACAAATGATATGGAGCTTGGGCCTCTCACTGGGTGGCAGTGGGCAGATCTGAATCAGCTTGACACAGGCCAAAACCAATGTTACCAGCAGGAAGCTCTCTGCAAACAAAACAGAAAGGAGAACATTCAGTTTGTAATTGCAGAAAAGAAACTGAAATGAACTTTTCAGTGAAATGAGTGAAACCAGATTGATCACAATGCAGGAAAGACTAAACTACTTTACAAATCCATTAAAAAAAAAAAAAAAGTTTTCTTTTTTCTATCCCTTTACCCTGGCATTTTCATCTTTAATCCATAACTGTGAATCTGACTATTTTGCTCAATCAGTTGTAAAATGAAAACATAAAGTATAGTCACTGCCTTTACCTGTGAAGAGCAGATAAGGAGGTCCTACGTCGCTTTCTGTGGTTCCATTTGAACTTCCTCTATTAAACCAGGGGATAGGATTCAGACGGGGCGGAAGGGGTCTTTTTTGTCATTACCTCCCCCTGCCAGTGCATGTACACAACACAGAAGCACTAATCTGGACTTCTGATATGTTAATCTCTCCACAATTCTTTTTCAATGGTAACCACACCTAAATTCAGAGAGGGAAGGCAAGAGGAAGTCATTAAAGCAAGCCCTGCAGGAGCCTGCCTGGGCCTGGGCTGGTTGAGATGGGACAGCAGCAGCACTTTGGGTGTGTATGCAGCGGGAGGAAAGAAAGGCTCTCTAGGGAGAGGTAGGTGGGTTTAGTAACCGGCTCTACTGCAGTCCCTCCCTGGGGTAGCACCAGTCCCCAGCAGAGAGGATAGCAATCAGACAGGCAGGGTGTGGAGCAGAAAAAAAATTAGTGATGGTAGAAGTATATATTTGTGTGTGTGTGTGTGTGTGTGTGTGTATGCGTGTGGATTTGGGAGATTAAAGGTGACAGTCATCGCTTTGCTCAGACCTGCTCACCTGCCACAATCTGTCAGTAACCAAAGCTGCTCAGTGAAGCGTACTGCATCTGTCATCAGAGAGTGTCTGTTATAGTATGCACATATTTTGTTGCTGCATGTCTTGCTCTTTCTGTCATCTTACTCGCATTTGTATTGATAGATAGATATATTTTCAAAAGAGGGAATCATTTATATGCAGCTATTAGAAGGACAATCCACCACCAGGAGAGCTGATTTTAAACATTAGTACAGCTGAAGCACTCATATAGCATTGTCATTTCAATCGATGCTGCGTTATGTGGCATTTCAAACGAAGAGATTAACATACTTTTGTGCTGTGAGTATTATGTGTGTTTGCACAAACATTTGCAGTTTCATTTATGCAGGAGACCCAGCAAATGATATTGTTTGTGATGCTCCTTTCTTCAAACTTCAAAACATTAACATAATTCCAAATATATCTACGTATGTATCTTGTGTGCTATGGCGGAAGGTTGACAATGAAATAGAGAGAATGAGAGACAGCATTTCTCTGCCTGAAGCACCTTAACTGATCATATATGTCTCCTATCAAACGCTATGAGCTGTTTAATAGTTTGAATATAACCTCTTCATTTGTCACAGGCAATAATCACATTGTAACTCAGGTTTAATGGGTATGTGCAAAACCATAATGTGAAATCATACTGATTATTGTGTGTGCATGTGTGCGTGGATGCCTGGGCGGGTACATTTCTGAGAGACACAGATCTCTGCACATCCTTTATTAAAGTTGAATATTATGACAACTCAGACTAAAGCTGTTTTTTTGACAAATATTAAATACTGTATCTCATCTTTAAAGGTCCTTTGTGTTTTTTTCCTGAAACAAAGATACTATTTCTGACAGTCTCAATCTAAGAGAGAATGCAGGGAGGTTCCAAATTGCAGTCATGAAAACCAAAGGAAACCAGCTGAAAGCCATGCAATACATTCTAATGAGCTAAAAAGAGATGAGTGCTGCATTTATATGCCCACTGCATTCACATCCGTACCTCATAACTTTATTCGTTGTAAATAAATATGAGCAATCAGCTAAGAACGGCAATAAAAGGCCCATAAAGTGCTACAAACAGTGCAATGGGAGGAAATTGCATTTCTACACAGACAGAAAGATGGACAGACAGAAGCGGAGGCAGATAAAAATACAAAAGACGAGCATTACTTTCTTTTCCTTTGACCCTCATATCTAAAGAAGGTCAGGATGAAGCAAAAAGGTTATGGTATTTAGTCCATTTGAAGACAACCCTGGTAACAAAGAACTAACAACAGGCAGCAGTAGTGGTCCTGAAAACAGAGAAAAAGGGGAGTCAGAGAGAGGTTAAAAAGAAGTGTTGTATCCTCAGCTCTCTCAGCCCTGCGGCGTGGGGTCACCTCAGAGACTGGAGACTGAATTACCCAGCAGCCCCGGCCGCTCGCAGGATCAGGCGGACAAGGGGAAAGGACGAGGGGAGTTAATGAAGGGAAGAGACAGTGCAGGTCCCCCGAGGGCCTCCAGGCACCTGCCCGGCAAGCTCCTACCACCAACCTGCTCTGATTGGCTAATTATCAACATGGATTTGGCCCACAGTCAAATCACTGATTGATTGGAGTGTTTTAAATCTGTCTGTGGTCTCTCTGTGTGTCTCTCCTTTTTGTCCTGCTCTCGATGGAGAAACTCGTGGTCGCTAGAGTCCCGCTGTGGGGACTCACGCTGCACAGTGGCAGCATAGCAGGTGACCGGTCCTTCTGCACAATGTTGACACACGGCCTCAACTGTGGTGATTTCCTCTCTCAGCGGACATATAATTAATTTGTTAAGAGCTCAAAAGAAATTATTTGTATCAGCAAATAATTACTAATTACAGGCTAATAAATGACAGAACATTTTTCAAGAGGGAGCAAGGGAAGAAAGGCCATGGTCTCACTCATATTGGGTCACCATAATTGCAGTAATAGATGCTATTTACCATTACCACGGAGGATGTAGAGGTGTGATTAAATAAGTGTTGCCGTGTTCGCTTATATTCATTCATCAGCGATTAAGCAGCTCCTGGTCCGGTAGGAATCTCATACCTGACTCATTAGACTTTACATTAAGGCCAAGGGGAATAAGTGCAGTGCAGCTTAAGAGGGTTAGCATTTGTCAGGAATATTACTCTCCTTTTTAAAATACGTGTACATTCACCAGCATTAGCTGATGCAGTATTAAAATTAAACATTTAATTTGTTGAGCAGTTAGTTACCAATGGTGTTCTTCATTTAATAATAATAATGATAAACTTTATTGCAGACACAAGTCCATATAACACAAGCTCACAACATATAGAACAAATAGAATAAAAAGGAGATACAGAATTTGTGCGCATTATAAGATATGCAAACTATTGCACCAATGTCGTCTCTGTTTAGAAGTGAATTGATAGCTTTTCAGGGGGCTGACTAGGGCTTCTATTATGTGGTTCTCTGATGTATCCAGGCGACACATAAAACTGAACATCAGCTGTCTTAATAGTGCCTCACTAGTTGGCACTCCTGGTCTTCTACTATACTTTTACAACTCGATAGTTTATGAATGTGTTCTTAATACTACACAATGCTCTTTTAATGAACCTCATTACATACAGGTAAATTAACAACTTTACAAAATATTTACTAATTAGTACCTTAAAAGTAGTACCTATAAGGGGAAGGGTTTGAAATATTCCCATATGAAGTTAGACAACCCTTTGAGACCTGTTATGTCATCAGCAGTCACAGATGCAGCTACAAAAAGATGCAACAACTTTGTCTGCTAAAGAATTCATCATGCCATCAGCAGCTGTAACCGTCTCTGTTCCATGGTCTTTGGGCATCTTTTTGCGGCCATCAACCGCAAACTGCAGAAATGCGATCTATAACACATTGAAACAGCATTAAATGGTTGATCAAATAATTAAGTTGTTTACGAAGAAAATACGTACATTTGTGTGTTTCTTTCATCACACTGCTGCACTTTTTTTTGCTGTGTTTACGTCCATCTTGCCGATGATTCGAACAGAATTATGGGAGATTTCTCATACCCGTCTGTTTGTAGTGTGGTCCCTACCCCTTGGGATTCGGTCTATAATTATACATGATTGAATGATGTGTAAATTGATGTTTCGTTAACATGAACATCATTAGTAAATACCTGACATTTTATTTGTTAATATTAAATAATGTGATCTGTCCACAAATTCACACCTTAGTTAACATGAACACAATCAGTAAATGATTACTAAAGAATCACGTAAATGTTAAATGCTATTTTGTCATTTGCTAAAAAATAAAGTTCTAGCAATATAAGCTAACGTTAACATCTTGTTCTGGCAAGAAACTTGTTTAGAAGTTTAAATTCTCTCCTTTTTCCAGATTATTTCCTCTTGTCTGTACATATTCACTACATTACGATGTGGGAGTGCATAAGGAAAGCTTTCACTTTGTTTCCTTATTTGCCTCTAGTTCAGTGCATGAGACGTTGCATCACTTCACTGAAAGAACAAAAGATGAAGAAGCAGCAAAAACAGACTGAGCATATGTTACTTGTAAAAGTGTGCAGGTTGGTGTGGCTCCCTTTTCATCCAAAAGCTGGATCAGTCAGAAATCTTCCTCTGCTCTGGGAGGAACAGTATGGGCTGCATGCACTGAACATTACAATGGGATGGAAACACTTTGCCTGTTGTACAGAACTCCAGCTGGGAGCTTTACAAATAAGTAGAACTTTGAGTCCCAACCTACATTAGTGAGAAACACTGGTGAGATCGAAGAGAGTGGATTTAACTCCATGGTTACTCCACACAACAGTTCAGGATGTCTCTCTCAATTTTGCTGCAGTGCATCCTGGGACAGGACATCTATAGCAGTCCCAGGAAGTCCCAGGGGAGGCTGGGGGATTAGTGCTGCCCTATCTCTTTAGAGCTGGGAATTAATTAAGTAATTATGAAAGCCAGGCAGGGGGATGAAATATGCATGAGCCCTGATTGGGACGTTTGTGATTGTGTAATCTAATTTCAACTGGTGGACCGTCTCTGTCACCCAGGTAGAACACACCCCATGCATGCACACACAGTATTAATGCTTCCAGAGTACACAAAGCATAACCCAAGATCACACTCACTGTTGGCACAATGAATGTTTTGAGTATCTCATTATGTTAATTAAAATGAGGTAATCAGCATGGATTAATCACCATAGTAATGAGGATTGAACAGCAGATTATGTCTTCTTACCTAATCCATATAATTGTATTTGTAGAAGCATGAGATTAATATGCTAGCATCTAATTAATGATAAAAAAAAATATCGATTAACCATAAGTTTCACTTCAGAAATCTTTAAGAGTGTGAAAAGTGAATTTCTGCTTATGTCTTTTTCCATTGTCTTTGTTGTTTTAGGTGCTTTAGTTTCCATGAGGGGGTTTCTATTTCTCTGCTGTTCTCCAGTGGTCTCTCTTTCTCTTTATTGATGGACCTGGAGCTCTGTTTGCAGCAAAGAGAACTCCCTGTTCTCCTGAAAAATATTTCCTGTGGAAGACTCAGAGTCGATACCAAACAAGACATCGGTAGCCACAAGATATACCACAAGACGGACTGTCACATTCTCAATACACATGTGCAGTGCAGCCTTGCGATATAGGTCTAAAGAGTAACCACAAACGTACACACAATGGAAACACACACACACACACTGCACACAAAGCACAACAAGGCACAACAAGGCTCCCATTTCCTCTCAATCACCTGCAAGTCTATCGACCCAGGTACATCCTCCTTCCTTTCATTTATTTTGCTTTTTCTTGTATTGATTCGTGCATCACTGTATTTGGAAAGATGCCTCAAACAGAACTGGAATATCGTGTTCTTGGTTTGACCATTTGTGTCCTTTTGTGTCCATCCAGTATTCTGCCCGGTTTTAATAGCCTGTGTAAGCTTTAAGCATTCAGTGTTAAAAAGCTACCTTTAACATGCTTTAATTAAAAGAAGGAGAGATTCTTGATATAAATGTGACACTTACAACCTAAAAAGGGAGGTAAATGAGCAAGAGCTTCTGCTTTTTATGTCTCACTATATGCTCTAGTTCACTGGAGCACTGCAGTGGGAACCTCCAGTATTTAAACTGGTCCCCAGTGTTTGAACTCTGCTCAGAAAGCAGAACATAAAGCAGAGAGATGAGAGGATAGATACAGAGAGGAGAGCAGAGATGAAAGGCTGCGGCGTGCCCTCCAAAGGGAATGTAGGAGCCCAGAAGCA
Source organism: Apogon hyalosoma (assembly GCA_037367295.1). Lineage (NCBI taxonomy): Eukaryota > Metazoa > Chordata > Actinopteri > Kurtiformes > Apogonidae > Apogon > Apogon hyalosoma. Next base: position 14,256,473 of record JAPQRP010000009.1, on the reverse strand, counting down.
CGCTTACTCACTGAGTTAGTTGTATGATTGTACCTTTGTCTCTTCTAGTCACAGAAGGAGCTGCTTTAAAGCCTGGAATGTGATCGAACAACGGCCATGAGTCTGTAGTTCATGTCCTTATGTAACGTTAAACATCTTAAGAGTGCATTCTGTAGAAGTTGTTCCGCAAAGCACTTCAAAAGAGATCTGCTTTTTGATGAACTAATACCAATCCTGATGTGAATCTTGAAAAAAAAAACAAAAAAAAAACATAAGGTTGAAGGTGTGAGGAGCAGGTGTATCACGGTATTATGTGGAAACCTTTACAACCTCTATCTGTCCACTATAAATAGGTGTGATACTTGCTCATTAACTCCATCTCAGGTTTTGACCTACACTCCACCTGCACCATATCTGCTGCATTTCTTCATAGTTAGATTTTCTCACTTGTGAAAAAAAGAATAAAAACTGACACTGATCAAAAATCAATTGTGTGAAATAATATATTGTATCCTTTTTTTATATACTTCCTTTTTCTTCTTCTTTTCACTTCTCTTTAAGAGGTGGTTCATATTTCAAGATTTTATTTAGATATCTATATGTCAATAAAATTTGCAGCCATCTGCTCAATGTGGTATATACATTTTGTTTAAAAGCATGAAAAGTCTTTACTCAAGTTTCTTCCCAAGGATTGCACTCGCTATCACAACAATCTGACCTTATTCCATGTGGTATGAGCTCTGCTTCCTGATTTGAGGCTTTTGTGGATTCAACCTCAGCTGAGTGCTTTGCATGGATTTGACTAGTAACCGCAGGCGGATTTGCGTCCCAAGACAAGAAAAAAAAACACCTAAACTGCCAGAGTGCAAGGTCACAGAAAAAGACGTGAACTCACGAGTAGCCTCTTGTTACTCTATTGAACTGCCAATACATGGATTATCCCCATTTACAGATTTACAAAGCAATATAAGTACTTATTATTCCTCCACTATATTCATCAAAGCTCTAAAATCATATGTATTCAAATCAATTCTGTATATGCAGAAACCTATACACAATAGGTTAGTGCAGGAAGAATATTTTTTTCTATCCCTTTCTCTTCAACACACTCCAACTCTGCAGTCATGTCTGTCACCTCCCCACCTCCCACAGCTCCCCTTCCCCCTTTCTAGCAATGGCTTCCACCTCCAGAAATGAGGTGATATTGGTATCATGTCCAGGTAAACAAAGCACCCCCACACCTGAGCTTTTTATAGGCTAATAAGATGACCGCTGGCTGGCTGTACTGTGAGGTCAACTTCTGTGTTATCCATCCTCTGTCTGCAGAAATCCAACCCATTATTATCAACTTGATTGGTTGTCTCGTCAGACCACTAATAATAGTGTCCATTCATCCTGCATGCATGAAGAATGTGGAGAATTTGTCACTCAGCTTGAGCCGAGGTGATATTTCCCATTTCTGTCAGCATATTTTGCAGGCTTTTTTTTTTTTTTTTACATAAGTGAGAAACTCTACTTTTGTTTTGTTTTGTGTGGTTCCTGACCGTCTATTCCAACGTGTCAAACTATACTCATCTGTTTCATTCAAAATTCACAAAGATGTTTTTTAAAATCCATGTTTTTGTGCTGAGAGGCACATTTGTAGGCATACTGAACTTTCTTAACTCTGGTAAAAAAGCAAAACAAAATTTATATGTATATATATATATATATATATATATATATATGAAACATTCTGGTTCTTCATTACCTATAAGCATTTACACTCAAACTGTGAACAATGACACCTCTATAAATTGAGTGTTTCTTGTACAGTGTGATCATTTGCAGGTACAAAAGTAACACATATCACATATATCACACAAAGACAGTTGTATTGTTTTAATGAAATGTTTGCTATGGTCTCCACCCATTCTCAGAAGCAGAGAGAAGTGCAGTGGAGGCAACTCTTGTGTATTACTTCCATCCTGAGCTGTCAGCATTTCCCACCAGATCAAGGCTGTGATTAATAAAATGGGCCTCCTGGTTCCCTCCAGCCTATTCTCACCTTTTTCCTTTACACTGCCACTATGCAGCACATGCTTGTCTCATAGTGTCTACACTTGTCATCATTTCTCTTTATTCTCATTTTCTTTTCTGGATATCACTGTTGCTCTCTTTCAGCCGCCACTCCCGCATGAAGGGAGAGTTTCTGCCTTTTTCTCCTTTTTCTGTCTTCCCTGTCTCACTCCCTCTCCAGAGCTCATGGTAAATGATGCATGGTAGACTCACAGCCGCTGAGCAATCATTAGTAAGGTGGCACAGGTGAACAGGAGCGATGGATGATGAAGAGAGGGAGGGATGGAGCAAGGAACAGAGGACAGCAAAAGTCATGTTTACACCCTAAGGCGTTTCCCTATATCGTCACAAAACTAGAAGTTGTTTGTGTAAAACGCCAGTCTTACGCCAGTGGTCATTAATCTAGACACATAAACACACCCATCTGAAGACACACATAAATATACATACAGAAATTAAGCCATAACGTTGCTCTCACAGTTAAAACCCTTCAGTGTCCTAAAGCTCTATGTATCCATAAAAAACAACAAGTCTAGACTGGACTAGCATTGTAAATGTGCTGAGCAGCCAATATTATGAAGTGTACATAATGTTTCCCTCATGAAATATCATAACTCAACAGTGCCCTGGCATCTTGATCATAAACAAAATTTTGACTTTACAGTACACAACAGGACTAATAAACAGACATTACCTGACCATGGCCCACGGTGAGTTGAAACTTGAAAATCCCCACAAATAAAAGTTCAGTGGAGGCATAATTCACAAAACACAGTGTATTTGTTTCCACTCAAATCAATCAAATATATTTTGTTCCTTATGAAATAACAATAACACTGTGGTTGTTAAAAGAAAGTATTTGATCCTAGGTTCACTGCCACTAGTGTGTCTACTTCCAGCAGATGTTATGTTTAATTAGTGTTCACACCCACTCTTCACTGCAGCTCTGAGTCTCACAACTCACCACATTTCCATTTACACACATCTTGGCTTCCCTCTGTTTCTAACAGTACTTAACCCTCAAAGGCCTAAACAGCCTCTGGCAAACAAAAACATCTAGCGATCTAAAATGTGTAATCAGTTTTAGACCACTAATCCAATCAATACATTTAATAATTCAGATAAAATGCAGTTTCTCAGCTTCTCAGCAGCATCAGATGTGTCTGTTTTGGATGTTCAGAAACTACGTAGTTGAACGTGGAAACACCACCATCTTCTGCAATATTAATTCAACAAAACCAATGCAGTTAGATAAATTGCAGTAGTTCTAGACATGTTCGGTTAATGATACATTTTGCTGGAAAAGTCACTTCTTCAGGTTTCTCTGTTCTGATTTAATTCATTCATTCGTTCTCCAAACTACTTAATCGTCGAGAGGGTCATGTTGTTGCTAGAGCCTATCCGAGCTACCATCAGGCAAAGGCGGGGTACAGCCTAGAAGTGTTGATTTGATATAATAACCTTTGAAATTACACTGAGCTTTGATTAACAACTACAATGGGAAACATTTGTTTATTCTGAAAAATGCAAAATGCAGAGGATAATATAATAAAATAGCCTTCCTTTCTTTTCTGAATATCAACAAATAAAAAGGTCGGAATGAAGGTAATGCAGTAAAGCAGTATGATGCCTATGGTTAATGGATTCTCTTCTTGTTTTAACTTGAAAATGAGAGGAGAATACCTTTACTTTTATAAACATCTGCCTTTGTGTGTTTTATATATAACCAGAGGTGGTAAGTAACTAATTGCAAATACTTTATTCTTGTACTTAGGTAGGATTTCCAAATACTCTACACTTGCTACTCCATAGATTATTCCAAGATTATTTCACACAGTTTGGAAAATAATCTTCATTTTTATTCCAAATATTCAGCATGAATTCAACCAATGTAAATGTGCCACTGACAGAAAAGACCATCTCTTATTGTATCTATCACACATGACAAATATAACAAGATGGAAACGCTCTTAGGCTCTTAAAATGTCAGCTCTGAACAGGAACTGAATCATGTAGGTATTAACCACTGGTGACAAGGAAATTCTGTGCTCTTTTCTGTGCCATTTATTCACAAATTAATTCCTCTGTGTACGGGTACATATAAAGTGCAATTATACAGTACTTTGGTTGACCTTTGAGTTTATTGTTTCTTTTTATTTCTGGATATTCCTATTTGAGAACCAAGCACAAGAGGTCTGGTGATCTCCCCAGTGACACTTGAGATTGTCTATGTTTTGTAGTAAACATGCATTCAAGTGTGTTTATGTAGACATTGCACACTCTCTGTCCAGTGTGTGGTCCCACTGGAGTAGAACAGGGCATCTAACCTGCTCCTGCCTTTCAGAACCTGGCCATAACCTTTGTTATGTCTGTTTATTTGTTATGTACAAGCTATACATCTGTCTCTTTGTGATTTATGTGCGTGTCCTTCCCTCTCCTTTTTTGTTGTATATAAATTACAAAATAAATAAGCAAACAAATAAATAAATAAAAACACACAGTAAAGGTCATAATGATTTGAGGTCTGTTGCGGACTGAAAACTGATGTGCATATTGCTTATTATTAGTAATCAGATTTTAGAGACACCTCCCAAATGAATTTTCTCTACATTTAGTTGTTTTTATCACCATTTATTAAAATATTATCCTTTGCATTTTTAAATGAAAATCTGGTATTTTCCTACAGTTTACTGACCTTGGAGATGTTAATGAAAGCTCAGAGTAAATTTAAAGGTTATTATATCAAAACAGAGAAAACTGAAGAAAAAGTGACTTTGCAAAATATATCATTAATTAAACATAAAAACAAGTCTCCATAACCTCTACTGTTGTTTTTTTTTTACTAGTAAATCAATGTTGCAGAAGATGAGGCATTTCCACATTCACTACGGAGCCTCTGAGCATCCAAAAAGACATGTGATACCACTGAAAAGCCGAGAAACAGCATTTTACATGAATTATTAAAATGTATTGATAGAATTAGTGATTCAGCAGTAATTAAACATTCTAGATCAGTAGACGCTTTCATAGCGGCTGTTTAGGTCTTTAAGGGTTAAATGAAATTAATCAGAACTTTTTTTTTTTTTTATCAGAGTTTATGCTGAGATTATTATATGTACTTCTAAAGAATGTCTGCACTTTTGCCATTTCTGAGAGACATTATTGAGACACAAAAAATATTTGGACTCGTAAGTCTCTAAAATAACTGACCTTTCTGTATATGAAAGGAATTTTGATTTGTTTGTCGAGGTACCGTTTCTTTTCTGTGTTGATGTTAGGTGTATTAAAATACAAATTCTTTCATTTCTGCATTTTCTGCCACCTTTAATTTTATTAACTTTTTTCCCTCCAGAAGCAGAGGGTGAGCAGAGTTTCTGGGGCAACAATCAGTGTAATTGTCCTAAGTCTGACACATGCAATCTGCTAAAAGCCCTGAAGCCCAAAGGCCCAGGTGTACCCAGGGATTACAGTGGTGGAGGACAGGTGAAGTCAATGCACATTAACACACACACACACACACACACACACACGCACACACACGCACACACACACACACACACACACACACACACACACACACACACACACACAAAACCCAGTCCTGTCTCAGTCTAACAACCATACGAACACATTAAAACAAACAGATTTGCCAGTTCTTTTATTCCTTCTATAATCAGGCTTTTAATTGCTAATAATGAAGCGTACACTGTTCATTTACATGTGTTGTTTGTTAGTTTTTTTAGGTTCTAAAATCTATTTTATCCATTTATTGTTACTGTTGCACTTTGTCATTGATGGTGAAACTGCTACACTTTATGGCTGGATCCTTCAGCTGCTGATGTTCTGTTCTGTACGTCGACTGATCTGTGAAATGTGGAATGCGTGTCTTGTGTCCTGTGCTCTAGCTGCGACCCATGTCTGCAAACTGAATTGCCCCTTGAGTATAAATAAAGTGTTCTGAATCTGAATCTGAATTCATACAGAGGTGTCAAAAGTATAGATATTTTAGTTTAATAAAGACTGTTAAAAAACTAATTATTTAACTTTTTATTAAAATAAAATGCACTGAAAATGTAAAACTGAAAAGCAAACATTTGAAGGACACTTCTACAGGCTTTGTGCAAAGTGAACTGAACATCTTGTTATATTATTAAAATATTATTGTGAAAATTGAAAGTCACTCTGAAGGTCAAGTCAGTTTTGCAACAGAACTCGGAAAACATGATGACACCTTTTCTCCAAGCTCTAATCTTTATTATTTATTTATTTAATTTTTTTTTTTTTACTGATGAATACACCAAGAATATCCCTTACACTGTTGCCCATGAAGATAGAATAAAATATTTGTACCTCTTCTCATGAAATGATTGTGACAATGTGATTTATTCTGGATAGATAAAGAATAACTGTAAATGTAATCATTGCGTCTGGTCAGAGGTGATTACTGATGTGTATAAATAGGAATAAAAAGAAAAATGTGTCCGAAACAGAATCCAACTTTATGGGCAACAGTGCATTTGTGTTAAAATAGAGCATGCAGTGATGCAGACGAAAAACCATCAATACTTTTCCTCAAATGAGCCAGTTAGGTCAGCAAGGAGAAACAAGTACACAGTGTTAAAGTGTATGGAGTAAAAGTAAAAATTAGCCGTCAGAAAAGTACTGTATAATAATTTTCTACAAAACAAAACTATGATTATCCTTCACCTGTTGGTAGCTGGGGTGGACTCCAGCACCCCCATGTACCCCATGTAGACAAATGAATGATTGAATGAATGAATGATTGAATGAAATACAATATAAAATAATACTGTGCTTCCCTCCACCTCTGCATAAATATGAACACCAACAGTATACATAATTAAGTATGATGTGCTACTGTGTGATAACCTGAAAGGAACTTTAATGCATCAAGGTAAATAAAATAGTTAAGATAAGAGTTATTTTTGGTAAACAGTAATGTCATTTTATTTAGTATTCACATCTCTCCACATAAATCCTAAGCAGTTGTTGAAGAAACATGTGGACTTTATTTTAAATTTATTTTTCAGTTCTTTGAGAGGCATAACATGCATATTTTGTTATGTGTTACAGAGTGTGTTATGAAAACATAACTGCCTACATCATTTAAAAATAAACAGTTTTTTTATGATTTGATGACCTGAATCATGAAACATATGCATGGAAACTGGCAGAAGATACACTCTGCATGAAGGATCTGTGATCATCCTCCAAGCCTGACTCTAATGATGGTATTATTCATTTTATGCACACATGATGTTTTGTTGGTCAGCAGAAAGGCTGCAGATTGGCTGCTTTCTTTTGCCTTATTCACTGCTACCAAATTCTATTAAACAACTTCTCCTCTGGTCTGCAAGAAATAATTAGTCTACTGGATAGGTCAACTTAATCATTCCTGAAAATAATATTCAATTATCTTCACAGCAACTTCTAGAGCATGTCTCCTATTTTTAGACCCCCCTCTGTTTTACAGAGATAGGCAGTTTGATCCTTTTTATGTCAAGCCTGCAACACAAAGCAATGGAGAGCCAGTGGTGCCAAACAGTCCATGGCGGGTAACCTATTATGCCTTAATAATAGCCCTAGCTTCTCATTGTCTATTCTTCTGTATGGAACATCACATATAAGTTCCATCCCACTCGATTATGGCTCTCCTTCCCTCCAGTTTTCCTCTCTAGTTTTCCATTGGGTGCCCTTGACTTCTATCTTCAATTAGTTTTAGCAAAGGGCAGAACAAAATAATAACTTGTAGCGACTTCAACATGGTCATCATCTCAGTAATAATTAGGAGACTTGTTAGAAAAAGGGAAGATGAAGCAAATGTCTAATTAGAACTAGCAAAGTGTTACCATTCTGCGTGACCTCATCAGGGTAGAAGTGTCACCAAAGATAGTTGAATAAAAACTGTTGAACAAGCTCCTTATCCCAAAGTGTACCATGAAAACAGTGAGAAACACCCTTAAGTGACAACATTTATTAATGAACGGGGCTAATGCCATGTAAGTACGTTCTCACTGCATTCATTTTGGCAGGCATGTTGTATCTGGTGCACGAAAAGTAAAGCAGTTTCAGAAACACAATCAAGACCTACAGCACGCACAGACATGTAAACAGAAAAAGGCATTTGCAGCTCCATGAGGCAAATCTGTCTCAAACAGAACCTGCAAACTCCATTTCACGCATAACCTCTCTCGCTCTTACTGTCTGTGTCAGTGTCTCTCTCTCCATCACTCTATTTCTACCTTGTTCTCTCTGCCTCTCTCACCGGCCACAATAAAGACTTAGGGAATAAATAAATAATCCATAGTGTCGTCTGTGCTCCAAGAAACAGCATAATTGTCATCAGAGTAGAGAGGCCCTGGGAGTCATCACTTGTCCAGATGGATTATGACCTTTGAAGTTGGATTTGACTAAAGTAAAGCAATGCCACTCTGTTGACAGATACTGTCACATGTAAGAGGCCTTGCTTTATTCTCAGGAGCATGAATGTTTACACCAAAGCCTTCTTTCTGTCTCACTCTATACGTGGCCTTCACTCTCTGTTACTCTCAAGGATCTAATGCTGCTTCTAAGCATATTACGCCCAAGTGTTAATCCAATCACAAAACGCAAGTCATACTAGAATAAACCTTGTTCGCTCAGACCACTGACATGACTCAGCGAATCTGGATTTTAGCCTCAGTATGGGTGCGATAGTGATGCAGACATTTTCACCGAGATAAACTCGACAGATTAAGTGTTTGTGAGGTCTGCTCCATATATCTGAAGCCTCCAGAGTAGCTCCAATGCTGTTTTGCATGGATTCTCTGAAGTTTCCCTGTAGGAATCAATACCATTCTTTTACAACAGACCTCATTTGGTCTAAGTAAGTACAACCAAATCCCATACAGTTGGAGAGATGTGGTAACTGCCAAGGCCATACTATAGATGAATATCATTACCCCGCCCCCTGAAGGCGAGGGTATTGTTTTTGGTTTGTTTTTGTCTGTCTGTCTGTCTGTCTGTTTGTTGGCAACTTTTACACAAAAACTACTGGACCAATTTCCGTTAAATTTTCAGGAAATGTGCGAGGTGGTCCAGAATAGATCCTGTTAAATTTTGGTGAATGTAGGTCAAAGTTCAAGGTCACCAAAAATGTATTTTCGCAATAAGAGCAATGATAGGGCAAATCAGGTAAAATGTTTGCGAGGGGCGGGGTTTGTTGTGCCTGGCACCACTTGTTTTTATTATCTTTATTAAGATTGAGATCCTTCATTGTCAGTATACAGTACAGTTTACCACACACTGAAATTCAACCTCTGCTTTTAACGGAGGGAGCAAATAGGAGCTAAGTCCCTTGCTCATGGGCACATCAGCCAACAACTTTTTCTGCCAGTCTATGGAATCAAACTGGCGATCCGTCGGGCACAAGCTAACTCACCAGCCCTCTAGGCCACAGCTGTCACCATGCAGGGTTCCCTTTTGAACTACACTGAGAGAAGCCCTTCACTGTTTTTCTGGATATTGACACAGATTTGTTGCAGTATACCAGATGAACCAGGTTTAATTTCCAATATGTTATGTTTTTTTTTTTATATCTGCCATATTAATACTGTAGTCTGGCTAACACCACTGCTGTAACAAAGGCCTAGCTGAGTGTGTCTCAAGGTCACTTTAGAAAAAAAAAATCTAATTTTAATTTATCAAAGCAGTTTTACACAACAAATGATCTGAAAATACCTCTGTTGTAGTGTGTTAATTATGTTGTAGTAATACAGCTGCATAATAGTTTCTCTCAATTGCAATACCAGTGCTTTAGCAATATTTATATTAATATATTATGAAAAATAAAGCACTTGTACTGTGATACACACTCTTATTGTCTAATTATGCTAAAATTAAACTATGGTATCATTATTCGTGCAAATTTCTGCTTAATTTGTCATCTATAATGTATCACATGTCATTTTAAAGAGACTCCCATTCCTAGTGTTTGGGCCCATGGGACCTCATTTCAGGAAAAATGTTGTACAGTGGAGTCCAATGATGTCTGTCTCCTACAGAATATCCACAGCGCCAACAAAAAGTATATGATGGGGTTACAGATGGATAAATAAAACTGGTGTGCCTGTGATGAAGGGAAACAGACATTAGAAGTTAGTACGATGAGCATGTACCAGAGGGTGACAGACAAAAGAAGAGAGTCATCGGACAAACTCAAACATCATCAACATCTGATTCATCCAGTCATTATTTTAATTAGCAGGTGAGCTCTGACAACAGCAACAAAGACGAAGTGGTAGCTGGTGTTGAACATCAATGACCCTCTTACCTCTGCAAAATCACAAACCATTGACCTAGATTTGGTTCTACCTACCTACTGTTTAAGAGCATTAAGTACCAAACTAACCTCTTCATCATGTTACCTGCAGTGTCCACTCTGCAAGGACTCAGGCAATCAAAATCGGGGGGAAATTCTGTGATAATAACAGTGATGAAGACCCCAGTAACTTCTTGCCCTCATTGGAGACAAGCTCATTTATGAAAGGGTGCTCTCTTGTGGCCACCGGGAGTAAAATATGAGCCAGGGATGTGGATGCGGTAAAGATGGATTGACAGGAAATAATATGCTCTCATAAACCAAGACAAGAGCTGCTGGACTACTTTTATAGACTCAAGACAAGACAGGCTATCCACGGACTATTAATAGGAAGAGGCAAAGAAAAAAAAAATAGGGGGATTCTCTGTTATTGCATAGATAGATAGATAGATAGATAGATAGATAGATAGATAGATAGATAGATAGATAGATAGATAGATAGATAGA
>JAPQRP010000009.1:14208612-14237400 GCA_037367295.1 Apogon hyalosoma | reverse complement strand
TTCTCTCCTCTCCTCTCCTCTCCTCTCCTCTCCTCTCCTCTCCTCTCCTCTCCTCTCCTCTCCTAAACATTGGTGCTATAGTATCCAACAAACATATGTAGACTCTCATAAACATGCACAGCAGGGACAATAATCCCTCTTTCTGCTCATGCACTCATGGATCACAAGCATCGCAAAGAGAAGAGTCAAAGAATCTGCCCTCATCCACCCTTTAAATCGTTCACCCGTCTTCAGGACTTAATTTCTTATTTCTCCTCCAAAGGCTTTTGGAGCCTCCAAACATACAGTAAAGACTCTCGCCTTAGATGCAGGTCTTAATCAAGAGCTGACAGGCTTCTCTTGGCTTGGTTTGTGCAGTTCATGTATGTGTGTGCATGTGTGCAATGGGCGCATGCTGATGGGAAGCCAGCCATATTACTTAGGTATTACTCCCTTTTCTGCATGGGTCACAGTAGGGTCACACTCCCAGTCTCAATCAGCAGACAGCCAGCACGCACACCCATCTTTTTTACTCTGGCAGTGGCTTTAATTGCGCAGGAGGAGACCTGGTTTATCCTCCTGGTACATTCGCAATGCCAGGTGTATGCAGTGTATACAACAAAATGCCATCACTCGGTGAGGAGTTAAAAATGAATGCCATGTGTGAAGTAGTGACTGAGGTTTTGGTCTAATATGGCAGATGTACCTGCATGTAATTAAGGTTAGATTTAAGTGTATTAACTCACGCGCATCAAGTGTGTCAGCGGGTGTGTGTTTCAAGCCTCTTACCTGCTGCTGACCAGATGGGCTCAACAGCTGACCTCACCCTCACCTCTCCCCACCACTCTGCTTAGATTTTCTGATGAGCTGAGCTAAGGCACACAGGCATTAAAGTGGGCACACCAGCCCCGACCCCTCCTCTAAACAACACCCAATCGCATGCTTGTATAGCTTATGTACAGCCCTTATTTTTCATGTAGCATATTTAGGATGACGATGTGGTGTTTTTGTGTGTGTGTACGTGATTGGGCAGAGCTTGTGGCCTGCTGTTTATAGGGATTATGAAAGCAGATGGACAGCCATGCTGACTGGTGAGGGTTCATTAACTCTGGGTGGCTGTGCTCTGACTCTGCCACTGCTGCTTCTCAGCTTCACTTGCCTCCAATTCTCTCAGCAACAAGAGGTGATGTGTGCGTGATGGGTATTGATCGAGGATTGATGTGAGCTCGAAGTCTCAGCCTGATTAGTTTATTTGAAAGTGGTGCAGCGGCTGCCACATTTTTGTTTGTTGTTCTGTGTTCAGTGACGTCACCGTGTCGGGCTAATAACCCAGACTAAGTAATATTAACGTATTCCTTGTTTCATTTATTGTCAAAGGAAGGATTTTATGTATGGAAAGCACCAAAAGAAACATGTATTGTGTCATCATATGGTACAAGGTGAAGACTTATGAGTTAGCATGATGCAATAACTTCAGTAGAGGACCATTTCCGTGGCATTTCAGCACTCAGCTGGGGGAGATGAATAGGTATAGTTATAGTGGGTCATTAAACACTGAGTGGTGTCTCTGTCTATAGCTTCAACCTTCACGCTGCAGCCAGCTCCAGCCTTCATCTGGCACAGCTTGATAAAAGAAACATGGATTGTGCAGGCAGAGACAGACATACCTGTGGAGAGACAGACAGTCAGACAGACGGACAGCAGATTCCCGGGCAGATGGGTCATATGGAGCTCCTTGGAGGCCTCAGCACCATCAGACAGACAGAAGTGTAGTCAATCACACAGTGACGTCCAGACGGAGCAGGGTTATGGCCAGGAGAGCAAAAACTTCAAACAGTAAATTAAGAATTATACATATTCACTGACTTAACTCTGGATATTTTTTTTTATTAACTGATTAGTTATGAATTGTGAATGTTATTTTGGAATAATATGAGTTAAGAGGGAGGTTCACAAATTTATTTCCTCTAAAGTGTTAAGAATGATACCTTTACACTTGATACTGTAAAAGAAGTGAGCTGCTAAAACACATATTTTAATTATCAAGAAGTATATGGAGCCGTTTTATTTTTTGAAGAGAAAAATACAAAAAATGTAATCACTACATTTCAATTAGTACATGCATCACTCGCAACACTAATAAGATTAGTGTTTTTATTAGACACCTTACAAGACAATTATTTTCACCATGTATTTGCTAAATTGGAAACTAAAACTGTGTCTTTTTCTACAATGATAACTAGGATTGTTAATCATAAAGGTAGTCATGTAATCTATTGTTCACACAGAATTATTATTTTTTTGTTCTTTAAACAGATTCTGTGTAATGTAACATAAAAAGTGTAATTCCAGTTTGGGATATTTGTCACAATCATACTGTTCTGTAACCTCACTCTTAATTACATCTCCTAAGGATGTTATGCGATAAGTCAATAGACTTTTTGCATTAAATTTGTCTTAAATTTTTTATTACTTTTTCTAAGATAATGACAAAGGGTTAGATTGAATGATGGGACTGTGGGGGCCATGGGAGGTGTGTGTGTGTGCTATGCCACTTGTTTTGTTGTTGTCAAACAACAGATGTTACCAAAGTATCCAACAGAACACAAAATAGGTTAAATTACCACATTAACACAGCTCCAGATGCAGTGAGAGATCACTAACAGGTATCTTTCCAGTGTGTTGGGCTCTGTACCATGTTGAGTAAATAGGCCTTGTACTGAAAATATTGAAGTTTTACAGTCGAACAACCCCAGATTGTAACTTCAATGCTGCTGTTAAGCCATTTGTGATGAGGTGAGCAGGACTTTTATTAGATTTTAGCTTGGAGACTATGACTGGCAGAAGGAAATAGAACATCTTTGTGTGGAAGTCCACCCACGCCTCTGTCATCGATGTGTGTGCGTATGCATGCCTGCATATGTGTGCATGGACTGGTGAGTGTGTGTGTTAAGATGCTGTCGCTGACGGCGTCCCTCTTTATACTCTTCTGAGCGTGAGTTTGTGAGTGACAGTTATACAGTGGTGTGGAATGTGTAAATCTCCTTCCCTCCAAAGCTCTCAGCAATGGACCTTACATTAGCACAACAATTTACACATCTGTCCGGAGGCTAAGAATGGGCAACTTTGAGAATAAAGAAAGCCTCAGACAGAGTATATCTGTAGAGAGGGAAAGAAATCAGGAGAGGGACAAGAGACTCTGTAAACAAGAGACAGAGGAGGTTTATTAAAACCCCAGCACCACTCACCATCCTTTTGTCCTTCTTTTCTCTGTGCTACTCACCTCCTCTCCCCCTCCTGCAGTCACAGGAGCGATTACATGCCTCTGTCTCTCTTGTCTTTCATCTCTCTCTGTGAGGAGAAGAGGAATGAAGGTCTTCTGTGGCGTGTAATTACACAGAGACATCCTGGATGAGAGCGTCTGTCTCCACAAACAAAAAAGCAACCCCTCTCCCCCTAAATACCTCTTGATAGAGGGAGATCTAAAAGAGACATTTAACTGCCTTTGATCCACCACAGGGCCCTTGTCTTTACCTGCCACTTATGCCGACCTAATAAGTACCATCACAAGTCTATTTATTTCATTAGAAGCACTGACACTAACATATGCGTGGCTCAGCTCCAGCACCGTGGGAATGAAATACACAGCTCCTCCATTCATTTTATGTACAGAGTTATAATCGTGACACATTTAAAGGCCGGTGTTCCAATCTTACCCATGAGTCATATTGTTGAATGATTATGGAAGGGCGGATTTTTATGGGCTTACATTGGTATTGGCTCAACCTCTAATTGGCCCAACGCACATTTGCATTCTGGGAAGGTAATAATGGGGCTCTTTGGAGGCACTTTAAATGAGAAAGTCATTGCACTCTGACTTAATTCTACTCATAGAAGTGCTGATGCCTCCAGATGGCTTTTTTACTGAGTGTGATATGGCCGTTTTGTGTGCATGATCATACACTTACACCAATACTTTGGGAATAGCTAAGTTGCTAGCAATGCCAGTGGTCTCTTGTTATCCATTTTTGCTTTATATTGTTTTTATTGCTTTTTATTTTATGCTCTCAGCAGAAGAGAAATGCAAATAAACCAGAGTAATAGGACATACTTGCAGAAAAACAAAATAGATGTCGACGCTAATAGGTTGTTTGTCATGAATCTAATAAACAAATGTTGCACGCCATTAGAGGCTTTATTTTTTTCCCCTGTTCTTTCTGTATTTTTTAGTTTTATGTATAATTGTTTGTAAAATTTTGCTATGGAAGAACCAAAGGGAGGTCATACAGTGTGGTTTGAGGTCACTTAGGTCAAGCATGTCTCTGTTTTAAAGTCGGAGTTGGCCTGAATGTGTTTAACGTGTCTTTTTACTTGTGTAAATCCGCCCCTATTCAGTGAGACTTAACTATTTCTCTGAACTCACTGGGAGATGAAGTGAACATTCTGGTGCAGCTCAAACAGACTTGGCGTCAAACAATAGATTGGGGTCTTCCATTGCACTTAGCTGAGGCTGCTGAATAGACTGTGAGTAGACCTGGAGTGGTGCGGCATGCAGCTGCTGGACAATGGCCTGCTCAGCAGAAAGGCAGCCGATGACCTCGAGGTCTGCTCCGACCCTGTCCACTCTGATCTCTGAACCCACTCCACACACAGTCAGCACTGGGGCAGCCATAGTGTTGACCCTGCGATAACTTGAACAAATCAGCCAAATCAGAATTTTTGAGCTGTAAACATAATTGTACAAATGGCTTGAGATGTCTCATCATTTGATTGAAAAACTACAAACCATGGACATAAACTAGAGAGCTAAAAGTTTTGCAGTGTGTCACACTTAAATCAGTCACATTAAGTACTCATTATACAACTCCTGCCTCACTTTTTACATTTTTCTGAATTTACTAGGTGAGGAGACTAACTGAAAGTAGTGCATTTACATAAATTATTCAATCATTAAATCATAAATTGGACCAAAAGTCACTAATGGTTTAAACTCGCTGTTTAACTCAATAATGGTGTATTTTAAACCAGAGTCCCAGATGCAACAAATATCCCCAATCTCACAATCTGACTCAAAATGTTTAGGAATCCATTGTTTGTTTGAACAGGCCGTAGGATGCTTTCCTGCCACTTTAATAATAGCTACTATCTGAGCCTCAGAAATACTGTCATTTCCCAAAATAAACATCATCATCATCATTTTTACACCCAAATCAAGCACAACTTTACGCAAATCCCACAATCAGTAGAATAAAAACATCCTCACAACGTCAGAGCGTCTCCTCTCCCTGCATTTGATCACGAGCAGGCTCCCCTCCCCTTTTGTGTTTATTCTGGGGATTATTCTGACCTAATCTCTTTAGAGCATAATTCAGATTAGGTTTTGTGTTATTATTATTGCTATGTCCATCCCCTACTGTCCCACTGGGATTTCCTGACTGCCGTTGTGCTCCTGGGTTTGGAAAATTGATTAAAACTGCTGACCACTGCCCTAGATAACACAGGCTCTGAAAAGTGGATGAAAAAATAACCCAAACACAATGATACAATGCAGTATTCTCTAAAAAACATGTTGTTTTTAATAGAACTGTCAAAAAAACATGCACAAGTACCATGCCAAGTGATGTATAAATCCATCTTTTATGCATTCATCTTGCATTGATCCAGCATTAGAACAGCAGGGATATTGTATGCAAAAATGTTTAACATTATCTTGAAGAATTGAATTGACCAAACAGTTACTGTGAGTTTTCTTTTAAGTTTAACAGCCATAAAGGGAACAAAAACAGAATTTTCTGCTAATTACCTAAAATAAAAGTCTGTTTGTGTGCAGTTAAAGCTGTGGCTCCATCTGTATTTGCGCAGCTATATTGGCATAAAAGTCGCTCAACAGTTTGATATTCAAACGCTATGTTTAGTCTGAATTTTCAAGACAGGGTTTAAACACCAGCTGTCTTTTAAATCTTTCTGTAAGCTATGAAATCTGAACCGTACCCAAAATAGATTATAATATATATTTGTATAAACCATGGCAGCAAGTCCAGAAAATTAAGACATTTTCATTTTTCTCCCTACATTTGTAGCAGAGAATGTATGATCAGGTGTTTATTCAGGTGTTTTTTCTCCTTATTTTCTTTTCATATATAAATAGAAGAGAAATACATTGACCTCATTTGCACCTTACATTCTTACATCTATACTAATAACTACCTAGATGAGACTGGAAAATGAACAAGTGCACGTATAAATGCATTGTGATCAGAATGAAATTTGATGTAAAAGCAGTCTTGTCAACGTTGCGATCTAATTTCAGGGTAATGCAAACTTCTGCAGTGCATCTTGTAAAGCATCCCCACCTTTTGCTGCTTTAGGTAAAAAAAAAAAAAAAAAAAAGAACAAGCGGTAATTATTTGCTCATAGAATGCACAAAATCACAATAACAAAACCTCACTATGGTTTACTTCTTCTCTAAATGTTAAACTTGGTGTTTTGTTTTCATCAATGTCAGAGAAAAATGCCGTCTCAATAACTTTCCACCCATGGTAGAAAGGTGAATACATTTTTGCAAAGGTAAGCACCTACAGTCACCTTTCACAGACACAAAACACACACTATGTCCCGCAGTCCCAGAAATACATGACCTGTAGTCAACTTCTTTCCAGTGCTCTCTTTTGGTTGCTTGTTTTGCTCAATTAAGATGAATTATAGAATTGCATCTGGGAGCAGGGACAAGAAGCGCTTATTGTGATGTTACCCTGAGGCACTTAGTCATTGAGTTGGGGAGAGAAACAGGCTTGTGCTGTGGATATTTTGGTCCTTCTGACTGAAAACACTCAGGTCCTTAATGAACTGAACGATATACAAGTTTAGCCAAACATATGGTATTGAAGCATGTGGAAAGGAAGACGAGGGGGAGGCAAGAGGAGGACAATCTTGGGTTTATTGCTCATATGTGTAGGGGAGGAGATAAAGGAAGTGACACAGGGGAGGTGTGGGGGCTGTGTTTGTGCTTGCTGCTGGGGGTTGGAAGATAGACCAGGCTGCAGTGTACATTTCATTAGTCTGTTCTCCTCCAGAGGCCCAGGGTTGTGTCGCAGCTCCTTCTTTGGGCAGCGGAGCGCCAGATGATTAGATGAGCTGCACCTCAGTAAATGGATGCTATTGATCTCCACACCTTGTTATATGGAACACCTCAGAACATGATGAGTCTAAGACAAGATGGCATGATGAATCTCACACCGTCCAAAATTGCCTCGTCTGCTTGGCTAACTTTCTTTTTCATCTTCTTGCTCCTTAAATACACAGGTAGCTTCACTCCATCCTTTTGCTTTCCACTGTCTTCCACCCTGTTCTCTTTCTATTTTATTTGCCCCACTGATTGCTTTCAGTGTCTCCACAGCCATTAAGATGATTTGAGACTGTGTAATGTATATTAATGTGCTTGTACTTTTAGAGTTGTTTCACTGTGCATGCTATAATATTTCATGGGGAGAAAACACAGTAGCGAGCTTCAGTGTTGGGTAATTAAATTGAGATTGTGATATGTTGTTTTCTGTGTACAAATATGAAGTGATCATGGGTTCTGTAAATTATAGCAGGGCCACCTTTGAGAAGCCTATCACACATGGAGATTAGAGTTCAACGGTCACAAAACAGTGCTGCAGGCCAAAAGACCTATTTTATAAGCATGTATATTAAGCCACGCTTCTGTTATCTGTGTAGCGTGAGGTCTTAGTGCAAAAGACCAATCACAGTGAAATAAAATGGGGCAGTAGAGTCTGGGATGAGGTTAAAACAAGGCTGTGACCTCTGACCTACAGAATACTAATTTGCAGCGCTAGCTACTTGTTGATGCATTATGATGGCACCCGAATGAGCAATGATAACAAAACCAAATATGATTCCTGAATGTTATTAACCAGCTTCAGTATGCGGTACAGTTGATAAAGCTGTGCTGTGTAGCATAAATTCTGGTTAATGCACGTTTGTAGAGACGCTGCTCACATAGCCGCTCATTTTATTCACATCAATCATTTGTTGTTTGCTTTTTTGGTCTGAGACTAGCATGTTAACTAGCCCCAGACTTCATTTGCTGCATCAAATGTTGTGCATATTACTAGCTGAATAGAGTTGTGTACCTCAGATCGGTGCTGTAATCGCGGTCTATACATCCTTTATACTCACTACACACACACATCAAAAGCTGGTTCTTTGTTGTCTCAGAAAATGGAAGCTGTGAAGTCAGTCATGCTGAATAAATTGTAAATTGTCGAAAAGATATAAACACCTTTATGTTTGCAGCCTGCCATTGTGCCTCACAAATGACCTAACTGACCACAGCCATATGAGGGTCAAGCAGTTCTATTCTTGCCTTTTGCAGTTCTGTGGCTATTCAGAGCCATCTGTAAAATGGAGGGCAGCCAACAAATATTTCAGAAGGGAAAAGAAAAAGTTGGATATTGTGAACTTTTTAAGATCTGCCACGACCATCTATTTACAGTGTGTAAGATGTAGTTACAGCCAGCAGTGAGGTTCCAAACTGGAACATGTGCAACATATGGACTTCCATCACCTCACCCTCCCCTACAGTGGTTTCTAAAACGCACAAAACACAAAAAGTCAGTGTTTGTATTCTATATAACGGGCTCTTGGGTTAGGTGGACTATAACGGTCATCCATGCTGAATCACTGTTGGACAACAAAACACAATTCAAACAGAAAGCTTGTAAATGGGCAAATATTGAAAACAAGCTAACAGCCCGAGACATACTACAGTACTAGTACTATTTCTCTATCACTAAAACTCACTGAACAAAGAAGAAGAAGGGAAATAGTCACATTATGAAGCAATGGTTATGAATTTTATCTTACCTTTGCTATTTTCTGATCATAGATTGGTTTTATATGAATAAAGCTTCTGCTACCAGCTAATCCATGGTTTTGTGTTACATTGAAATAATTTTGACTGGACATAAATGGGAGGCCTTCACAGGTTAATGATGGATGCTATCTGCCGTAACGTTGAAAATATGAAGTCCATTCTGAGCTGAAATGCGGCAGCATAACTTTGCAAACTTCTAAGAGCGGTCCTGCCCATTCTGTAGATAGACGACACATTTTAGATACAGTTGTGCTCATAAGTTTACATACCCTTGCAGAATTTATGATTCTTTGGCCATTTTTCAAAGAATATGAATGATAATACAAAAATGTTTTTTTGACTCGTGGCTAGTGGTTTGGTGAAGCCATTTATTGTCAAACAAATGTGTTTGCTCTTTTTAAAACATACTGGCAACAGAAACTATCCAAATGACCCTGATCATAAGTTTACATACCCTAGTCCTTAATCCTCTGTATTGGCCCCTTTAACATCAATGACAGCTGGAAGTCTTTTGTGGTAGTTGTGGATGAGGCACTTAATTTCCTCACATGGTAAAGCTGCCCATTCTTCTTGGCAAAACACCTTCAGTTCTTTTAAGATTTTGGGTTTTCTTGCATGAACTGCATGTTTGACACCTCCCCAAAGTGGCGCAATGATACTATGGTCAGCAGACTGTCATGGACACTCCTTCACCATCACTTTTTTCTGCTGTTCCAATGACAGGTCGACTTGGCCTTGTGTTTTGTGTCATTATCATGACGAAACATCCAAGACCGTCCCATGCGCATTCAGTCATTATGTAAACTTATGAGCACAACTGTAGGTAGGGTAGTGACATCTAGGGATGGGTACTGAATTCAATATTTTTATTAGTATCGACCGAATTCCATCTGTACTATCAAGTATTGATTCATGTAAAGTCAAACGGCACCACATTTCAGTACTTTTCACATTTCAGTACGCATCCTCACATTGTGTGTGCCGGGGAGAGAGTGGAGGAGTGTTTGCCTGATGCGATGACGTCGAGATGAGGACGACGATATCTGTAATGCTAAATGTAAAGCCAGCCACGGCAACACCTCAAACCTGAGGAAACAGTCAAACATGATATAAACCTGAAGGCTGAGGAATGTACAATATTGCAAAGGCCCAAAGGAGTGCAGGCTATGACTCCAGCACCAGGCACTGTTACTGCACCTGCAGCATCCAGCGGCTCCTCACCTACAGCCAGCATCAAAGGGGGAGAAGAAGTGGAATTAAAAAAAAAAAAAAAAAGTCAGTGTGTAGCAGGCTTGGCTCTTGCCAGAAAAAGTAGATATGTTGGTGTTCCTGAAAAAGAACTGCTGAACCTGTGCAGAACAGTTCATGAGGGGGAGTGGTTTGTTTTAGTTTGTAATACCTTAGTTTGAAAAATGTTATATATGTTATATTTATTTTTAAGTTATTTGCCCCCCCACACACACCCTTTTGTCTTGTTTTCTCAAGTTTTATGTAGTTTTATTATTTCACTTGTGATGTTGAGAAATAAATATTCAGAATTCAGAATTTTTTTTTTTTTAATAGACAAAATGACTTTAATCACCATACGTACACAAAAAGTACCAGAAACAGGTACTGTTGTATACTGGTACTGGTCCCCAGGAACTGAGTATCAGTACCTTATTGGTTTAAATGTGAAAGGTACCCACCCTAGTGACAACACAACAATTTTTATTATCAGGTGATTATACATTCATGAAAATGTAAATACTATACTAGTAGATCCTCCTAAATTGCCTCAAATCTTACACAAAGAACCTTTAATATGTTTTATTTATTATTTATGATCAACACTTGCTTTGCTGAATTCAAAGACAGACTGACTGCTTCCTCATTACATTCCACATATAGCATTAGAACAGGTTTGTACATTTCTTGTTGCTAGTGAATGGGCCACTATTGTTCTCCATGTACTGCACTGTGGAAGGATTTCTGATATGTTTTGTGTCGTTTACATAGTGTGGTTTGTCACATAGATACTAAAATTGAAAAGATGCAGCTGTTTACATTACATAAATCTAAAAGCACCTTCTAAATAAAAGAGAGTTCTCAGTTCAAAGGGAGAGAATGTAGCCACGCAAAGTAATAAAGAAAATATGGATATAATACAGTGACATGAATTGAGAATTACTGCCCATTCAGATCAATGACAGATGAAATGTAACTGAATCAGATTGTGAGGCCAGTGAAGATTCACACCCCTAGGGTTATTTTATCAAAGCTTCACATATTAACATATTTTCTTTGCGGATTTTGAAACGTAGAGAAGTGTAGGGGCTTGTTCTGAAAAGGCTCTAGGATCAAAAATCCACATTGTTGAATGCAGTACGTACAACTGAAGAGAGGGAACTGCTTGGCAGAAGATTATGTTTACCTGTATTTACTTTTATAGTATATAAAAGAGTTATCTCAGAGTGATTACATAAAGTTAATCTATGTGACGCACAATAATCCAGACTGAAGTCGAGAGGGGCTTGTCGGTTGTGTGTGTTTTCAAACCCCCATATAACATGTATACGTCCGCTACAGATTGGCCCACAAATCCCACACAAAACAAAATCTAATCAAATCCTGTGGGCTTCCATATGCTGTATGTGTGCTCTGGTTAATGCTGTTTTTGTGTGGTTCCAGCCTACACTCAAACCGTTTGAGTCCGCACCGGTCACACTTTATTATCTAACAGACTGCATTATCCATCATAGCAGTGAATTAAGCGGCTGACTTGCTTCCTTCTTGTCAGATTCTGGGTGTATACTGCACATGTTTTTACCCAGTTCTGTCTTTCTTTCTCTCTGTATGTAAGCTCATTTATCTAATGTCTAAGCACAGCTCTTTCCTTCTGGATTTTCCTTCCTTAGTAATCAATACAGGTCGTATGAATCCAGGTCATCTGGGCTCCTGTGTCATTACTGTCTCTGGTTCTTGCGTATCCTCTGTCATCTATCAATCTTTGTCCCTCTCTGACTCCTTCCTTTCCTTTCTCACTTGTTCTCTCTCTCTCTATCTTTGTCTGTTTCCTCTCTATTCCTGTCTCATTTTTCCTGTTATGTCCTCACGTTCTGTCTTCTTCATTTTGCTCGCTCCCCCCTGAAAAATTACTTCGCCCATCTGGACACAGCGCTGCTCGGCCGATGCGCTATTAGTCCTCGCGTGGCAGTGATTAAAAATAGATCAGAGTACCAAGTCAGAATTAGTCAAGACTTTTCTTCCTCTCCAGCCTCCTCTTTTTTTCTCCCCTCCTACACAGGACTGCTGAATAATGTTAGATATGTATATTACAGGGAAAGTGAAAAATTAGCAAAAAAAAAAAAAAAATCCCAGCGCTTGATATTTGCTTCAGTCTATGCTCAGACTCTGTGAGTGTGTGTTTGTCTGTGTGAACAGTAGTCAGTGTTTGTCAGTGAGTATGTGTACCGCCTGCGGACCTCTTCGCTGGGTGCTGTCTCATGTCGAGCGGTGTGTTTGAGAGGCTTGTCGAGGTAAAGCTCCTGTCAGCGCCTGGCTGGAGGGAGTGTGCTGATGAAAGGCCTCTTCATCATCCTAATGGGATACACAAACCTCTTAACCGGCATTGCTGCCATGGTTTCAGCTGGAGAGAGAGAGAGATGGAGAGAGGAAGCAAGAGCATTCAGTGACTACTCGGACCACACACACCACGATCCACGCAACATACACAAATGAGCAGCTCAGAAAAATGTAAACAAACAGTGCTGTGGGGAGTGTAACGGAGGAGTCCTGACTCTGCGCTGCCCGGGTTTGTGAGATGTTCAGTGGATCAGGTCTCTGGAGAACTGATGTCCAGTAAAGCCATGGTCATGTGGTGCCTCTCAGCTGACACACACCAAAAAAGTAAAGGAGCTAAAAGAGCACGACTCATTCCCTACTTCCATCCCATATAATTCACCGCCTTCTTATCCATTTGATTTTGTTGGACGTGTGAAATTAAAATTTTAAAAAACCACCAGATATAGAAATACATCATCATCATTCATCTATTTCTGGCTTTTTGCTCGCAATATATCCTTGTCACTGTGCCTCTGCTCCACTATAAACCCCCCTCAAAAATTATTGATGGTACAAAAAAATGACACTTTTGTGAAAGTCGTATAACATCAGACGCTTAAATAGAGTCATAAAAGAGTCACTGGGATTGATGTTTCTCTATTAATTCTTTAAGTGTGTTGCCTTCGTCTCAGGTTTTAAATGCAGAGTGTGTCTTTTCAAAACAATAACAAAATACGTGGTCTGATTATGTCATGAAGGAGCATTGGGTCATGGGAGTTTTCATTACTGCTGCCAATGAAAATGTATCTGGCATGACCCACAAATCATGTTTACAAATGAGATAAAATATTAAAGATTTATTCACATTACCTTTGGGGGCATATTATGTGGCTTCTTTTAATGAAATAGCCCTAAGTAAGGTTAGTAATGATGTGATGTCACCGGCATGTGATCAAATGAAATAGTCTGTAACTCTGAATACCCTAACAGATTTCTAATAATATAAACTAATACATGCCATAGTGATTTTTGGGCATTTTTACATGGAAATGTTACACCGGTCTCTCTCAAATGGGTTTATGCATACCCCTAGGGGTGCTTGGAATAAGCCCAGGGGGTACTTGAAATTTTTGGGGAAAAATACATTAAATAACTCATAATGAGAATTAATACTAAAATATAAAACACTATACATTCGTATAATAAGATTGACGCTCCTAGTTTTATTGTCAGTCATCTTGTTTAAGCTTTGGTAACATTTTAAGAACATTTGTATTTTATATAATTCAAGATGAGTTCATTTGAGTAATTCAGTAATAATTTTTTGTTGATGGAAGGTTCATTTATTCATTAATGGCCAATTAATTTATTTTTCTTACCAGTGAAAGACAGCACTTTTCAGTTCATATTTTGCACACATATTTTACTTACAAAGATTTCTTACTTTTAATATATTAAAGTTAAATATATGTTGTTTGTTTACAAGGTTTTGAAAATAAAAACAGTAACCTTTGGCTGAAAGCTGAAGTGAGAATCGTGGGTACTCCACTGTAAAAAGTTTGAGAACCACTGTATTACATAATAGACTTTTAACAGGTGGTTTAAAAAAAAAAAAAATCCAGGAGTCCGTATAAAGGATTGGTTCTCCAGAACTTTGCTTAACCAGGTACAGGGGAAGACGCGGGGTCGGGTTGTCGATCAGAGCGCCAAGCAGGATGTGACAGAAGAAAGAGAAAGGGAATGGAGTTGTAGACGAAGCTGGAGAGGCCGGGAAAAAGTCTTTCATCATTATCGTTCCAGTGTCTTACACTTTGGCCTCACAGTGTCACCATCAGTCTGCTCTGGCCCTGGTCGTCCGGCGGGTGACACTCTGTCCCTTCTTCCATCCATCTATTCTCCTTTTTTCAGCTTATACACACACATTCGTAAGCATATTTCCTCTCGCATTCACAGCCGCTTAATATATAACTATGCTGAGGGGAGTTTCGTCATGCTCTCCTCATCATTGTTCTCCATCGCCGCCATTCACGCCAGTCCAGTCATACTGGTCCTGGCCTGAGGTTCTGGTACGTCCTCTTTCTCCATTCCATTCCAGCCCAGTCCACATCCTGTCCTCGGGTCAAGGGCATGTTTTCATAGCTGCAGTGAGGAGTAGTGAAAAACTTAAAGAAACCACTGCCTCATGAATGATTGATGTGCAATTGCTGAGTCATCACACAAGGGAAGGAACCAATATTTTGACCTGCAACGTAACAAGATTTACATTTGAAGAGTAGAGCAGAGATGCACAAAAGGCTGTCCTGGTTGCAGATAACTTTGCAGTGATGCTACCAAAGTAATGCAGAATTGTCAGTGCGTACTGTTTCACAATCTGTTAGCAGTGGAGATTGCTAGATAAGAAAATGTTAGCCTGGCTCATTGTGATAGTCTGTGAGGTGCGTGCGTTGTAGTTATTGCTTTTATGTTTTGGTACTGCACTGAGATTACCTGGCAGTCAAACAGTGTGGTGTGTTTTTTTTTCCTGTCCTATCTTAAACTGCACATTTCCTTCTGAAGTTAACGCCCTCTCTGGTTTAGATGTTTTTTTTATTGCTTGCTGTTGGTGAGGAAAAACAAGAAGTATCACAATACCCATTAGAAAACAGTTAAATAGACCCCTATTGGCAGAAATATAAGGAATAAGGACATGAAAAAATAACAACTACACAAAGGATCTAGATTGAGTCACCTACATACATGGGTTTGATGAAAATCACTGGAAGCACTGGACCTAGCTTTTTTTTTTTTTTTTTTACCGTCAGCCCTTCCTTTTTGCTGTTGGCCTGATTTGAGCGAGCATGTCCGAGTTGAAGCAGGGAGGGAAATTTATTTTGAGACAAGCATGGTGTGAAGGGATTGAAGGAAAAAGATCAAAAGGATAAAACAGCCATTAGCTTCTGCACTGGACTACTTTTGCTTACAAGACCCCGGCAGTCTGCGGGGTGAGGTGATTGAATCTCACCTCTATCTTCTTCCTCTCCATTTGTCCTCCTCTGCTATCGCCAAATCACCTCTCATCATCTATCTCCTACAACATGGATTTTCTGCCTATTACTGCCCTAATCTTTCTGTTAGGTCTACATCTCTGTCCTTCTCTGTCTGTTTCTATCTTTACCTTTTCATTATTATTTCTGCTTTATAACTGACTCATGCTTAAGGAGTACCCGTTGGAATACACTATTATCCAAAGCCTGCTTATTCATTTCACCCACATTTTGACATTATATTATTTTTTGTCAGTCCCCAGGTACATTCTTTATTATACACACCCCCCATAGGGAAGGCATGAGGTATTGTTTTTGGTTCAGTTTGTTTCTTTGTTTGTTTCCTTATGTGTTTAACACTCTAGCAGCAAAACCATTGGTTGAATTCATACCATATTTGGTTTACAGATTGCCAGTGACCCAGAATAGATCTCATTACATTTTGGGAACAGTAGGTCCATGTTAAAATTTTTTATGAACTTTTAAAATCTTTTTTTTTTTTTTTCATTTACTTATAATTGGTGAAATTTCAAATATCTGTAGCTGGAAAACTATTTGTTAAAATCATATCAAATTGAGTTTATAGATTGCTAGTGACCCAGAATAGATGTGATTACATTTTGGGAAAAGTAGGTCAAAGTTAAAAATTATTATGAATTTTTTACAGTCTTTTTTCTTCTCCCATTTACTTGTAATGGGCAAAATTTCACGTCTGTAAAAACATCAGTTTTGTTTCAATTTACTTCAAACTTGGCACATATATAGAGGCAATTGATATGCTGACATCAGCACATGCGTAGACATGATGACATCAGTTGGATCGATGCCAAAATAAGCTACAATATGTGTGAAGGGTGGGGTTTATTTTATTTTATTTTTTTATCTGAAGTCATTTTTTTTTCCCCCAGTCTTTATTTCTACTCTACAGGGTGGATGAAAACTAAGTAGGCATTAAAAATTGGTAATAAAATCCATATTCCTCTTACAAATTTTTTGAAACAAATGATACATGTTCTTTATTACATGGGAAAATTAAAGTAAAACTTCACATTTCATCTTAAGCACCGGTAGTGTCAACCAGTTTCCTCAAATGGCCAGGGATGGAATGAACAACCTTCTGAAGGACATTGTCTGGGATATCATTGAGAACTTCCTGAATTTGTGAATAAGAAATAAGAAAATAGGAAATCTCCATTTCTGTTGCCTGTTTAAAAAATGTTTTTGTCATGACTTCAGTGATGCTAAAAATTCTATAAGCAATTTCTAATGGCTAGTTACTTTTCACCCACCCTCTGTATTATTATACATTTCACAATTTTTTTTTTTGCCAAATTACCAAACCTCACAATCTTATTATCCCTGTGTACATAGACCTGCATGCATAGAGGCTAGCCTACAGCATGTTGCTTGTTGTGTACTGCACATCTAGGGATTTCTCTGATGCAAGGGGACGCAATGAAGGAGCAGAGTGACGCCAACCCTGCTGTGTTTGTGCAGGGTGTGATCATGTATCTGTGTATGGACATGTTCCCCCCCCCGTCATATTCTTTGTTAGTACAGTATGTTGTCACCTCTGTCACTCTGGCTCAGTGAGTGGTTATTATCAGTATCAGCATGCCATGTGCTGTACATGTATATGACATCGAAGCCCACTCGTGTCTTGGTATATCCACTCTAACCCTTTGTTTTTGCAAGTGTGTGAGAAGTCATGACCATGGCCCGTCGATCCGCTGTCAATCCCGCTCATCTCCTCATCTGTTCATTAGCATGACAGAGGAGCTCTCCTGCCAAAGCAGTTAGTCACAAGAATCAGCCCCTGTCACAACACATTACAGCAGCAGGCATCTCTAATAGCACTGGCAATCGTGGCAACCATAGCCAATGCCCACAGTACGCACTCTTGCGCGAGCACACCAATCAAGAGTAGCACTTGATCTGCACCCAGGGAGTGTTTCTGTGCCTCTCTCCATCTCTTTCTCCCTTGCTTTTTCCATCAACACATCCTCCCTTCTTCCTCCCTTCCTTCCTCCCTAGCATGGCACTTACAGTTTACAGTGGTATCATTAATTTTCTTCTTTCCTCCATTAGCTACTGCAAGTTTTACCTGTACTTACCTTTGCACCTTCCCATTTTTTTTTCCTTTTTTGCTGTTTGCCTGAGATTCCACCAACTATTGCTATTTTTGCTTTTCCGCTTCCTCTCTACCTCACTTGACAGGATAGAGACTTTTGTTTTTAATCCATTTCTATTTGTGATGTGATGTTTTAGTTTCTCACTCAGTTCTTTAAACCCCCAAAACTTCCCTCTCTCTTCATTATCACCTGCTCTAAGTGTCTGATGTGATTTATACAAGAAGTTTGATCCAGCTGTCTTCTTGTCTCAAGGGGGCTGGGTTGTCATATCAAATAATTAAAAAAACACATATGTTGTGGTGCCTTTTGCCTTCTCACTATCACAGTTCATGTCTCTTAACTTAACACTGGATCATATGAAGAGACCTCATCCCAGAGACATCATTTCCAAACAATATGATTTTTTTAATTGATGCATTGTACATGTACAGATAAATGACAAGAAGTGGCAAAAATACACACATTCTTTACTGATAGGTTTACAGATACTTAACTAAAAAGTGTAAAAATGTTCTGAAATATGTCTATCATTTGAAGGACATTTCTGCCAACTGTGCCTACTCTAACTTAAAAAAAAAAAACATACTGGAAATAATGATCAACTTTATTATAATGAATTCCAAAATAACTTTTCAATGTCAGTAACAGAGCTCAAACATAGTCTCCCAGTGGATTCTGATGGATACACAAAGGGATCTTTTATTTATATATATATGTGTGTGTGTGTGTGTGTGTGCGTGTGTGTGTGTGTGTGTGTATGTGTGTTACTTTCCTATCAATTTAGGTAGAAATTAGTAGTAATGAATAATTCCCTTCAGATGCATTAAAACTAAAGTACTGAGCCTGTTGTGAAGCGTAAAAACTACAGGTATGAGAAGTACAGGTTTGAAGTATTTGTCCTCTGTTACTTCCCTTCTCTGCAAATGAAAGGGAGCAGGGACTGAAGGGACTGAAACCGGTTGGTGTAACAATTTAAGGTGTTTGTGTGAATGATATGTAATTTGACTGTCTGTGTGTCTCCAGTCTTACTGGAACCCCTGACTTGGGTAGACTTACAGGTTTGTGTACGGGTGAGGTCATATTCACCACCACACCCTTATTTTGGCTGTGTGGTTGTGTGTCTGGATTGAGACAGAAAGTTTGGTGAAAGAGAGCCAAGATTTACCTGTAAGGAAAAAATGTCAGTATGTTTTTTCTCAAGCAGAGGCCATTTAGACAAACTTTTCACCCCCACACAGCTTACATAAATATATACCAACAATAGTAGTATTCATTGTGTTTTCTGATTTGAAGGTGTCTGCCAAAAATACATGTTTTTTTGTATTGCTTTTGGGGAAATGTTTAGGTAGATACAGCAGTGATTACTACATGTTTGTGACGTGCCGTCTTCTGTTTGTCATCTCTAAATATGTGTATGCGTGTGCGTGCGAGAGTAGCAATCAGTTTGAGGAGCAATGAGAGGCGACAGAGTGACCTGGTGAGGGGATGGGGAGTGTTGCAGAAGTTAGGAGAGAGGTGAATCAGAGGAGAGGAGGAG
Source organism: Apogon hyalosoma (assembly GCA_037367295.1). NCBI lineage: Eukaryota > Metazoa > Chordata > Actinopteri > Kurtiformes > Apogonidae > Apogon > Apogon hyalosoma. The sequence goes on along the minus strand of JAPQRP010000009.1, from coordinate 14,218,308 downwards.
GTGGGGTGAACTCAACTGCAGCCCCGCTGAGGCAGTACAGTGGGATGATGGGTGAGGGGAGGGGAGGGGGGAGTAGAGTGGGTAATTACAGGGGCCCAGAAAGAGGAGGCCTGTAATCAGTCTGCCCTCAGGAAGGAATGCAGCTCATCTTCTTGTGTAATTACTGCCATTTAAATGGCCCCGGCTTCCAAACACTCATCCCACTGTACTGCTCACCTATTCTATGTACACACACAACAACAGTAAAACATCAGGGACAAAGGGGGACAGAATTTCAACAAAAGAATAAGTAAGTCAGTAAGTAAAGTTCAACACAGGAGTTACAAGTGATGAGAACACAAGAAAACTTAACAATAAAAGCAATTTGGCAACAAAAATGATGCAAATAAACACCATTCAAAACCAGTCATCAGAGAGCCTCAAAAACAACACTCTACATGTGGGTTTGTTGAGTTGTTTTTTTTTTGTTTTTTTTTTATAATTTGGTGCAGACTCAATTCACCTACTTGTGAGGGAACTCTTTAATGCTGGAACTAAAACAGTACAATCACAGTCCACCTTTGTTTCCAGCCTAAATTGTGGAACATGTGAGGTGACAAGAGCTAAAAAATGACTGAGACTGACTACAGCCTGGTATGATGTGTGCGCCATGGTTAAGGCCTGTGTAGACTGCAGTCCTCTAGAGGAGCCAGCTCCATGTGAATACCCGCCATGGCAACCAGCCACTCTGGGCAGATTTGCGCAATACTCATCAAGCAGCTGCGTAGTGGTGAAGCAGACAAGCAGTGGCGCCTTACACTCAACACATTCAGTTATGTCTGCACACACAAAACACACACAAGAAGAGGAAGCGTCTCATTCTGCCACAAGTTTGACCTCCAAGTAATAGTTGTGACATTGGTCTGTAATTTCAAGAGGATAATAGGAAAATAACATTGTCTCACCCACTCTGTCTCCCTCAGTCCTCACCCTTTCTCACCATCTCTCTCCACCTCTGATAGTGATTGATAGTGCTGCTTGTGTGTTCTTGTGTTCCCATGCAGTAGGTGGTCGTCAGGGCACACACAAACAGCACAGGGCTACCTTTTGATGGGCTATGATTAATGAGCTCCGTGGGGGGTGGCGCCCCCTAGCTGTGACAGCGCACACTTTCAGCCACGATATAGCTGCCCCCCTCTGTATATTCAAATGCAGCAGGAGCAGCAGTGGGCTCATTGCTATAACATAAGCACAAATCCTCTTAGTGCTCCCACTCCTGCAGTCACACTCACCCACACATTCAAAAACACAGTAACACAATCTCACTTGGAGTAGGCCGCCCCTTACATACACAGTGGGTAAATATAATATAATCCATAGTCTGTTACAAGCACACCCATCCTGCCTCTCACAGTTTGCACCACAAAATGCAATGCTATTTACTCCAAATCAGTGAAAACCACTAATGACACTGTATGTTTCTATTGGTTTAGAGTTATGTAGTAACTATAAATGTGTATATTTGTGTTTTCCACTTGGAATGATCTCTAACGGGGCTGGTTAAATGATATTCTAATGCCAAGAGCTTATGAATAGAAACCAGCAGAAGGTGTCATCCTGTAAAAAAAGGATAGGTCACACTTAATTTACAGTCAGTGAGTTGTAGGGCAACACACCTTCAAGCAAAGTATGTGAGATGACACTATTTTAAACACACTACTGTAAATACAAGCCTGTGCATTTGTTGTTTGTCTACGTGTGTGTGTTTATGTGTGTTGCCATGTCTTGGGGCTTACTCTCTCTCCTCCTGTCACCCGGACATGCTGGACGGACATGCGAAGCATTTCTGTCACTCTGCATCTCCATCACCTGCTCAACCTTCCCCCTCTGCCAATCTGCTTCTCAGCTTTCTGTCACCTCTCTTCCCTTCACACACAAAAAGACACACATCCACACCTATTCTATCCCTTCTCCTGCCTTTATCTGATGCACTAGGATGCCACCATTCTCACTCACTAACACACATACATTACACAGTAAATTGCACTCATGCTCGTACCACCGTAAAACAAGGGAAGTTTTGCACTACACAGAAGAAGTCACTCCACAGGTGTCTATATCAGTGTTTCTCAAACTGTGAGGTGGGCCCCCCTGGGGGGGCATGAAGGCTTGCCAGGGGGGGCATGGGATCTCTGCTGGGGTTTTTTTTTTTCTTCAGGTTTGAACATGTAGCAGGTGGAACTAATGTTTTAGCATTGCAGCACCCTGGACTCATTTTAGGGACGTACAACAAACAAATCTACTGCCATGGTGATCTGTCACTAGACTAGACAAAGAGTTTAGGTTAGGAGAATGGACGAAGATTGGACTGGAAAACTTCACTTTAATGTTCTGAGATGTGTGATGTAAACGGGCTCATCGCAGCCACTGATATAGTTAAAATGTTCATCTTTGTTACCAAAATTTGTTTGTTATTCTAAAAAAAAAAAAAAGTTACTTTATTGTCAGAGTTGTAAGATAATTGCACATTTCCTGTTTTTATTTGGAAAAATATTGTCTCAAGGAGTAGTCTTGTTGAGGTTATTTGTATTGTTCAAGTGAAATTCTAATATATTTTAATTTGCACAACAAATTATTCAAGGAAAAGCAAAAAGTATTGTTACAATATTGATGTTTCTTTCAATAAAAGTTAGAACTGCACCACTGTTACGATGTTGTTGGGGTTGAGGGGGGCCTGGAGATTTTTCATCCTCCAAAGGGGTGCCCGACAGAAAAAGATTGAGAACCACTGGTCTATATTAACATGTTGGAACCAATAAGACGTGTGACATTTCCACTCTTATAATGAACCTCCAGCAAGATGTAGCTTACAGCCTAAACATGCAAGAACATATGCGTATCTGACTTGCATATACAAGGTAATGCATATTTATGTGACTCTTAGTTGGCCTTTATGCAATCATTATTTAACCCTCAAAGACATAGACAGCCACTGGCAACCAAAAGTATCTACTGATCTAAAATGTTCAATAGCTTGTGCACCACTAGTTCTCTCAATACACTTAAATAATTCAGGTAAAAGGCAGTTTCTCACTTTTTCGCAGCATCAGATGTGTCTCGTTTGGACGTTCAGATGCTCCATAGTGAACATGGAAAGGCTGTCATTTCCCGCAACATTGATTCACTATTAAAACCCTTGTAGGGTGACAAATGGCTGTGGTTATAGACACTTGTTTTTATGGTCAGTGAATGATATATTTTACTGAAAGTCACTTTTTCCTCAGTTTTCTCTGCCTTGATATAATAGCATTTGAATTTACTTACTTAATCATGGTCAGCAAATTGAATATATGAAAATACCTCATTTTCAATGCAAAACATGCAGAGGATAGTATTAGAACATGATTATACATGTTACAATACATAACAGTATTATTCATGACTTAGGAAAGGTTAGATGCAGAAAAACATTCACGTGGAAGTTGCCACAAAATAGTTATAGGTCTTTAAAAGTTTGCTTGATGTGCTTAAATTGTAGAAAAACTCTTATATGTTTTGTTTTGGGATTTTTTTTTTTGTCATGATCAAAGCATAGACTCAGCGAAGATTGATGATCAACCAGTAGTTATTACCTTTACCAAGTAGGTTATGTGATGAATCCTTAACCATAATCACATAGGTTTAGTAACAGAGAAATGCTGCACATAAAGGAATTTAAAGCTTTATCAGCTTTCTTTAAAATACTGTGAAGATTCTACATGTTATAATACAATCGTTCTACATCAAAAATGCTTGAAAGTGTCTTTGTTCCAAGTAAGGCGGGAGCTTTTCCTTGTTCTCTGGACGTGTTGCTTCAGTGAGCACACTCTTTGTATCACTTAGCTAAATGGCAGTGTTTTTCCTTTCATACAAGACATTTGTTTTTGTTTTTTCAGTCAATGTGCAGGACTTTTCATTAAAATCTATGTGAGTTATTTCTAACTAGAGTTAAAGTTATTGCTCTACTGGCAAGAATAAGCAAAAGAAAGAATAATGGAGGACCTGAGGAAGAATGTGTGTGTCTGCATGTGTCCGAGATGAAGTCTGTTAGTTATAGAGTCAGCACGGTGAGTACAAAGAAACAGGCGGCAGAGCCATGTGGAGCCACCACAGGTACTCATCTTGGTGGTGGTATCAAAATATCCAAACAAGAACTTTCAAGGCCAACGTGTCGAAGGCTTTATGAGAGTTCATACGGAGTCAGATCCATGTCACTCAGGCAGGATGGCAAATTGTGCATCCTGCCTCCTGTTGCCTCACAGCAGCCATGATGAAATGAAAATAATGGTGTGTCTGTCGGTCGCTGGTGAATTAACAACGTTTTCCTATTAAAAGATGACCAATTTTCCCCCCCATCTGTGCTCAAAAGGGCCGCTCTCACTGCAAGTGTGTATGTGTACGTGTTCAGTCAGATGGGTGAACTGCATGACTCCTCACACTCCGTCTGCCTTTGTTGATGTGAGAAGTGATGGTGTGTCGCTCTAACCTGCACTCATGATGCCTTGTGTCCAGCCTGATGCCAACACACACACACAGACATGCACGCACACATACATTCATGCAGACACACACACACAGTCCAGCTCACACATTTAGTGATTTTCCATCAAGCCCTCGATCTAAATCGCCACACTTGCTTTTTCCAGTCCTCACGTCTCTTCACTTCATCTTTTCCCTCTGCGCTGGTTTCAGCTCTTCTCCTGTAGTGAGTTGTTTTCAGGCTGATGAGGATGAGGTCAGTCTGAATATCAATCACTCAGTGTAATTGTCCTTTAAGGAAGGCAAGGAGAGACTGTCTCCCTCCATCCATCTCTGTCTCTTTTGACCTGCCTTTGTGTATGTGTATGTGCATGTGTGCGTGGATTGTGTGACTCTTCCTCGGGGCTTCCTCACAAGAATGATGATAATGAGGTAGATTGGATGAGGATTATGGATATGGTCAACCCGTCAATCTTACATAATGGCTGCTGATCACTCTAGTTATTGGCCTTGTTTCATCTGTCACCAGCAGTGTTTTCATATTTGGATTTCTGTCCTCACAGCTGTCTGTCGTTTGTAGGCTCAGGGAGCTGCCTCGTAGCTGTGGGCTATAGTTCTTTCTCTTCGCGTGTGTTTGCATTTTAGGCTGTAGGATGTCATTTGAAGTCGACTGGAGCTGCACATAGTGCTTTGAATCTAGCAGGCAGGATAGAAAAAGGACTGGAGTCAAAGAAGGGCAAGAGGAAAAGCACTCCAATGTCAGGCACCAAACTGGAAAACGGAAGGGAAGGAAGATATGGTGTTATTTGTTTGTTTGTTTCCTCATAGGACGCCCGTAGACACAACTGGGAGAATAAAAGAGGTTCCTGATCTTGCCAAACATAACCTGACCCCTTCTCTTTTGTATTGTCTCTTTGCTTTTTTGGCTCTTCAAAGTATTTATCGTCCTACACTTTATTCTTTCTTGCTCTCTTTCTTCTGAATTCAGTGTTGGGATAGTGAGGGCACTGGAGGGGACAGTAATGACTAACTCTGTAAAGGTAATGATAAAGTACAGGCGCTTTAGTCTCCACTCTGGCTAGAGGCTCTCGGGCTAAGAAAATTACAGTCGTCCATATGTGTGTGAGAGAATGAGAGGAAGGAAAAAAGAGAGGGTGGAGAAACGACAGAGGGCAGTTTCCCAGTCAGGCTGAGACAAAGACAGACATTGCTGTGATTCATTTTCCTTGCTAGTTATTATCACACTCCACCACCGGCTCCCTGTGTGTGATTGTGTGCTTTGTGTGCGCTCCATCTTTTCTCTCCACTTGTCTAATAGTGTCTCTTGACCTGTCTTTAGTCAACCTTCCTATCTTCCTATCTTCCCACCTTTGTCCAGATTTGCTTTTCCTCTTCTCCCACACTGTCCTGGCTTCTAATGTGACCTCATCCAACCGTTGTCACTCCTCAGGCTTTGTTCACACTAATATGAATATTTTTTCCCCCCTGTTCAAAGCAAACTTCTGTTCATACAGCCTTCATTTCTCTAAGTATCTCTATACACACTAGAATACAAACACACCAGCTTACATCAACACTATGACAAAAACCAGTAAAGAACATTATGACCACAAGTCTATTTTAATGCAAAAAACGGCAGACAAGGGCTGTTTCTAATGATTGTTTTCATTTTTGACTCATTTTGTTTGGTTAATTTCTCTGTTAATTAATAATTGTTTTGACTGGTGACCACTTCAGAAATGTTTTTCTCAACTTTATTTGGTCCACAAACCAAAGATTTTTCAAAGAACTTTTCAGTAACAAAGGGTTAAAGATGCCAGAAAATATTAAAATTTAAGAAACAGGATGGTAAACATTTGTTTGTTTGTCCTTAAAAAAATTAATTCTGATACTCAACAGATGCAGATGCCCGCAAAGTGGCGCAGCAAAGAAAGTAAAGTTCTAAATATGTAAATATGCTTTTGTAAACCATACATGAAGAAATCTGTAGGCAGCACATATATCCACACTTTCAGGTACATTCTCATCTCACAAAGCAGTGATGGGCATATGTGAATCAATTTGTGACCAAAACTTTTTTCCATCCTACATTTTTTAAGATATGCACTTCAGAAGGCGTTAAAGAAAAAGTCTGTTTAAGAAACCTGAAACACCATTTGCATGTGGATGAGAAAACCAAACAATAAGGAAAAAATATCCATTCTATCCAATGTGAACAAAGGCTCAGCTACACAGTTGTAAAGTTCAACCACAGTAACCAAAGGAAGGCAAGCTATTCAGTTTATACTGTTTGACTTTTACATATATGAATAAGAGTGAGTGAAAACACACTGTATAAGCATAGGTTGTCATCTTGTTTTTGTGTATGTGTGTGTGTGTTTCTGCCCTTGTGTGCTCTAGAAAAGAATACCCAGAAGCCTGTGTTTGCTTTCTAGCTGTCTGCTGTCTGTCATTAGAGTAATAAAAGACATGCTGTGCTGCATGGCGAGGAGTTCTTGTTTTTAAGGCTCCTCCATTCCACACAAATTGCTGGCTGCTGAGCTCTGATGGATGTTTGTATGCTGGCCCAAAAACACAGGTTCCACTTTAAACCCCCAGCTCCATTATCCCAGAGAGACGAAGAGAGGGAGAAAAAGAAGCTGTCTGTCTGTCTTCCTTCTACCTCTGTCATCCAAAAGTGTTTTAATTAAACTGTGCCACTCGGCAGGCCCCAGAACACACACATTCTGCGCTCAGAGAGGTTTATCCAAATACACAAGGCTCTCCTCCCATTCTGTCTCCATGTGAACTGTCTATCTAGGTTTGTCTGTCTCTTCTGCCATTCTTCCTCTCCCTTCCTCTTCTTTCCCTCCGTGGTCTCTTTCATCATGGCTAAGAATGACAGGCTGTGTTTTTCAGCCGATGTTTGAACACTGAGCGATCAATGCTGGACAAAGAGAAAGAGCGGGGGTGAGGGGTGGGGAGGTGCAACACAATTGGTTATTGACAGAGAATTCAAAGTCTGAAAGACTGTAGGCGACAGCTTAGTAAGAGGAGAGCAAAGGGATGTGAGGAGAGAGAAGAGAGAGAGGAGGGGGTTGTGAAAGAATGAAGATGAGTGTGATTCATGTTCATGGTTAAGAATCACTTTAAGTTTATTAACTTTGATTATTTGTTGGTAGGCGACTGTAAGTTACTGTCTTATTAGCGGTGTTGCGCTACATCCTTAATGGAGTGCATGTAAGTGACATTTCATGTGCACATCATTAAACTCAACCTGGCAACAGAAACAAGTGTATGTTAATTGGTGTTCTGTAAATCTGTGATGCACTGTTGAAAGTCACAGTAAGTCTAGATGACAGTGGTTGGGCTGTTGTTTTGCATCAGGTTCAAGTTACATGCTGGTAAGGTGTGGCTGTCATTGATTATTCTTTTGAAACTTTGAGGGAACATGATTAATAATTATCCTGTGTGCTAACAGAAAGCAGGTGCTAACAGGATTTCACTCCCATCCATCTGTGAATGCATGAGAAGAATAACTTACTCAGTAATACATCAGACTTTATGAAATTTGGCCTGACTGAGTGAAAATCTGTAATCCTTTAGTTTTTCCTATATCTGCCTTAACATTTAATGTAATCCAGTGTTTGATTTGTAAAGCTATGCTGCTAAAGATACAACACATCCTGTTTTCAAATTAAAGGCACTCTAGAATTTTAGCGGACAGAACTTTTATTGTGAAACATACTACAAAATATGATGTGGGGAAACTCAAGCACATTGTCTTCTCCTAACATTTTATGTTTGTTTGTGGAAGTCTGTTAAAAAACAGGGAATGTGAAAGTGTATGCTGATGACTGTTGCACTGTCTTGACATGGAGTTCTTGTACACTGACATGGTTTGCATCCCCTCTTGATGCATTTTTCATTATAATTACAGTAAGACATTCAGAGTAAGCAACTGTTCTTGCTCAGCATTTGGGCACATGTGGGGTGGAGGTTGCAGAGTTCAGTTGTGATGGTTCAGTTCAGGGTCACAGTATTGTGGATGTCTGTAGTCTGTAAGTTCTTTGCAAATGATTCACTGGGGAAAGATGCAAGAGACAGACGAGAAACAAGCAGAGACAGATTGAGGATGACGGGTCCATCCTGGATAGCTGTTGAGCCTGGAGCAGCTGCTGCCCTTTCTGTCTGTCCTGTAGCCACAGTACTATCAGCCTTTGAGCCGTGGGCAGCCTCTTCATCCAGACTAGCCCCTCAACTCTATCTGAAGTTGGTGTTGTCCTTACACCTGCAGATGGTTTCCTCTTCCTCTGGAATACTACTGGCTTTGGTTTAAATACTTCCACAACTTGCTCCCCTATCCTCAATTTTACTCTTAGCTTTTTCCTGATGTCTCAGAGCAGAATCTGTCTGGGGGAAGGAGGGGTGAGGAAGCACTCACTCTCCTAAAATAGAAGATGGTATCTTCCTAAGTAGTTTCTCTTGTTCCCTGGCTGTGGAATAACTGATCAGGCTGGGCTTGATACATTTTGAAAACCGAATGCTGCTGGTTTAGGTTCCATTGTATGAAAGCAGCTGCCTCATACCTCTTTCTTCAGTATGTATTAAGGAGATTTAAGAACTGTAGTGCTGTGAGACTGCTTTGTAAGAAAAGCACAATGCCTATGAGGTATTCCTCTGTGTATAAGTCTGGCTCTGTGTGTGTTGTAGCTGGTTGTGCCTGTACTTTTCTGACTTCTGACTGGAACAGACTCTGTCAATTTCTTGCACTCTGCTCCAGTCTTCCATTTAGCTCATATTGAATCCAAATTCTATCTGTGAGACAAGCAAAGTTTTAGATTGGAAATTCAGACCCATTAATAATTTATAAGAACCTGAATTAACTTAAGGGAAAGTCAGAAAGTGATTCCAACAATCTGCTGGTAAAGCTTTGACACAAGTTCATTTAGACTGCATTCACTCTTTAATCTGCCTGTACAACACCTATACTTCAGCCTGCTGTTGTACTGGAATGAATGTGGAAGTCACTAAAGTTTATGCTTTCCTTTATGAGACACCAGCAAATTAATGAGTAGATAATGAGAATTCATATAAAGCTAGGTACAGTTTTTATCTAGTGATTCAATCTGATATCATTGTTCAGTTTTAATTTTCTTTTTGTTTTGTTTCTTCTTTTTTGGAAAAAAAAAAAAAAAATATATATATATGTGTGTGTGT
>JAPQRP010000009.1:14189679-14208512 GCA_037367295.1 Apogon hyalosoma | reverse complement strand
GTGAAAGTCTTGTGTTAACATTGGATTTGCTGGTTTACTAAAGTTATAATGACCACACATATATTTCTCAGTCTCTGTATTTATACAATCTGGCTATAGAGGAAGTATGTACAGCAGCAAAAACAAATGTTTCATGGAAATAACAGCATCTAGAAACCAAATCGGTAGTATTTATTATGACCTTGCGTTGCTTTTAATATGTCTTTAACCCTTTTGTTCAGTCAGTATGAGATCTATTGCATTAATTTTCTGATGTTTTATACCAGGTCAGATGGGGTTAGGGGGTAGCACTAACTGTGTGACTGTAAGGTGACTTTAACCTTTACAACCCATTTAGTTCAGTTTTGTTGTGTGTCTTCAAAGGCTGTGCACATAGTTCCTGTATTTTCTTGTTGTATCTTAAGAAAAGAGAATGAGAAATAAATATGAATGTTCATTTCAATCCTGCAAAAACAATAAAGCTTAGGTGGCTGAAGACTGTACTGTGTATGAGTGACATATGAATAAAAATCACATTAGGCCTCTTTTGCCCACATTTTGAAGTGACTTTTGTTGTATTTAAAACATATAGTTATATCTGTATGCTTTATAGCAGCCTCAGAGTGCCACCTGAGGTAGGCTGTGAAACTAGATCTAGCACCAAATGGTTACAAATGTTTTTTACAATGGTTGTTATTTTTATATCTAAATGTGTAAAGAATTCACAGTGATGAGCAGGATATTTATTCTAGCTATTACACATTTACAGCTCAGTTGATTTTTTTTTCTCATATTTTGTTATTTTATGTTTTTTTTTTTCTTATTTATTTGTGAAAGCCATTGTGAAAAATCCTGTAAAATTCTGAAGCGGGCCTTAAGTTAGAAGATGTTAAAATGTCCTGCTTTATAGGCTGTATAGTATGTATTAAGGTACATGAAGCAGATAATTCTTCATGGGCCAGAGGCCACCTTTATAAGCTATTATTATAGTGATAAAGTTTTCAGTACATCTTAATTTATGGAAGTACTGCTGTAGAAAAGCAGAAGTTGCCAATAACATAGCAGCATTGATATACAGCCAGGGATCTACCTGTCATTATTGACGTAACAAGTCAGAGTGAAGAGGTCAAAACAGTGTCCTGTGAGGAGAAGCTCTTGGCAGCATTGCCAGGAGGGATGTGTCACATCGAAAATGTCAAGGGATAATGTGCGATCAACAGGACCTGGCCGTGGAAGGTCAGCAGTTCTCCTCCCAACTGAGAGGCATGGACTTTTCCAGAGAGAGGGGGTGGACTGCATTGTCCAGATTACTGCAAATATAGTGGAAAGAAAATGTCACCGTGCCCATCTATTTACAGTGCAACTGTCACCACCTTCAATGTCTTCGTGAAATACAGTAACAGCGTTGCCTTAATGTATACAGAAAAAAAATGTGCTGACAGTTTTGTTCACACATGCCCTGGAGCTAGATTGAGACACACAAGGCAAGCTGTCACACACACATACCCATACACACACACACACACACACACACACACACACTTCCTCCAGGTATTCGATAGCTTATTGATCCCCAAGGGAGAAACTTGTCATTTTGCTTCTTTCTTACAGCCTCAACATTGAGGTCAGAGAATAGGCTAGCCAGACCAGATCTCTGCTTCAACTGCTTGAGTATGGCGCCAGTAAGACAGATGCTTTTAGACTCCAGCTTTAAAGACAGTAAACTTAATCCTAATTTTAGTTCATGATACACAAAATCTCATTTCAGTGACAGCCGCCTACTGGTGTATGAGTGTGTGCGTGAATGGGGGAATGTGAGGCATTGTAAAGTGCTTTGGGTACCATGAAGGTGTATAAAAAAATGCTCTATATAAGTGCAGTCCATTTACCATTTGCAGAAATCCTGTCATATTATGTTGTCCTTCTTCTGTTTCCAAACTTCACATGATAACTTCAAAAAGCATTTGATAATAGGGAAATGTATCCAGTAGAGCTGTGTAGTCTCTAACATGGCACCACCATATGGCATATGGTGCTAATGTGGACTACAGATCTGTGATATGATGTGTCTAACAACATTTTTCCAGTCCTATCATTCCCTGCCTTTATGTCTTATGTCTGCAAAAGATTCCTGGCAAATTACTGTCAAGTGTCAGAACTTGTAAGAGGGTATGTTGGATTTTTTTGAAGAAGTCTGTGTCTACTAGTACATACTACATTTCTAAAGTGAGAGGGAAGGTTGTTATTCAAGTGACTTATTATGCTTGTGATTAAAACCAATGTGATATGATCATTTAGAAGGACCACCGTGTGTGATCATGTGTATCTGTTGTTGTGTTTTAGAGAGCAGTGACTACAGTGAGACCGAGACCCTTCCTGATTCATATCCATCAGCGCCAGCAGAGCCTCTACCAGAATTCCTGCTTGAGCCAGAAGACGCTTTTATTGTGAAAAACCGGCCGGTCCAGTTACGCTGCCGAGCGTCACCAGCAACACAGATCTACTTCAAATGTAACGGAGAATGGGTCAATCAAAACGATCATATTACAAGAGAGAGCTTGGACCAGATCACAGGTAATAACTGCACCCACATACAAGAGGTGTACTGTAAACACAACTGTACACACATACACATAATTACCTCTTTCCCACCATGGCGGTTCCAGGGCCAGATCTGCACCAGTGCATAATCTCAAACCAGGAAAACCGGTTCCAGATCAGGATCTATAACTACTTATATCAGGGGTGAACAAGATGATGACTGCTTTGTAAAAAAAATAAATTAGAATAATTAAAAAACAAAAGTAGTGCCTAGTCTTTGTAATCCAAAAACTAATTAAAACTACAGCTTCAGTGTGTGAACTCTATGGAGGAGACAACCTGTCTACCCTAACATAATGTGAATAAAGTAGCCAAGGTAAGGCTGTTCTCAGCACAGTATGAGATAACTATAGACGGGTTGCTTGTGTATAAACAATACTAGGTGCGTGTGCAACCAGGGAGCAAAAGACTACTTCAGAGTGAACTGATATCAATGTAGATGCCATACTGTTTGTTAACTGTCACTGATTCAATTGCAATAAAATGTCATTTCATAGAAAAATCTGTTTGCTTGACTCCGGTTGTAAACAATGAGAAATATCCCGCTTTCTTCCCTGTGACTGCGCGTGCATATCTGCGATGACGTTGCACAGAAACACATCTACAAATATGACTTGGTAACTCTAGTTAGTATTAGTGTGATTTCTTCTAATGTAATGTGATGGTTGATTGACTGTATTATCCCTGTAGAGTAATTCAGTCACTACATTTTACCCATCATGATATACACACACAGTACCCAGCATTACCAGTTAGAACACATCAGGAGTGAACTGCCACTGAAGGCACTCGGGGACCAAGTCCAGATCTTCATCAGTACTGCGGTCAAGGGCACTGACAGGAGAATTAACTTATATATACCTTTTTTAGTAGTGGGGTCTACATTGCAATGAATGTAGACAATACTGTGATGAAATATTTGCTCTGCAGTGGCTGTAGCTGGTGGAAAGGCAAACTAGCCCTTAGACAGTTCGCAGGTTGAATCAACTCCAACCTGGCACTAGCAGTAGTTGTGTTAGTGGATAGGGTAAAGGTTAAATGCTGTCTTGTGTTTCACAGGTATAAACATCATACTCAATTACAAACACCATTTCCAACTACATAATCCATTAGCTCCTATAGGGTTTTATGTGCATGTTAACTGCATTTGGCCTGCGTCCAATGCATTATTTATATGCACTGTGAAAAATATGCCCCACTAATCTGCCTCTACCTCTCTGTCTTTCTCTCTGCACAGGTTTGGTGATTAAGGAGGTGGACATTTCAGTGTCAAGGACGCAGGTGGAGGAGTTGTTTGGGCTGGAGGACTACTGGTGTCAGTGTGTGGCATGGAGCTCAGCTGGCACCACCAAGAGCAACCGAGCCTACGTTCGCATTGCATGTAAATGCCTCTTTTTGTCTGTTTTTTTTTTTTTTTTGAAACAGTGAAAACAGCACTTGTCAGGAGAGCAACACACTCATGGTCAGTTCAGATATACATCTGTGTGTCAATACTCAATGCCCAATATGAGCACACATACACAAAAGGGAGAGGAAATGAACAATAAAAGAAAATGCCTAATGACCAAATTAGTTTCTACTGCTGTACAGGTTATTGTTGGCCACACAATGCCAAATATGTACTGAGGGATGAAAAACTCATCTACAATTCCTTGCAGTATATTGGATATATATATTTATTTAATTTAACCTTCATTTAACCAGATAAAGTCCCATTGAGATTGAGATCTCTTTTACAAGGGAGACCTTGCCAAGAGGTCAGCAGCACACACCATACCATAATGAAAAACAAGTTAGAAGATCAGCAATAACAATAAATTAAGAATAAAAAAACAGGCAACAATTTAGTAATAACACAAAATAATAACAAAAGTTTGTCATAACTACTCATAAGGAAAAAATTATAGTTTGTCCTATTATTTGATAATTTAGGGGGATGTACACCATGCAGGATTGAAAGAACAGATGCTGTATACAGCTTATTTGGGTAAGAACACAATGATTTAGAATGATCATTTCTGTCATATGTAGTTAATATATTGGAAAAAATAAAGTTTTCTGAAATGTCCTGTGGCCCAAGATTACATAATTATGGATCTGTTGTTATTCCTCAGTTTCTATTTCAACAGAAGACCAGGTTTATACATGTGACTGTGTAACAGAAGGAAGACAGAGACAGCAGAAGGGCAAATGTTTTCAGCTTTTTACTTGTCACATGTGTCAGCTTAAGTGCATATGCAAATTTGCATGCTGCAGCACTCCATCTTAGTCCCCCTTGGTAATGTGTGTGCTCTTGGGTGATTGGCAGTTTCCATGTTTACGAGAGTATGAATTTACCAAAAAGACAGGGTGACAGACACTTTTGGGGGCTTTGTCTGGTGTGTGTGTTCATTTGCGTGTGTTTCCATAACAGCCAGCATGACTGAGATAAACTTGGTGTCACTCTGCTGTCATATGGAAGGTCTTGACAAACTGCTGACTGCATCTGTGTCGTCCTCTGTAGATCTGAGGAAGAACTTTGAGCAGGAGCCACTGGGTCGAGAGGTGCGACTAGAGCAAGAAGTGTTGCTGCAGTGTCGCCCCCCAGAGGGCATGCCGGCCGCTGAGGTATCTCATACCTTTTTTAGCCCCACTGTTATCACCCAGCAATTGTTGGTCTTACATCAGAGCTGTTCTGCAATATCTGTACAGCATACAACTTATTCTGTTCATAAAACCAAAGTAGAAGAATGTTCTATAAAAGATTCATTATTAATTAATTTTTATTTTATTTAAAACAATAAACATAGTTTCATTGGTTGTTTTTATAACTTACTTTAAAGTACATAGAGTACAGTTGTAAAAGCCTATGTTATGTGTCCATAGGAAAGAAATCAAATAGAATTTTAGATGTAAAATGCAAAATAATAACTAATATTCATAATTCTTCACTCCTTCGTAAGAAGACAAAAATCAAGCACAATTTGGATCAAGACACACAATACTTTTTTGTTCCAGAGCAAAACCAAAAATAATTCCAAGACTGACAGTGTTTGATCACTACCACATGTAGGGTACAAGCTCCTTGTGATGGTTTAATACCCTGCAGGTTCACAGTGTTTACTGAGCAGACCTGTACAGACCATACTGGTACATGTTTATGCATATACACCTGCCTATTTGTAAAATGTCTTATTTTGAAATGTTATGCAGTGGAACTGCATAATTAGTAACAACTAGTTGAAAGTACAAAGGTTTTAGTTTTTCTCTAAATCCTGGCTTCTGCTGTGTGTGTGTCTCCAGGTGGACTGGTTGAAGAATGAAGATGTCATTGACCCGTCACAGGACTCCAACTTCTTGATCACCATTGACCATGATCTAATAATCAAACAGGCCAGGCTGTCAGATACTGCTAACTACACCTGTGTGGCTCGTAATGTGGTGGCCAAAAGACGTAGCAGCACTGCTACTCTCATCGTTTATGGTAACATATTCATACCTCCTCGTCTTCCACCCTCTCACCTCTCAAATGTTTTGTTGTTATTGTACTTTTTCTATATTTCTAATGAAACTTTTGGGATGATCTGTCTCTTTGTCAGTGAGTGGAGGTTGGTCTTCATGGACTGAATGGTCCGAGTGTAATGCTCGATGTGGGCAAGGCTGGCAGCGACGAACGCGCAGCTGCACTAATCCTGCACCACTCAATGGAGGAGCCTTCTGTGAGGGCCCACCCGTTCAGAGAGTGACCTGCACCACACTCTGCCCAGGTATAAATGACATATTCATCTAGATTATTTATAACATCTTCTGGTAAAGTAGTAATGCACTGGAAAATCAAGAAATTTCCCAAATGGGCCATTTCACAGGAAGCACTAGAATGAATTTTTAAAACTGCACAGGATACTGTGCTTCAGCAGTAGTTCTTCCTCAAGGTTTAACTTTAGAGGAACCCACATTGTTCACATCTTTTAGGCTTAAAATAACTTCAAATGACCACAAATTAATAGCATTTAGTCCTTGTCTTGTTTTTTCATTCAGAGAATATCTCACTTCCTTCATGGAAATTAATTTAATTAGGATCGCAGTGCTGTCTGATTTACTGATAAATGTAATTCTTGCACCTATTGTTATTCTCTGTGAGTCAAGACTACATCACAATCCAAAGTAATTTTTCAGAAAATACACAGACTGCCCAACTTGCTAAACTGGAATGTTAAACATACTTTACTATTACTATTGTACATTATATTTATGTTTTAAAAGTTATTTTATAGCAACAAAAGAGCAAATCATGGAGAACAAAAACAAAAATTATTTTATTTGCACTTCTGCTTTGTTTTGTACAGTTCTTTGTAGTTTTTGTTCCATTTTCATGTAATTTTTGTTTCATTTAATTAGCTATCTTTACACTGATAGTTTTAGTTTTATTCTACATTAACTCTTCCCTGAAGAGATGTGAGTATTTAGCAGATGGTTAGTTTTGCAATGACTCACATCTTCATTTGCTCATTCCAGTGGACGGAGGCTGGACAGAGTGGGCAAAGTGGTCAGCCTGTGGGACAGAGTGCACCCACTGGCGCAGCCGTGAGTGTCAGGCTCCCCCACCCAGGAACGGAGGCAAGCACTGCAGCGGCAGCATGATGGAGAGCAAAAACTGCACTGAGGGCCTGTGTACACGCAGTAAGTGACTGGATCGATGTATTTGAACTGGGAGATGGTTAAATGTCACAGTGCAGTAAATATATGGCCTGTTCCTGCATTTCTTGGCCAAATGTGTACATATGTTAAATTCAGTGTGGAGCTATATTTGAACACTTTTTGATGAATTCTGTTCTATTGAGAGCAGTCTGACTAGGTACTCTAAGTAGAATTGAAATGTCATAGATAACAGAATATGAGATACAGAGTTAAAAGTACGATAAGTAATGTAATTATATACATTACTTTGTCTAGTCCTGTTTACATGTTTATGCACGTTTCACCCAAAAATATAAAAGTATTTCCTTTGCCCTGTTGGGTAGAAGTACATCCAGCTGTTATTGTTGTCATTTGGTTCACACATGGCAGTTTGAATGAAAGTGTAATGCGCATGCACTGTTTTCACTGAAAACTCCAACTTAACCATTGACTGTTATGACAACAGCCATTGACAACAATGGCTGTTGACTTTGAGAAAAATTCCACTCCTGAGGCCATATTCAAACTTTTCCTTTCTAGATCATCTAAAATGAAATTTCTGTGTAAACAGGAGGCCAAAACACAAATAAAACCTCTGCATCTCTTTTTAAAATAATTTCTGTGTAAATGAGGCCTAACTTGTTACATGTAATTCCATTTCTTTTAAAAATATGTTTTAAGATGGACAATAAAAAAAAAAGTCATAAAAAATATATAGAAACCAGTATTGTACAGTAATAATAGAGCACTTTTCTGATCAATGACACCAGAAGTCTGTATTGGAGAATTTCAAGCACTGAAAATGACATGTTCATCTTTGTGTGGTTGGCTGTTTTGTCCTCTGCATAAACTGATAGCTGCAAAAGACCATTGTAATAACTAACATATAAACATGTCACAGACTAATTGAATTATAACACTGTTGCATGTAATTAGTTGCTCCTTGACTAACTAACTAATGAACAACCATCTGTTTACTGCAGTATTTATAATTTGTGAAATAAGGTGGTCTTTGCAGTACTCACAGTGGTCAGTTGCTAACCTCATATCTGCTAGATCAGGTGCATGCTAAATTGATGAAAGTGATTTATTTGGGTTATGATTCCTCTGCTCACAGTTCAAAGTTTTCTAAGGTGTATTGCATTTCAAAGCTATATTCTACATAACAGTATTCCCAAGGTATTTTGCCATAGCAGCAGCATGATGAGGGTGTGAATGAAGTGGAAAGAGACATGAAAGGTAAAACTGCTAAATCTCAGACAGATGTTTCATGAGGGAACAGTTTGGTTCACAAAGAGAAAGGCAAGTGATCCACATCTAAAAAGCACAGATGGAGAGAGGAAGAAAGAGCGACGGAGCAAGAGCAGGCTAAAAGAGCACATGGAGTGGGAAGCGAGCATAACACAGCCAAGTCGAAAAATTAGCACAGGGAAGAGCATATGAGAGTGAGTCAGACTCACACTGACACCCAATGTGCAGCCCGTGATGATCTGGGAGGAATCCAGCTGACAGCGCATTAGAATCTTAGAGACTCGTATTCACGAAGCCAGTGAAATATATTTAAGTACACACTTGAAACACATAGACGAGATAAAAACCAAGAGGGCAGAGCACATGGACAAACATCATGAATACATGTACCACTGGGGATGATATGCATACTCTGTAAAGGCAATGCTGCACTTCAACTCTTAGAATCACACACTCATTCTGATGTAAACAGGCATCTATGGAGCAACGGCATTAGACCAACAGACTGTCTTGATTTGGCTGTACAGTGTGTAGCATGCTCAGGAGGCCATCAGGAGAACATGTGCTCAAGTGGCTTTGACAGAGGGGGAAGATGAGAAGCACTGTGCTGAAAAAGTCTCTAAATGTGTCACATGGCAAATTAGAGGTTTCTGGATGATTTATTCATTTTCATAGCATGTTAATATGCTTATTCTATAGTCACATTTGCGTTCTTTGGCAATCAAAAAAGGGAAGCTATGCCTAATATCTTATTTATTGTTAATCCCACTGAGGGCCCCCAGTCATAAATGTGCAATGCTTTGAGCCACCACAAACCACCATCTTAGCTCCGTCCAAGGTAGATTTTATTTGCTGATGAATGTACAGTGATTAGTCTGGGAGACCATTTGGTGTTTTGATGATGCTTGAGAGACTTCGAGTAAGTGGCACAATACTAAAAGATATTTTCGAGACTCATCAAACAATTCACTGGTGACTCATACGGCCGTTTTTTGTTTTGTTTTTTAAAAAGAATGTGCCCAATGGGAGAAGTTTTCTTCAAAGGGCAAAGAAATGACAACTCACATACCTTGTAAAATGTAGAAAAAGATGAAAACATTCAATCTACAGTGTCTGTCCTTTTGTATCACATCAGTATGTTTTATTTTGAAAACACTCTTTAACTCTTTCATGCAAATGTTCATATTCTCCTTCAAAATCCTTTTCTGTATATGCTATAAATATATGTATGTATGTATGCATCAGTAATATGGAATTGATACATTAAATAACCAGATATATAAAAGTGCTGAACTAACTGACTAACATCCATTTTTCATCACCACTCATCCTCAAACATATGGGACAAAGGTTATTTTTTAAGATATAAAATGTTTTCTTCTTTTCAGTTAGCTTTATTTGTTTACATTTCTGTTTCCATATTGATGAGCTATTGTTTACCTCCTCATTTCTGCTTTGAATAATGTTCTCTTTCATTTGCATAAGGTCTAGTCCATCCATTTTAAGTTTTTTTCTTTCTTCGTCTTCTCTTGTTTTTCTCTTGTTCAAACAGATAAAAAGATTTCTATTGAACATGCAAGCCATCGTAAGTTCACCCTTCATGACTTCACTGATTGCTCACTCATGTTCCACTTCATGCTGTTTGTGTTTGTATACTATAATATCCATGTGTATGTGTGTGTTTATATGTGCGGGTCAGGAGTCTTAACATCTGTGTTAGCACATGAAGCTCAATGCTGTCTTTATACTCCTTGTTGTCAGCTCATTTCAACTTCAATGAAGACTCCTCTTTCCCTCTTGTCCAGTCTGACTGTTGTTATCGTGTCTTGCTTTGTTCATAGACTCTATACTCTTTAAGCTGGCACGTGGTTTATTATATATTCATGTAACACTTTCCTGCAAGTGTAGATTTAAAAAAATGACATCAAAGAGATTAATAAATAGTGCAAAAGAAATTCCTGACTCTGGGTTGAAATGGCAAAAAGCTGCGGTCTCTATTAATAGAGGGGCGAAGATGATGTGGCCCTAAGTTGAGACCCTTTGATCCATAGGCTATGAGGTAACACCGTAGCTAGCTTTGGGGAAAAAAAAAAAAACACTTGATTTCTGTCAAACCTTCAGTTAATCTGTGATATAGTTTGCATTTGAAGTGATGGTAATTCCTCCAGCTCAATGTGACGTGGGCTCAGAGGAAAGCAGCCACGGTAATGCACCTAATTCGCTATTGTTCCGTTTCTGGTAATAAGTGCAGACGGCTGTCGGATTCGGTTCCATCGCGCCACGTGAGCATGGAGGCTCTCCTCTGCCAGCCTGTCTGCCTCCGGCTTTCCTCTCCTGCACCCTTTCTTCTACTCTTGCCGCTTCTCTGCAGTGACTGTGGTTTCCTCCAACTTCTCCACCAGTTTCTCCTGCTCTTTTAACATGTGCCTTCTCCTGAAGCACTGCTATCCTTATCTCCTCTCTCCTCACCACTTATAATCCCTCTGTCCTCTCAACAAATCAAACCCTTATCTAACTCCTTCCCATCCCTTTTGCCAAATTGCCTCTCCTCTAGCTCCCTCCTCCTCTGTTTATCCAGCCTGTCGACTACTTCCTTTTTGCTCCTCTTTGTTTCACGCCAACCCTGCTCCTCATCTTCCTTTCTTTTCTGCTGTGGTGTGACTGGCTCACGTGTCTGACTTGAGTTTGACTCCACTAGTTTTGGAAATCAGGACTTAGCTGGATGATGAGGGACCACTAACCAGTCACAAAAAGACAAGGAGCTCATCAGGAAGCAGAAGAATCTAAGGCCCGACCTCTTAGCTAAGGGTGGGCAATTCGACAAGATCTGATGGTGAACTTTTGAGATATTAATCACCTCCTGTTAAATGTATTTACAGGTTTCTTGAGGATTTAATGGTGTGGCATTTTGTTGTTTCTGTATAAAAATATTTTTAGAACATTTTTGCAATATTTAGCTATAACTAGAGGAGACAGAAAAGCAAACATAATCACAGCTATGGACATAAACACGAAGTTCACATTTTTCTTTCCCACTAGATTGAGGTTAATTGCTTGTTAATTTGCCACAGTTAAAGTTACATAATGAAATGAAAACATATTTATACGTCTCCTAACAGCATAAAAGATTTCTAATTGCTTAAGAAAAGCATCTGTGAAGCCTGTGAAAAACAGACCGCCTGCACTATAGGCATCCACATCCAACAGCTCACTCAGAGTTATTCGTCACTGTTTGAGGTTGTCATGCTCTTATTTCTTCTTAGTAGCAAAATATCACATTATACAAACTCCTGCAAGTAAAGTGCTGACAGATATTATAAATGGATTTCAGTACAGTTGCTGCCAATCAGCATTAACCCTACTTAAATACAACAACCCACAATGCAGCACTCACTAGTCTTAGGAATGTTTTGGGCGATTTATTTAAGACTAGAACCACCAACAGGTAAAATGTACCTGTTGTTCTACAGTAGTGCATTGCTTTGTTTATTATTTAGTTAAATATTGAAACCCTCCAGTTTTTGTCTTTTGCTAATATTGTGTTATGTCTCACCTCTATTATCAGACATAGTTCATATATATTCAGATTAACCCATGAAGACCCAAACAGCCACTGGTGACCAAAACCATCCACTGATCTAAAATGTTTAATAACTGTTGATCCACTAATCCTATCAATACATGTAATTAGTGTAAAATGCAGTTTGTCATGTTTTCATGGTCATCAAATATGACCCGTTTGGATGTTCAGAGGCTCCGTAGTTACCATGTGTTCAGTTATTGATATCTTTGCTGAAAAAGTCACTTTTTCTTCAGTTTTCTCTGTTTCTGATTTAATAACCCTCAACTTTAATCTGAGCTTTTATGAACATTTACATGATTAATGAATTAAATGTAGGGAAATGTCTGATTTTCACCTAAAAAATAGCAGAAACAGACAGAGGATAATATTAGAATAATTGGAAATAAAAAAGGTTTAATTTAGAGAAAAATTTATTTGGGAACTGTCACAAAAGTAGCACTGGGTCTTTATGGGTTAAACATATGTCCATTCATAAACATACCCTCCACTGGATAAAATCCACCCCAATATATACCACATGACAAACCACATACTACATGACAAGTCATTTATATCCGTTTGAACTAGATAAGATAGAAAGTTCTGTAAACTCTGTGCAGATATTTGCTTCTAATGAACATTTTCACTACTATTTCAGACTGATTTGTACTAAAGTCCATGCAAAGACATTAGTCTTGATAAAGATACTAAATAAAATATCAAACCATAACACAGGCAGTGATTAAGAAACTTTTCATTTTTGTGGACTAGAAATACTGCACAGGTAAATTGAACCTGTTTTACAGTTTTAGGGATAGATTGACTTGTGACAGTTCTAGTGTTAATGATGCAATCTGTGGGATTTCACTGCAATTAAGAATATGCATGATTGGCCATGAGTGTCTGACTGCCCGCCCTTATGTGTAGCTTTAGTTAGTAGCAAATAATTAACTACAACAGATGTGCAGAAATTCAGATGACATCTTGTAAATCATATTTTCCCCTTCCGTCTTTGCCTTGCGTTTCTATACATACAGTATATGTTTCTCTATGATGTCTTCACCGTCTGTCTCTGTCTTTCAGCGCTGGCCCCTGGTATGGGTGTAGCCGTCTATGCTGGTCTAATGGGGGCCCTGCTGCTGTGTGTGATACTGGTACTGTGCGTGGGAGTGCTGGCATACCGTCGCAGATGCCGCCATCTCCACGGAGACATCACAGATTCTTCATCTGCTCTTACTGCTGCCTTCCACCCTGGCAACTACAAACCTCCAAGACAAGGTACGTTTACACATGAATCGCACAAATGTACACATCCTGACACACACATACATCATATAGAGTATTCACACATTTTTTTCTGTTTATCATTTCTTGTAACTTTTCATGTGTTACTCATTTTCATAGAAGGATGTCCTCTCATTAATTTTATTATCACGGTGTCACTTATATTTCATGTACAGTAAATTCATTCTTTTATACCATTATCTCTTCTCCCTTTCTCCATTCTTTGCTGTACAACATTTTTTACATTTAAGCATTTGTCATGGTGCCTGTTCTCTTGTTCTTGGCATCAAATATTAATTAGCAGCATTAATCAATTTCACTCGTGTCACTTTCAGCACTCTCAGCCCTGCCTGTATTATTTTTGGTGATGAAAGTGCTCTTCTCGTCTGCTGTGTTCACAGATAACCCTCATCCACTGCATCCCTCAGCTCCTCCAGATCTGACAGCCACAGCAGGAGCTTTCCGTGGGCCTCTGTTTTCCCTGCAGCAGGGAGTCAACGACAGCCCCCACAAAATCCCAATGACAACGTCACCACTGCTGGACCCTCTACCCAGCCTCAAAATCAAGGTGTATAACTCGTCCACGCTCTCCTCCTTGGAGCTTCCTGCTGACATGGGCTCAGGTGACGGGGAGATCCTCAGTCTGAAGTCAGTGGGTACTGTGGGGAGAGACAGAGATCACCACAGTCACACTCTGTCCAGAGAGCCAGGCCTGAGTACCAGCGCCACCCTCGGCAATCTGGGAGGACGCCTCACCATCCCCAACACCGGTAAAAACAAACCCTACCATCTTATTAAAGAAAGATCACTATTATAAAGGTTTTAGAAATTATTCTAAATTAGGCTGTTAAGTAGTTTGTGAGTCATTAGTAGCTTGTTAGAATGAAAATACAACACTCATATGTTGTTTACCAATCACAGTATACCATAAAAATGAGTCTTTAAAACCAGAGGTGATATTGAACACAATTTTGGTCAGTTTTCCACCAAAATTCTCAATTAGATATTTCACCCATGCATTTTGAAGGTTTTACTTGTCTTTTTTTTTTTTTTTTTTCTTTCACTTAAGTTTTTATTTAAATTTTATAAACACATAGTCACCAAAACCAACAAAAAACAAACAAACAAACTTTGTTTCGGTAGCAACACTACATTCACATTATTTAGTCCTTCCACCATTCCGGGTTCTGGAAGGTTTTACTTGTCTTTAAAAAACAGTTTCTACAGGGGGTATTTGTTGTCTAGTCACTAATGGGTCTTTCCAGTCTTGACATATTGAGAAGTCAGGAAAGAGGTTTTAGTAGAAGAGGTGAGCGCATGAAGACCAAGTACAAATTGGAAGGTTAGTGGTGGTGAAGACATGAAACCGTGATTTTTGTGGTCAAAAATCTAAAAAGTGACATTCATTTGTGAAGACTATCTTATTGAATAAAACATCTACTGTGTCATATTTCATTTTCTAGAGTTTATTTTTTGCATGTGCTATTTTTTTCACCTGTCCTTTTTTTCATATACAACAGCTTTAACTTTATCTAGACTTTAAATCATCACTATAACAATTAAACACTAAACAACTACCAACATCTGAGATGAAAATACAGCTGTAGCTTGACTTATCTAAATCTGTATGAAGTGTATGTATATTAAAACAATGTGTTATGAAGTGGACCTAATCATGAGCTATTAATAAAACACTTATACTATTAGTCTAAAGTGGCATATACATTAGTATCCAGCCAAAGGAGTTGGGTTAAATACCAATAAAATATGTGATGTGTTCCATAGGTGTGAGTCTGCTGGTCCCCCCTGGCACCATCCCCCAGGGCAAGTTCTATGAGATGTATCTCATTATCAACAAGTGGGATAAAACCACGTGAGTGTCCATCATTTCCTTTCCTATATTTGAGTCATCTCCTTCAAAACCACAAGAGAGAATAGACCTTATTCTCACCTCAATCAGAAATATTCCCATGCCAGGCTCACCCACTGTGAACCACTGGAAGTCTATTTATAAAGTTCTAACACTTTTTCGAGGATAGGAAATTGATCAACTTGTCTCAACTTTCATATTACACGGAGATGATTAATTTTCTCACCAATATACCAACTTTTGATACTTGCATATTCCAAACAGAGTCACGGCATGGAGTTTTCTTTTAAACTGTGATGTTTTAGCTAATGTTGTAAACACTGTGATCTCCCCTGTTTATGTGTGACATTTATAGGCTACCGTCTGAGGGCAGTCAGACTGTCCTTAGTCCTGTGGTGAGCTGTGGTCCATCTGGTATGCTGCTGAACCGTCCTGTGGTCCTTACATTGCCGCACTGTGCCCAGTTAGACACACCTACACCTGACTGGACTCTCACGCTCAAGACACAGACCCACCAGGGGGCTTGGGAGGTGCGACAGCATCCGGAGTTTTATCAAATAATTGATTTCCTAGTGGGTGATTTGACCAGTTGACCTCTGCTGTTCTTTTTGCTTCAGGAGGTGCTGACAGTAGGCGAGGAGACTTTGTCGTCTCCGTGCTATCTGCAGCTGGAGGAGGAGAGCTGTCATGTTCTCATGGAGCAGCTGGGGACTTATGGATTAGTGGGCCAGTCCTGCCCTCCACAACCTGCATGCAAGCGCCTGCAGCTGGCACTGTTTGCCCCCAGAGCACCCTGCCTCTCGCTGGACTACAGCCTTCGTATTTACTGTATCCATGACACTCCACATGCACTCAAGGTACTGCTTCACTGTATATTTTTAATTCTACAAATGTCCATATCTGCATGTTATTCTATTTTTCAATATTTTGCTCATCTTTGTTTTGCTTTTCTGTTTTGCTATCTTTCTTTACATTTTAATGTCTTTAAAGTGTGAGTCAGTTTAAGCCAGAATGTGTTGTTTAGGTCATTTACTTACATTTTTACCAGGGAAGATTTTTTAATACAAAAATGAATCGGAAATGTCAACTTTGGCTGTAAACTTCAACAATAATAGAATAATGTGGGAGTCTGAGTGCAAAATAATATGTAGCATTTGTCAGGTATAAACACAGTTTAATGTTGGCATCTCCTTTCCCCTCAATAAATGAGCAAAAGACCAGCAGTGATAGAGGAAGCTAGAAGAGAGGGAAACACATTAGTGAGAAACAGCAAAATAAAATGTAATTTTTTGATTATTTCACAGTGATTCTAAAGTACAAATAAATATGCCCACATCTTCACTTTCAAAGCCTCTGAGTGAATGCAGGGGAAGTCCTCGATACATTCTGTCCACTGTGATCTCTATAGCTGTATGTTTGTGTAATTCAGCCCTGTGCTTGACACACTGAACAGCATTAAGCTAGAAGAAAATCAGAGAAAGGAGAGAAAGCCAGTGTAACTGGAGTCAGTTCCATTTTTATAAACTTACAACACCCTTTGCGCCACTGTTAGTGGCTGGGGGCTGCACACTAGGCAGGGGTCCGCACCCAGAAACAACATGAATGTAAGAAAATACACACAGATGGCAGTGTCAGTGTAGGTAAAGAAACCAAAACATGGTGGTGTGGATCATGAATTATGACTAAGAGCCTTTTCAGTATCATATTATCTCATATATCTCATGTATGCATCTTATGCATAAAGTTGGAATACAATATTTTTACTTTTTCTCATGAAATGTTTGTGACAATGTGATTTATTGTTGATAGATAAAGTGTAACTTGGACTCAGTATGTTATCATTGTACCTGGTCAAAGGTGATTACTGATGTGTATAAATAGGAATAAAAAGTGGAATGTGAAAACAAAGTTATTCCAACTTTATGGGCAACAGTGTGTTATGTTTTGAAACCGAGACACTAGATTTCAACTATTTGTCCAGCTTAAATTCTGGTAGCAGACATTGACACATCCTATCTCACTACAAACACTGACTCCAAATAGTGTAAACAAACCACCTACTATGAACCAAATCAGTGCCCCATGCTGAGAAAGCTGGACTTAATCACGTTAAATATGTTCCTTCTCTTGATCCCGTTTGTGTTAAATCTTCACAGACGAGCTGGCATAGTAAACATGAGTGATCGTGTGCAGTTTATGGCATCACATTACATGATTTCTTGCTGCAGAAGTCCAAACAGCTTTCAGAGTGTTAGTGCTCACACATTTTGTTTTGGATATGGCATCCTTAGAGACTGCACAATAACTTCTGAATGTACAATTTTGAAACACGTTCTGTTTTTTACTTGTAAATCCATAATAAAATCATTCATATTGATGTTGTTGTGTAGGAGGTGCTGGATTTGGAGAGGAGTCTGGGTGGAGTTTTGCTGGAGGATCCCAAGCCATTACTCTTTAAAGACAGCTACCACAACCTCCGCCTTTCCATCCACGACATTCCCCACACTCACTGGAGAAGCAAACTACTGGCTAAGTACCAGGTAAGACATCCGCAACCTGCCAAACCAGATAACATAGCCCACTGATGTGTACTTGAATAGTTTAGACGAAAGCAACCTCTACTAACACTTTTGAAATGTTATAGAGACCTGAAGTCTCACCCCTTCCAATTGTACCCCCTGGGATGTTACTTTGGAAAGAAACTGTCAGTGGCAGAAGATGAAGTCATCTTTTTATCCCGTTTTGATTATTCCAGCTTTTGCACATTCAGTGTTTGTCAGTTTAAAAAAAATAATTGTACAAGTCACGAAAGTTGCAAGTTCTTTAAAAGTGTCAAACTATCAGACTGTGAAAATATGTAAAAAGTTAAGTCTCCACTCCTGAAAGTTGTGGAGGTGAAGGTTATCTTGTCCCTCTCCACAGCCTGTTCTGAATCATTGAAGATATGTCTGCAGGTTCAACATGACCAGACTTGTAGTGATTTTAGCCTTTTTTTTTTAGCCTTCTTTGGCCTCTCCCTTGGGGAAGGCCTTCCTCTCTCATCTCTCATGATTTTTTTGGGGCAGCCGTGGCCTAGATGGAGAGTTGGCTCCAGACTTGGCTTATGACAGAAGGGTTGCTGGTACGATTCCCTGGACTGGCAGAGAGTTGTTGGCTGATGTGCCCTTGAGCAAGGCACTAACACCCCCCCACCCCACCCCATTTGCTCTTCAGGCACCTGACATGGCAAGCCCACTGTTCCCAGCATGCAGTGTGTGTGATGTATGATCTAGTGATGGACTGAAGGCAAATTTCAGTGTGTGGTGCATGTTTATGTGTGTGACCAACTACTACTGAAAAAATAAAGATTCTATTCTATTTTTAGCACTTTATCTTCTCACTTTGGTTTAAGATTTAGGTGAAATGTGCCAAGTAAACAGCCATTTTAGTATCAGTGATGTGTATTTCACATGTGATGATAGATGCAGTTCATTCAGCTGTTTAACACAAAACACAGAGGTCAAAAGTACTTAATTGTCATCGTCATACAACAACAAAACAGCATGGGATCTCCAGAAATGTAGCTGAAACTGACCCATTACCAACTAGCAATAAGGAATAAGCTGTCTATATATGTGTGTGTGTGTGTGT
>JAPQRP010000009.1:14165921-14177740 GCA_037367295.1 Apogon hyalosoma | reverse complement strand
TATTCATTATGGGTTTTTTTTGTTTTGTTTTGTTTTTTTAATGAGGCCATATGCAGGAACACTGTGTGTTGATGTAGTGAGTGATCATAAAATAACAAACAACAGGAGGTTGACATATTAAACAAATAAAAAAACAGCAATTGTAAATTTGTTTGGTTTTTTGTTATTATTAAACTTGTTTGATTAAAAGAGGTATTATTATTATGGAAATTTTTTTTTTTTCATTAAATCATTAAATCATTGCCTTGATTGGAAACATGCATGATGTAACAGATACATTTTTTTTTTTTTTTTTTTTTATGGAATGTGCTTTGTTTTTGTTTTATTTTTAGTAAAGCTGTGAAACTCTCGTCCACTGCAGAGGACAAAAATGCATTGCTGGGTGTCAGGAGACTACAGTACAATTACATGTAATGACGGTAAGTGATTGTTGCGTGGCTTTTATTTTGAAAGGCTACGCCGGAAGTCGCGCTGTTGACGCCTGTGGTGGAGTTTTTAACATTGAACAGCTGACCAGAAAACAAGTCTGCTGTGAAATGAATTTTATTGGCAGTGTTGTGCTTCACCAGTGGACAGAGACAGCAGCGAATGAGTCTACAGCACTGAGGTATGTTATACTTTGCATACCTGTAGTCATGTTTTGTCGGTTGCGAAATAAATAACTTAGCCTGCTAATATAACGGTTTAGCTAGCCTATTATGCTAATTTGTTTTAACTGCTGAACAAACACAACAGATACTTGTGTGTGTGTTCGCCTGAAGACTAACTACAGCAATGAAAAGCTGAGCTATTTTGCTTTCATTTACGTAAAAACAACATATTGGACACCAGAAGCATAACTCCTTGAGTGGAAGTCTGTCAAAAGTATGAAGTTCGAGTCCGTGTAATTGCTTTTTCCTGGTCAAGCATCATGTGAACCATAGTTCCTCATTAGTAACACACAATGCTTTAGGATGCAATGTCAGCTTTGTACTGCTATGCCAATCTTCCTTTCGCCTCCTTAAATAGTTAAAGTAATAACCTCATATTTTGCAAGGAAGTGGTACTAGTGACATCCTTTTCTAATTTGGTCAGAAGCATCCAGACACCAGACATGACTATTATCAAACCTACATTTTCAACATGTGAAACTGTTGCTGACAGTATTAAAACTGCAGACATTGCTTAATGTCAGTGTGATGAGAGGAACACGCATTCTGTGTGAAAATGCTGATATGCTCTAATTGATGAGCCAGAAGAATTCCACTGACAGTGTAAATTGCGGAGCTGTGTGACACCAGCCTTTTGCATCTATAAGCCAAGAATCAATTTTATTCAGTGTTGTAATTATATAAAGAATAAGGACTATGTATCATTTGTCATGCTCAGTGTTGTAAACATAAGAACAATGAGTACAATTTGTTCTTTTCTCTTAAACCATCTTGCACATTTATTTAAACAATAAAACATTCTACTGCCAAATAAGGAAAAGATAACAAAACAATTAAACTTTTTTCACTGCAGCATCAGTGATTTTAATTTTCATGTCTCCACAGAATTATCTCTAGACTATGGCTTTACAACAAACACAACCTGCTTTCCACCCATAACAAGCACCAGTAAAAGTAAGTCTTAGTTAAAAGTTCCCTCATTGTGTAATATTTTCATATTATGACCTTTTTTTGTAACTATCTGTTTTTTTCTTCTTTTTCAGAGCTTTCTGTAAAACAATACATTCCTTCAACTTCTTCCTCCCCTTTTTCCTACCACATCTTTTTGTGACTATCCTTTATTCTGACCAAGAAAATGGACAACACAGAGCCAGTACAGCCAAGTCTAAACTCCTCCTATCTTCCAACTGCTCTTGGCAACCATGACATTTCTGAGGATGAGGCTAGCGATGACCAGAGTCCTTCTGCAGCTCTCCTGCCAAAGCATTCATCAGTACCTCTGGCTGTGCGCTACAGCCCAGAAGACAATTATTGTTTGGTGTATATGATCTTCTTTTTGATGGGAATTGGCTCTTTGTTGCCCTGGAATTTTTTTATAACAGCTAAACACTACTGGCTCTACAAACTGAGTAACACCACACATCACAGTGGACATGAAGAGGAACGTTCAGACCTCAGTGTGAGTGTGTGTGTGTGTGTGTGTGTGTGTGTGTGTTGGGGGGGTACTATACAACTTCACTTTGTGTGGTGTGTGAGCGTGTACACAGGAAGGAACACCACATTAGTGCAATTGTGCATGCATCTTAAGAAACTGTACCAATCCTGTAAAAGATGTGAGGACTGAATGTCCCATACATCACAATAATTCACTCCAACAATCCACAATCATATTAAGCCATGAAAAAGGCTGTCCACTATCGCTTATTACAGTTAAAGGAAGAGAAAGGACAAGAAAGTCAGAGCTACAAGTCAATCAGTGCATAGTTTTAAAGCAGATCTGCTAAATATAGAGATTCATGTATAATTAAAATGCACACAAATGTCAGACTCCGTCTTTGCAGTTTAGTTGACTTAAATCTAAGTCACCAGTTAGTATTTAACACAGATAAGGCTTGATTTATCATAAAAGGTCAACTAGTGTGAAGTTGTTGAAATAAAATGAACCACTATTACATATCTTGATGCTGTGAAAGTCCTGTGTAATTTAATGAAAATAAATGTGGAAAGAACAGTTTTTATTTTTTCCCCTCTTCCTTTCACTTCCTTTTTATGTGACCGTATGGGACATGAGTCACAGCATGAATGCATAAATGTGTGCCTTTACATTCCAGTGAAACCTTCAACATTAATGTTTTGCCTTTTCTGTCTCTGCAGGATTACTTTGAGAGTTATCTGGCTATTGCTTCCACTGTGCCATCTGTTCTCTGTCTGATACTCAACTATGTCCTCGTCAACAGGTTGGCTTCTCTGACAAACACAGGCTCTTTGTTGGTGAATCCCTCACTCTGGTTGCCATGATGTTGTTGATGAAGTACCTTACTCTGAATGTAACATTTGTTCCATCTCGGGCTTTATAAGTTAGAGTAATATGATTTTCCATGTGACCTTAAGTGCTGTTTGCCTGTTTCCATTCCATCTGGACTTTGATCAGTCTGTAGTGGCCAGAGGTAACAGGGCAGTAACCCTGTCAGCAATAAATAGGTGTTTTCTGTTAATCAAGAGCAGATTTTTAAATGGCTTATATGTAATTGTACTGACTGAGGGATTATATTTTCATCCTTGTTACTTTCGGAACATGCACAAAAAACACTAGAACCTGCGTAAAATAGAATGAATAAGAAAAATCTTTTTATTTGTGTACATTTACATTCTGAAAGTCTTTATTTAATTTCTTTATTAAGTAGGAATAGTCTTGTCATTTTATGGGGATATTGCAAATTTTCCTCATATCGTCTTGAAATCCAGCAATGTATGTTTGCCGTCTGAAGGGGACAAGAGTTTCACAGCTTTCTTGAAAAAAAATAAAATAAAAAAAATAAAATAAAATGCTGTCCCCTGCAAAGGATATTTCATTAAAAAATGTATCTGAAAAAAACTGTTACATAATGCTGTTTCCAGTCAAGATAATTAATTAATGTAAAATGGCCAAACCTTTTACTTTCCTAGGTCTCGGAAGGATATTACACATTATATCTGTTTCAATTGCACACTTCTATTGAATCTTTCATGAACTTCTTTTTAATCTCACACTCAATGCCTGTGTCCCCAGGTTGTCCTCTAATGTGAGGATCCTGTCGTCTCTCATCGTGATCCTCCTGGTGTTTGTGGTGACCACGGTGCTGGTCAAAGTGGACATGTCAGACTGTAGGCTGGGGTTCTTTATAGGTACACTGGTCAGTGTAGCTGTCGTCAGTGGTGCCTCCAACCTGTTCTCTGGCAGCATGTTTGGAATCAGCGGACATTTTCCCATGAGGATCTCTCAGGCCCTTATATCTGGTACTTTCCTCATTCGTCTCAGGAATGTCTATTTACAAGGAACATTTTAGCATTTAGTTATTTATATTCAGTATGCTGCACAGTGACGGTTCTACAGGTGGATGTGAGAAGTGTAAATGTCTGTGCAAAAGCTAATATTGTTTTCTGTCTCAGGTCAGGCCATGGGAGGCACGCTGAGTGCAGTGGCATCAATAGTAGATTTGGCAGCAGCTAAAGATGTTACAGACAGCGCTTTGGCCTATTTCCTGACTGCAGACATCTTCATCCTGCTCTGCATCATCACTTATCTACTGTTACCCAAACTGGAATATTCACGGTTAATAATTTTTTTTTGTTTATTTGGCTCAGTACACAATATGTACCTCGCACAATCCACACATTACAAACATTTCAATGTTGTTTCCCACAGTGTCATTCTTAACGTTACCACAAGATGGCATCAACGTAGTGCTTTTAATGGAAGAATCTCTACAAATATTTTAAGGGCTCATTTATGCTCTACATTAAAGGGGTCATACTTTGCAAAATCCACTTTTATTAGTCTTTGGTACATTTATTTGTGTATTTGGACCCTAATAGTTCATAAAGTTTGAATTTTAACCCTCCAGGTGCTGCAAAGCTATATTTATATTCATTTTGGAAAATATCAAGTGGATTTCTACATGCTTTATCCTCACTAGGGTCGTGGGGGTTGCTGAAGCCTATCCCAGCTACTTAGGGATGAAGGCGGGGTACACCCTGGATGAGTTGCCAGTTCATCGCAGGGCTGACATGTACAGACAAAGAATCAATCACTCACATTCACACCGTTGGGCAATTTAGATTAACTGATTAACCTGTCAGTGCATGTCTTTGGATGGTGGGAGGGAGCCGGATAGGTGGATTTCTACAACCCGTTTTATTTCCTTCTTAACCCTTTCGCCGCCCTCGTCGCATTTCAGCGACGGAGTATATTGTCTGATAGATTTCACTGTTATACTTCATATGACTCTAAATATCTATGATACTCCTTACCACTAGATGGCAGACATGTGTCGTTCTAGCCCAGGTTTTGCCTACTTCACTGTTGAAAATATTTCAGGAAGTCTCACTGAACACCATACGTTGCATGCAGCAGTATTGATAGAGATGTCGCGGTAGTTTGGCCTTGCATTTTCTCTCAGATTACTGTTACACACGCACCTGAAATGGCCCAAAAAATTGACACTGTCGATGAAGTTGTGCGAATGGTTATGGCGGATTCGGATTCTGAAGAAGAATCTCCCCGGTTAGAGAGCTTTGTTCGTAGTAGTGAGGATAGTAGTAGTGGTGAGTCAGATAGGTTATGGAATGGCGTAGCGCAGTGTGCCTCTGTGCCTAATCGCAATTCCACCTCAAATTTTTATTTACTGTGTATATTTTGCAATTCAAGATGGCCGCCAACTAATATGCAAATTAGATGAACAAACTCACTCTCAACATATACTTTTTTCTGCATATACTATACATTCTAATTCACAGTATACCGCTATCCTAACAGTTTTATACAATAACTATTTGAATTAAGGAGGCCAAAAATGAAGGATGATCAGAAAAAAAATAAATGAGGCGGCCAAAGGGTTAATTTATTGCATCTATAACTAGTTACGTATAATTACGCACATGTAAGGTCTAGACTTCTGACAAAGTATGCCATAATTGTTTGTCAGCAGCTGCGGTTGTAGTCCATACTGGAAATATGCCCGAACTTCGAGCTGATTACCTAAAATATTCAGTTGTTGGTTGTATTAACGAACTCAAATGGCTGAACAGGACAGAAAGCATGGTCAACAACCTGGAGGGGGTGGGGCGTATTTAAAGGGCCAACGCACAAAGCAACCTTTCTCATGTCATTACTCAGAAACAGGGTTGAAGATGGACCTGTGGAGTTTAATTAATGAAGAATTCAGACCCAAGCATAGCATTTACAGTTTATGTAGACCACAGGGAAATGTTTTAAAATGCATAATTCCATTTTTAAAAAAAGCAAAATATCACTCCTTTAAAGACGCCGACAGATACGGGCAGAGCGTTCTGTCCGTCTTCTGCGTACTTTCCCGTACATAATTCTGTTTGTTTTCCGGGAGCTTGCAGAGAATACGGAGCAGTACCACCGGGAACCGTGGAGGCAGTGTTGAGATTTAAAGAGAATAATTCCCATAAATAGCAGAACATTTCAAAGAGCTACTGTGAGTCAGTGGAAAAAACTGCCAACGTATTTATGACACCTACCCT
Source organism: Apogon hyalosoma (assembly GCA_037367295.1). NCBI lineage: Eukaryota > Metazoa > Chordata > Actinopteri > Kurtiformes > Apogonidae > Apogon > Apogon hyalosoma. The sequence continues at coordinate 14,171,561 of JAPQRP010000009.1, read as the reverse complement.
TCTGAATATCAACATTAGTATCCACATTAGTAAAACCTCCTCTGTCGTCACCATGTTTGTTATGACTGACTTTCTTCCCAAAAACTTTACTCTTCTGCATGGTATTTGGCCAGTATGTTAATTAAGAGCAGTGCCCTCTGGTGGATTGATTGAGAAATGCTCATTCCAATGCACTGGACCATGGAAGTATGAAGGCAGTGACACGTGACAGCGTTAGAAATGGACGTACCTATTTATGTACATAAAAGGAGCATAAATGAGCCTTAAACCTGTCTGCACTTTTTAAACTACACATGCGACTTCAGCTGATGTCAGAATTAGTTATTTTCTATTTATCTAATGCATTCAACACATTGTAACTAATGCAAAAGCAGCAAAGTAGGTTTGAATGAAGGAAGCATTATTATAGACAAACAGCAAAAAGGAAAATAAGACCTGGATACAGACTGAAATGGCTGCAATAAAATGACAGCATTAGAACCAGGTCAGGATGGAGCCTTGTGCTAAAAACTAGAAAGCACTCAGAGAATGCAAACCTCTGCCAAGGCAGCTAAATTCCTTTAAACAGTATACAGTGTACCATCCCTCATCCTCATTATACATATTTTAACCAAAATTTTGCCAGGATTTTATTTTGCATCTGGAAGACAAAGGTCCAAAGTGTGACAGAAATCACTCCTGTCCATATATGTATTATACTTTTTATAAAATCATTGTCAAACTTTTTTTGACTCAACATCTTGACATGGATCTGGTGAATTACAGTCTGATCAAATAAGATGTAATTTCCTTCAATTATAGCCCCTGACATTTTTTTTTTTTGGGGGGGGGTGCATTTTTGGAATTTTGGGAATTTATCCTGATTTTGACCTAGAATGTCCCAAACTTAATTATCTGCTGTCACTATCAGACAATCAAACAAACACTTGTAAAAACATAATCTCTTAGTGATTGTAAAAATACATTAATCTAGTGTCTCACTATTGGATGTCTCATCCCCAAAAGCATTTATATTTACCAAGATTCTATAATGATGAGGTACTCGTTCTAATGTCTGTTGTGTTCTTTTTGTCTCCTTTGTAGACATTACATGCTGGCTGCAACATGCACCAGTCCAGGAATGATAAGTGAAGGGGAAGCAGCTTCAGGCGCAAGAAGCAAAGTGTCTGTCCCGCCCCTGCGGCCTATTCTCAGGAAAACATGGGTCCTGGGCCTGAGTGTCTTCTATGTCTTCTGTGTCTCTATTATGGTGTTCCCTGCTGTATCCTCTGGGATCCAATCTGTCCGTAAGGACAGCGGCAGCCCATGGACCACCACATACTTTGTGCCCCTCACCAGTTTCCTTCTGTACAACGTTGCAGACTTCTGTGGCAGACAGGTCACAGCCTGGCTACAGGTCCCTGGGCCCACCAGCCGAATTCTGCCGACACTGGTGCTGTGTCGCTCTGCCATCGTTCCACTATTAATGTTCTGCAACTACCAGCCAAGGGACCACCTCCACACTGTGTTTTTCGCACATGATGCGTATCCCATTGTGTTTAACTGCCTGCTCGGCCTCTCTAATGGCTACCTTGGCACTCTGCCGATGATTTATGGCCCAAAGGTGGTACCACGAGAGCTGGCAGAGGCTACAGGAGTGGTCATGTCCTTCTTCCTCACGCTGGGACTGGCTGTTGGATCTGCTTTCTCTGTGCTTATTGTGCACTGCATTTAACCATGCTGTGCAATAGCTCAATCATACAGTGGTATAGTTAAGCTATACAATGGGCTGTAGTTGCACATCCAGCAGATGAATACCAGGACTTTAAAACATTGTATGTTAACATATACTGGTCAAATCACTTGTCTGTCTCAGGGGAGAGGTGCACATAAACTTGACATTGCTACATTTGATGAATATGCCTTAACTTCTGTGACGTACCTTTTTCATGTCCATTATGTTTACACTAATGTTGCTCATAACGTGAGTCAAGGGTTGTGACTACTGTGGCTGGGTGTTAAGCTTCTGGGTACATTCTTTTTTTGATACGCATTTGGAATAAAGTGGACCTTTGTGCCAAATTAGTTCAGTCTGTTATGGATGCTTCATTGAACAACTATCAGAATTTACCTGTTTCATTTAACATGTTAAAGATAGTGCTGGTGCCAAATAAATACTTTGTATGATAAATAAGAAACATCCTGAGTACAGCAAGAAAAAGGACCAACTTTTCATTTGTTCATGTCTGAGCTACACTGAAACAGATCAAGTTATCAGCTGAGACCTCTGTTTTAACTAATGTGTAATAATTGCATGTCTTCTTAGGGATTCTGATTTTTCTAATACTGCAATTGATGGCAGTAAATCTGTGCCCTCTCCTAACATTTTAAATTGGGAACAGCATTTCACAAAACAAAGATGGAGACCAACCCTAGACCAATTATGTCTATAGGGTGACAAGTTAATACTAGAAATTATGGATAAATGTCCCTCTGCTTAAAATGTGTAATGACCTAGACATCAGTAACTGCTGAAGCTGCATGACAAGCATATTGATGCTTAAAAAAAATGTAAAAAAAATAAAAAAAAATAAAAATAAAAAAAAAAAGAGGAAAATTTGGAATTTCTAAACCCAATACTTTTCAAGTTGTCGCGTTAAGACGTAGAATATCGGTCGGACCAAAAACATAATATCCCCGAAACTGTGTTCGGGGATATAATTCCATTAATTTTTCAGCAAATAAACAGAAAACAGTACATTTGGATCACTTTAATTGTTAAAAATTTACAACTGACAGTTGGCTTCAGGTAAAAGGTTGACAACTGAGTTAAAGATGCTTTCCACATGTTAGAAAGACAGTGATTTACAAACAGTTGGAAGAGTGCAAACAATGACATATGAGGTTGTCTTACTACCTTTACATCAGCGCCTTAAAAAACAACACAGGAAAACATTTTCGGTCTACAAAATATCAATTTAAGCATCAGGCATACTTCCAAATGTAATCCCAATCATTCAAAACACTGAGCAGTTCTGTTTGTCAGTTTCTCCATAGAGAGGATTTCCCCATACAGGTGGGGTGGGGGTCTGGAAACATGTCACAACAGTAACATCTGGTGGTCTGTTAAAGGTTTACATATGAAACTGAAATCTGCATTCCCGTATATATACAAACATTCACACATATCAGATCAAGCGAGTAATAATGGAAAGTCAACTCAAATGATGCAAATCTGAACAGCCTTACAGTGGAATTTTGTATCCTCTGCCCAAAGTGAAGCATCAACAGGCTCAACTCACTGCCCCACCCACCCAAAAAAGCTAATGTCCAGTCCCTTTCCACCATGGCATCATTCAAAATAAAGTTAATTTAAACAGGAATTGCAGTTGTTTAAGTCTATAAGAAAACAGGACACAAAAATTTAAAGTGGGAAGCAGCACTACAGTCATTTATCTTTCAGCTCCCTACAGGTCAGTTGTGCTGATCTCTTCATCTATACCCACACATGGCGTTTACAGTGAGACACAGCCTGAAAGAGAGAAACAAATGATTAGTCAGGTGTAAATAAAACTGAACACAAAATCTGTAGCCATAAGAGGACAAGGGGTCATCAGTGTACTAAAGAGGACACACCATTGATTTCTACGTATCAGTATGTCTAGAACGGATCCCAAGTGTATGGGTTAGATGTGTAATCGTTAACAAAAACTGAAACTACAAGTGAATAAATGGATTTTGTCAAAAAATAAGAATGCAATAAAATAACCGATGTAATACAACTTAATTGCAGGTGTGACGACCTTTTTCCCCCCGCTTTACCTAAATGTTGATGGGTTCAAAGTGTACAGGCTTCAAATTACTTTGTGCAGTATGGGACCTTGAATAGATGATTTTTTTTAAGTCATATTTCACATCATCATACATTCTACCTTTTTTAGCAGCTGTCAAAACAAGGTTTCCACCATAACCAAAAAAACAAACTAAAACTAACACCTAAAAATAGAGATTCCAGTAAAATGACATTTGTAAAGCCAACTATCAAAAATCAAACGAAGAACTGATGAAAAATGAGTGTGATCAGTGTATTGTAACATTAGGACTCACATTGCACAGAGTTGCTGTCTCCATGTTCTTGCACCAGAATGCAGGACCCCAGCTGCACTGCTCTGTTCCCAACAGCTTCTTCACAGCTTCAGGACATGCTCCTACTTTCTGTTACACACACACAGAAGACTGTCATTCACAGTCTGATATCCCCTTTTCACATTTTAACCGAAAATGAGTATCATGAGTGTTGGGTAAGGTATTGTTTCCTGACAACAACAAGTGTTAAAGACAATCTAATTTATCAATCTCTTATTTACCATGCACACAAAGTCTGGGTCCAGCATCTGGAGCAGTAGCTGGACAAGCACTGGCTCATACTGTTCCACGAGGCTGTCACACTGTTGACACGCAAGTTAAAACAAACCAGTCAGATACATACATGTCAAATCAGCAGAATGCAAGACAGTCACAGGAAGATAGCTCACCTCAGATCGATACGAGTCTGGCAGGAAGCTGCATACTTTCCTCACAGCCTCCTCGATGTCTGCCTCAGTGGCGTTCTGCTCCAGAATGCCATCGATGTACCTGACAGCGGCCTTGCACACCTCACAGTATCCACCAGCCTTGAAACGAGTCTGGTCAAGTGCAGCTATACAGAATTGGAAGACAAATCAGTGTTATCCAAATATTAAACTCCACCACAGTAACAAGACGGATGCAGATGTGCAATATACAACTCGTGCTCCCTTTGCATAAATCCAATTACACTTACATCTATAGCATTGCTTACTTTTTCCATTATTAACAATACTTTAGAACTTTTCCCATATTTTTTGTTTTTCTTAAATCTGGGGTAAAAAATTCCAAAAAACCCACTATTAAAGCCAATCAAGAAGATTCAGCCCCCAACATTCACATTTTTTTCCTTCTGTAATGATATTGCTCATATGTTGAATGTTTTTGCACATTATTGACTATAGCATCTCCCTTGTCCATTTAAGACAAATTTTTTTCATTCAGAGAGCTGTGAAGAAGGCTAACTTACCAACATACATACGGCTGTGATCTTTGCAGAGTGCCAACACAGTGCAGACAGTTTTGGGATCAGCCTGTTGCACAAGCAGCTCGATGATGGCCTGACCATAAGTCTCAATGAGGTCCTTGCACTCGTCGCTCATACTCTGGGGCAGGTAAGTGCACACCTTCTCCACAGCATGGATCACCTCCTCCTGAGACAAGACACGGGTGAGTCAGAAGAGAGTCAAATTACCCCCTAACATAGCATTTCAGCAACAGCTTTTTGTCCGCTTGTTTTCCGCCAAATTTAGATACATCTAATTAAAAAAAATTTTAAAATTAAAAAAAAAAAAAACAAAAAAAAAACAAAACACAGAACTCACCTCTGTTGTCTGATCCTCCAACATATCCTCCAGCTGTTTCATCACATACTGACAGATGGTACATGTTGGGGAGTCACGTGCACGCACCATAGGCTGAAACACGCAAAGTCCACATATGTAAAATATGTCATTAATACTGTATCTTCTAAAAAATGTTCAGCAGGTTACAATTTAAGTGGATCCAACTGCAGAAATTTTCTCTCTCTCTCTC
>JAPQRP010000009.1:14153130-14165821 GCA_037367295.1 Apogon hyalosoma | reverse complement strand
TATATATAAAAATATAAAATTATGTTTTTCTTAAGGTTTAGTCACCTGAAAATGGAGCATATATAATCAGCTGTTTAATCTACAGAGGGAGAGGGGCCCCTCCACTGAGTCTACAATGTTATCACAGTAGCTCAGAACAGACTTTCCCCCAATCACCTATGGTGTTTGACTGGAGGTTGTAGTCTCTAATCACAAAGCTTGAGTGGGCAAACCAGGCACTGGCTCCAACAAGTTCCGTTTACTTTTTTCTTCTACAACAGGAGAGGACGAGGGGAGATGGGAGTATTCACTACGTCTTGCGCAGTGAACCTTAAATGTAATACATTTCTCAATTAGATTTATGATCAGGTTTACCTTTGTAGACTTGGCAGGTGTAGCCTCGATCTTTGTGGCTGGGAAAAGCCTGGCGGCAGGTACCATCTTGGCTGCAGGTACCATCTTGGCTGCAGGTACAGTCTTAGCAGCCTGCAGATTCAGCATGGGCATGGATTTCTTCATAGCAGTACAAAAGCCAGTACGGATACAGATATCCTTGGGTTGCTGAGTAAAAAGAAAGACACCAAGTTTAGGATTCACAGCCAAAGTTTCCAATACCTGCCCCACTGCATGCTGTTAGCAACAACCGAGAGTCTGAGCTGTATACCATTCCACAGCATTATCACCCATGCATAGTGCAGCCATTTCTATGTTAAAGTCTAGCTTACATCAGTGCACAATCATAACATTTGCAGCTCCAACTCTGAAACATTGCACATCATTCGTCACAGTGTAAAGAAAAAACAAAACAGCCATTTACAAAAGCTTTTTTTTTTTTTTTTTTTTTTTTAAATGGTGGTAGCCATTTTCATGAACTTAAGTGTAACCATGTGACTCATTGTGCAGATGAAGTCACACGTCACAAGAGCCAAGCAATCTGTGAGTGTAAACAATAGTGAAATCTCTGAGCTCTTTTGCTAAAATGCATTAACAGGTATTTAAGTGAAAAAGAACCAAAGCAGTGTTTGGGTCATGTACAGGAACCTTGCTCGGATTAGATCATTTACATGCTTGTCTACTAGGGCTGCAACAGTAGATTTGAGTGATGATAATCATCTCAATAAATAACATTAAAATCAGATTTTCACTGCATTACACCGTTGTTCGTTGCAACGATCCACAAAGGAATCAAAACAAAAAGGGTGGTTTTGTTAAACTGAAACCAACCAACTGATTCTTAAAAAAGGTGTAAAAGAAATACAATTTAGGAAGTAAAATAAGAAAGCTATACATCTCCCATTTGAACAAAAGATGTTAGATGGGAAAATGTGTTAAAAAGCAATTCCTCTTTAAAAAATAAATCAACTGAACTTAGAAGCATGGAAACAGGTGGGATTGTCCTGCTGGTTTTCTTTGCAATACCTTAAATAAGCCAAAATAGACAGTATGATCAATTTTTGTACCATGTTGTACTGCTGCAACCCTAGTATTTACAGTCAGTTGAGTAGCTCTGGGAGTGGACAGAACAGGAAGCAAGAACTAAGGGTTAAGAGGCTACAGGTCGAACAAAGAGAGACCTACCTGTTCCTGGGAGCAGCACATAAAACCCAGGGCAGGAGAAAACAGAGCAGGACAACATGAATGGAGGGGAGAAAAGTAAAGGAGGAACACAAGCGGAAAAGATACCAGAAATGGGAAAAAAAAAAATAAAGTGAGCGATTTAAAGATGAGAATAACTTGATGTCAGCAGGCCAGTTGGTGCTGCACGGCTGAATATGAGCTTAGCGTCATCACAACATATACATTATAATTAGTTTTAATGGCACAGTAATAAGACCACTGAGTATTAGATTATAAAGGCCATGATGTGGCTTCAGTAAGCAAACAATGGTTTTCTGGACATTTCTGAAGCCAAAATATGAGAAGACTCACCATGGACATGAGCTGCTGGAAGACCAAAAGGCCATACTGGCTGACATACTGCTTACACTGCAATGAGGAAAACTACAATCAATATCAAGCCAAATATCCAGTCTATGTGTAAAAAAAAAACATATTTGAGAAATGTGGTTACTACATAATTTGTGCGGGACTCTCACCATGTCAGCAATGCCTGGTCCCAACTGGTCACATTGGTTCTCAATATTCTCAATCAAACTGTTGATGTATGAGCTATTTTCTTTGGCCTCTTTCTGAGCATCAGTCAGGAACTTGATGCAGTCCTGACACACAACATCACTTTCCTAAAGGGAATAGAAGATTCAATTTTAGACAACATACATAAATTGCAAAATTCAGCAGTGACCACATTGTAGTGTGTGTGGTGGCAGTTCACCTGCTTCGGTGTCTCTTGTTTGGGCTCCTCGTTCTTGGGGCTCTCCTGAGGATAGAGGAGCTGGGGGACATTAAGGATAAAGGGGGCCACTGGCTGGGCAAGATCAACCTTTGGGATTTCATTGGACAGGAGCTGCTCCGGATCCTGAATCTGAGCCAGGGCTGCTTGCTCAGAGCGGCACAGTCCCATGGCTCCACAGACCACAGAGGGATCCTCCTGAAACACACAATCAGTTATTTCAATAATTTGGTCCTACCTGGGAACTGATTTACTTACCCCAGAAGGCCTTAAATACATGTTAGGCTGTAACTACATTTACATAACAGGAAGACATGGGTAATCCTATAATCCAGTATACATGTAGATTGTTTTCAAAGTGCTGGGGATTTCACTGCTCCTTACATAACACTTAAAATATGGGTGTGTGTGTCAAATAACTATTTAACTTAAATAAAACATTTTGACAAAGCAGATTTATTTGTGTGATCTGTAAAATCTGTCACTTTAGCAAGTGACAGGATCTGAACTAGAAAACAACCCCAAATGCCTCTAGTCACAGGGTTTATTACACAATGACTGCTCTGTTCTCATTTAGACATGGACTCACTTCCCCATCAATAGCCCTTATTCAGCTAGATGCACTTTGCACAGCCACTTGTTTTCCTTCTCTTTGATAGCAAAGGCAGATTGGTGATTTACTTAAAGCTTGACGGGGCTTAATATGTCAGTTTATTGTTTCACTTCATCTAACTTTATTAATAAAGGTCCAAACTTGTGTCCAGTTTTTTTTTTTTTTAAATTCAGAGTTTGTATTTTTCATTTACCTCATAATAGCAAGATTCAAAGGGTAACTTTACTCTAAATGAAGGTTTACTTTAAACATGATCCTGACAGACATACACACTCACCAATTCCCCAGTAATGATTCCCATAAGGATGGGGTAGTAGTTGTCCACAATCTCTTTGCACTCTGCAGTTAAACCTTTATCAGGGATGAGCTGGCAGGCTTTTTCCAGATATCCAAGAACCTCAGACTACAGTCACCAAAAACAAAACAAAGAATAGTCAAATTCCAAAGGGTATTTGGGTCATTTGTTTAGAAAGCTATAAACTTATTCTGAAAGTAAAAGGAGAGAAGATGTTTATGTTGTACCTCAGTGGCATTGTCCTTCAGAATTTGTTCCACCACAATTAGGATCTCTTTACACAGATCACATGGCACCGTTTTCTGAAACAACAGGCATAGGTGTGTAAATATCAATAATATACAATTTAAAAAGGTAAATGAGATGGCAAAGTACAAATACAAAAATAGAAAATTAAATTAACAGAGCCTCACCATCTGAGGTTTGTTCCATACGTTCTGCTGGCAGTGAGTCACTGCTCCACACAGAGATGCTGTCTTTACATTTTGACACCAGTAGGGGGGGCCACGAGCACACTGCTCTGTGCCCAGCAGAGGGGTGGCAGCAGCTGCAAAGAGAACAAATAGGTCAGGTAAGACATAAACATCAGTCATATACCTGAATAGGTTATACTTCAACAACATGCAGAAACTTTTGTCAGAGCACTTACAGTTCACCATTTTTAAAATGTAGACGAGGCAGACATCTTCAGAACTAATCTAGATTGTTGACTATTTGTCAGCATGGACCAAGTAATATTTTAATCAGACCAGTTTTTCTAGTAAGGCTAGTTAGATCCAAAACTTTCCTTCCTTAATGTGTCTATCACAACTTTTGATCAACCAGCCTTTCAGCGGTAGTGATGAGAGCACTTCTGTGGCTGAACGTTTTCTAAAGAAAAAGTTAAGAATATATCTTTGGCATGACATTCCAACCGACTTGTTTAATAGCAACTTCATGCAGAACAGAAGACAAAAAGGGTCATTTAAGCCTTGCCATCTAATTTTGACAATGGCAAATCTGCAGCACTGCATTTCAGTTATGCCAAAAATGTACCACCTCAGAATGTCTGACAAAGTATGTATAAAAATGTGACATTACAGTGCTAAAATACAGCATGGTTCACCAAAAATATGGCCAATTTCTACAACTGTCACCCATAGAAGTGGTCAGTCTGCTTTAACTGAGGGACATAATTTGGAGGTTGTTTCAGTGAAATAAAGTCATCTGTGAGTCAGTTTGGTCAATGTCCATTATCAACACACAATGCATCTAAATGCAATTAATTAAATCCTGAGACAAGTAAAAAGCCTGAACTAGGTCACTTTGTGAGAACAGTGAGTAAATCTAACTTTTTGTGACTAGATTTAGGGGGGTCATGTTTAGTAAAGCTGTAGAAGGCATGTTAGACTGTCAGTACCATTTAGAAAAGATATGAAAACCAAGCAAAGGGGAAATAAATTAGTTGAAAATTAATAATAGTTAGAGAAGTGGGAGCAGGTGGTTGAAACAGCAAACTTGATCTAATCATTACAGTTCCTCAATTTCATTCAAGTGGAAAAAGCGACATGGGAAAGCACCTAACTGCAACATGATTTCCTGTTTGCAACTTAATATTCAAAAAAGTAAGTCTAAACAACATATTTACAATTTTTATATATCGATATCTTTAAAAACAGAATAAAACATAACTTTGAAAGAAAAGAAAAAGTGTTTACACTTAATATAACAAGAATCTATAAGAGGGCAAGAGTTGTCGAGATTTAGTGAGTGGCTTTTTAGATAACAGCCTCAACAAGAAATAAGATTAAAGAACTCTGACAAACGTTTTTTACCCAGATACACTGCTGTAACTCCAGTTCAATATTCAAACCAATGGGGTTACAGTATGCTCTATGCCACTCCCACTCCCTCTGTGAGTCACATGAGCCATGAGACAGAATAACAAGCTGTTCTCAACAAGACTGGACCAACTAAATAGTCCCTACACAGGACTCCAGCAATGCTGTAAACTGTTTACAACTAACAAGGCCATGTACAGTTCCAAAACACATCTGTTTCTATTGGCTTTATGCAGTCATTCACAATAATGCAACAGGTCATAGAGGAAGTCAGCAAAAACGACTGACACCTAAGGGTCTATATTTAACCCACTTTCTGGTGATGCGCCCCAGACCAAAAAACAAAAAAAAAACATCAGTGACACAATGAGACTTCAAGTATGATCACAAACTTGTCAGAAACTCAGGTGACCCATATGCATCAGTCTAAAGAAATACAATATGTCTGACACCATTATTGAAGTGTCCACAGAGGGCACATGGAGGAATGTCAAAGTACACAAAGTTCTTGACATAAACTTACTTTTAACCTGGTATTAGACATAAGATAAGTACTATATACACCACAAAAAATGTTATGACTTGCAGAAAAGAATAATCCCAGCAGGCTACAAGAAACCACAGCTTTTGCTCTGATACGAAGTAAAGCAATGGCATTCATTTCATGACCTCACATAGGCCAAATGCGGTTAATGATTTTACAAGCTGAAAAGGTAACTAGGAAATGCCTTTTTACAAAGATATCCTGGTGTTGTCCTAGGGTGCAGATATGAAAAGAACTAGGCCACCAGTGATAAAAGGGAACAAGATAAATGAAAGTCGCAAAAAAAGACCAGAGGAACTAAAACCGAAACGCCTATGCAAAAATGACTCCTAATGGGGAAAAAAAAAAAATGATATGAAAGTTGAATGACGAAGGACCAGATTAAGACTTCCTCATGAAACCGAACCATAGGTCAAGACAGCAGAGGACCCAGTGTTGAGCCCCACGGACTGTTCAAGATCAGACTGTTTGAACTCATAACAATGAGTAACTTAATGTAACATGGAGGACTGGTTAACCAGCTTATATTTCTACCTAAAGCAACGATTGGAGATGTCTAAAATATCAAAGACAGATAATTAAAGTCTTTGAAAAAGAAGGTATCCGATCTAATGTTTGGCTACGGACTGAAATATTTTAAGTTCGCATTAGCATTAGCTATCCGTTAGCCGAGTCGTTAGCTAACACAAACAGTCACCAATGACGCCTTTCATAGAAGGAAAAAAAGTCAGTATTCTCTTTGTGTCTTTGCGCCAACAGATATGCCACTCAAATGCATGTAATGTTCCAGACACCGTATTATTTGTTTTAAAAAAAGTGTGTAAACGCAGTTGAAGCTAACTGGTCGATTTGTTGACGTTGGTAAAGGCTAAATGAACTGCTTCCGCGTGTTGATGTCGAAACGCACTTAAGTACTTACACAATAGTCTTTCATGTCATGGGCGTCTGTTTAATCTGTATCAACGACACTGTATAAAGTATGCAAACTGTGGCTTGTCGTTACCTGATGAGATGAAAAGCAGAGTTAGAAGCAGCATGACTCCGCTGGTTTTGGGGCCGTGTGTGTGTGTGTCTCCCGGTGATGAATGAAGTAGGTGAACTGGTAAACACTGCAATGCAGCCGAGTCCTGTTTGATGCCTTTATGGTGTCTCACTGTCAGCTGACTCCACCAGCAGACATGTGACTGCCTTGCTCAACACTCTCTGGTGTTCGGCTAACAAAGATGCCTTCGAACTATAATCTTTTCATCGGTTTTTGGAAAGATACTGTCCTAATCAGTTTCAATGTACATTTTACTTTCATACATACATTTGTTAAAGTGACTTCTAAATTTTTCATTAATATGTAAATAATGAATTTTAATTCTATATTTATATACATTTCTTATTTTCTGTTATATTTCATTTTTCAGTCGTTTGTGGTTTTCTTGTACTTGTCTTTTTCTCTGCATTTGTTTGTTGTATGTTGCTGCGTTAACTGTGAAATTTCCCCATGGAGGGAATAATAAAGCCTTATCTTATCTTATTTTCAAGACATCCAAGAATTTGACCTATTGGCGGTAACTTTACCCAAAAACTAAAAAGTGCTGTGCTTCCATTTGAAAGATTTTAAAGTAAAATTAAGATAAACTCACATTTTATGGCCAATTCATATACAAAACTAGGAATTTCAAAGGCTTTACATACTTTTACTTGCTTCTGTATATTCACCTACATATCTTAAATTGAATTGATTGGTCAGTCCTGTTAAACAGTAAATATTTTATAGGTCAGCAGTTATTTGTGTGTTTGGAAGTACTAGGTTAGTAAAGTGAGTAAAAAAGAAAGCTCTTCCTAAGATAAAACACAACTCAGTGTACTATTCTAATCAACATGCCTGAGAAGGTTTACTGAAAAACAAACGCAATCATGATTTCTTCCAATGGATGTGGGTGGATTACTGAGCCAAATGAGGACAATACACCCAAGTGTGAACTTATGTGACGTTGTTGTGAATGTTATATGCAGGAGTTTTCAGAGGACATTTATCAAACCCATATGGGGTTACACTGTCACTTTTAAGTGGATTTACATAAATTACCTTTGCATTAGAATACAAAGTAGTAAGAATTGAAGAAAAAAAAGAACAGAAACTACTATTACATTATTAGCTATTGTGCAGAGCAACATGTCCAAAACAGTTAAAAAAAAAAAAAAAAAAAAAACAGAAGCAAACATCAGCCAATTTAGAAAAGTTTAGTTTATTATTACACAACATGAAATGTAGGAAAGAAAAATCTGGAACAGGTCAGAGGGAAGTTTTGTACAGTTTATCTTCTGTATATCAACCATAATCACCTGTAAAACAAAAAAAGCCATTGTTAAATCATTTAACAGGAGCAATCAGAAAAACATTATCTCCATAAACAGAAACTAGGTAATATAAATGACAAACGCAGTTCAGGAAGTCGAGGTAAGGTTGGACTAGCAACATTTTGTAGTGGGTCAGATACCTTTAACAATGACTTCCATTACTGGTTCAACTGCCAGTTAGTATTTCAGTTAATCCAAGGTAAAAATGAATAAATAGATATTTTTCTTAAAAAGTAAGAAAAATAATCTTATTTTCTATGGAAACTGATGTCATCAGAAAGCTGTTTTTCCATCAGCAAAAGGCCAAAAACCTAATGATGTTTCATGAAGTCACATTTAAGAGGAAAAAAAGGGACAAAAAAATTTTACAAATCCTCACATTTCAAGAGCAACTGAACTCAATTTTGTTTGAAAAGCCAATCAACTAAATATTTGCTAATAATTATTTTAGCAGCTGTTGCAGCTTCTATTTCCAAATGCTCTCTGATGGATAAATTATGTAATGAACACACTTTAACACAATACAAACATTTATACCCAACATCTTTTTTTTCAATACTTAACAATAAGAGAAAAAGGAAGAAAGAAAATATGCAACCTTGTCATCTCAGCCAATGTACTCTCTGTTATGACCTCTATATATGTTACAGTCTTATAAAACTCACACTAAAGTCATGAGGCATTCACCTCTGAAGAGTACAATTTAGCAAAATATTTTTGCTGTTAGGTTTTTAACTTTCTATCATTTTGTAAATTCATTGTGAATTTAGGCTACTCAAGCGGACTGTTATTCACATTCTTTCTAGTGAAGTATTATTCTACCTACACAGTTTTTTAGTACCTTGGAATTTCTTCACCAATGTGCCAGTTCATGCAAAAACTGTTCACAGAAGAAACAGGTGAGAAATAGGTCAGTCAGTCCATTTATGCAAGCAATTTAATTATATACCTGCTCCCTGAGGTGATTATAAGCACTGTTAAGATTCTGTACATTTCTGTGACTCAACCCTTCTCAAGCTACATTTGTTCACATGAAGTTTTTTAAAAAGCCACAGTATGAGAGGTAATGGAAAATAACTACCATTATTCCTTTTTTTTTTCCAATTACAGATTAGTTCTGTTTTTTACTGTAATTGAAAAGTAACCTTTACTATATGTCAAATAATGAATATAGAAAATAGTAACTGCATTAATAGTATTTTAATATTAGTTACTTTCCATGTAAAATATTTTAAATGGAGCTGTAGAAATCAAATCTCTACATTCATCTACATTTGGTTACATTTGTGTAATTTTTGTGTGTATACTTTTCATAGAAATAAAACATAAATTATGCATGTCTTAGCTATTTCTTATTCAAGTTAAAGTACTCAATAACTGGTAAATAACAGGAAATTCATCAGTCTTAACAACTTTTTAAAATTTCTGCAAACATCAATGTATTGCAAATTACAGTTTCACAAATGTGATGATTTGTTTGCTTCTCTGAGTTATGCATTTTTTTCTTATCTGTAATTACTTATCAACTTGATCAGAGTAGAGGCATCAGTTATGTCATATGACTGACAATTCACCTGCCAAAATTAACCACTGATTGGTAAACCAGTGGGATAAATCATAAAACTACTTAAAAACCATAGATGCACTTAAATCTTTTAAGCAAAAGAATACCACACTGAAAAAACTCCAACACAAGTAGACGTGAGCAGAAGCACATATCAGCAAAGTCTAAAACAAGGAAAGTAATAAGCACTTATTGAAGTAGTTCTTCTGCTGTTGAAGGAACTTTACCACTATAGATCTTTTAGGTAGAGCTTATCTATTCTGGACCACCTCACACCTTTCCTGAAAATTTCATGGAAATTGGTCCAGTAGTTTTTGCATAATGTTGCTGACAAACAAACACACAAACAGACAAACAAAACAACCAAACCAAAAACCCTTCTTGAACCTTATTACCCTCACCTCCCCTTTTGGGTAGGGGGGTGGGGGTGTAATAATGTTCACATTAATTATGGCTTGGAATGCTGCACCTAAGCTGTGTAATGGTATTTAAAAAGAAAACCCCTGTGTTTACAGTGTTACTGTCCTGTGAGAACCATAGGCTGTATCTCAAGTCCAAGTTGTCATAAGATCAGCCATATTTTCAGCTTTGTGACAATGCATTTGCCACGTAATCCAAGTGGGTTTTGAAGAGTTTAATCAGCTCAAGAAGAATTATCTAAGTTCATTTAGGAACATCTAATTTTTCAATTTATAACAAACATTCAAAATCCATACATTTGGTAATGCATAGTTTTCATTGGGCATTAAGTGTAAGTTGGCTACAATATTTACTTCTGAGGTGTGGATTAGAAGTTTAAAGCTGTATAAAATGGACACTCACGAAATACCTAGTGTACTTAAGTAAAAGACACTTTTCCTTACATGCAGTCACTGCTGGGGCCCACAACATCTGTGTCTGGAAACCTGAGTGTCGTTCTTCAGCACAGTGGGCCTCACTACGTCCACATCGCGGTGCAAGTGATCCAATAAACCTGTGACGATGTCGGGGGCTGCGTAGAAATCGATGAGAAAGTAAGCACCTCGGGTATGCCTCTGATTGTGTTTGGTCATCTTATAGGGTAGCAGTCTCTCTCCCAGGTTCTCCAGGTCCCTGACCACCGCGCCCCGCTCCATCAAAGTCTCTACTGTCCGCCGGAGGGCGGCCGCTGTCTCCGGCCGCTGCATCATCTTCAGGATCAGCGACAGCTCGTAGCGAGGCATGATTTCAGCGAGGAAATGCAATATTTACACTATTAATTCAGCGGGCAAAGGCTCTATGTCATTGGAAGATTACTGTGTTCGCAGACAACCATGTTATGACACGAGGGACGGCAAAGGTCTTTGGTGATGACGTATAATTCATGCGACCGTGTATGAAGGAAGAGGTGCTGCTTAAAATAAGGAATATTATGGCATATTACGTGCAGTCTTAACCAAAAGATGGCGTATTATTATTTAAAATAAAAAAATAAAATTTTAAATATTTTTATTTTGATTATTTTTAAGGTTTGATGTGCATTTTTATGCACATTGCCGCGATTTTCTATCGCACATCATTTGTATATTCATCCGTTCAACTCGAATACATTTCTATTTATTAGTTTAAAAAATATAGTAATGGGATGCAGTAACGTTCTGAGAAGTTTAGTGCTGCGGTAAGTGTTTGAGTAACAATGAAAAATGTAATAATATACATATATCAATGAGCGCATGCGCGACCGCCCACAACTGCCGTACGTCTTCGTTCACTTCCTGTCTTTTCCAAACGTGCGTGTTCAAGATGGCGTCGCAAAAGTCGGTGCCAAGCGATCTTTACAAATGTGTATATTCATTTTTATTAGAAAACAAGTTCACCAAGGCGGCTCAGCAGTTTATCAAACAGACTAAAGTGGTAAGTGTTTCAAGGTGTGGCTGACAGTCGGCTGAATGCGCTGTCTTCTTGTGTGTGTCGTGTGAAGTAGTTTTGAGGGGCTGCACGAGGAGCCTGCAAAGTACAGGCTCGTACCGGTGGACTGTTGAGGTTAGCACGTGGAGGGAAACACGCGAAAGCTATGTAGTGTATCAACGGGCACTTAGTCACCCTAAACGTATTCTTACATATACACAGAAGTTATGGTGCACGTCTTAATGTTGTCCAATTTTAGTGGATTTTTAACTTTTACCAACTTTCCAAACGCCACTACTGTAAGTGAAAGTTTCATCTGCTTCTCCACAGAATCCTCAAGATCAGAATGAAGAAAGCCTTGTAGACATTTTCAACTTCTGGGTGACGTAAGTTTGTAATTGTGTTTTTCCTCTTTTTTTGTTCTACCATAAGCTTGAAGTCAGTATCACACAGACTGTTATCTTTTATACTCAATGGGCGAGCTGTTGAAATTCAGACATAATCAGAAATCCCGTCAAATTGATTTAAAGACTAACTTTACTATCTGACCAGCAGAGGACTTTTGAACCTTTTGACCGGCATTGGGTACTGTTGCATTATATATTGAAATTGTAATTCTCTGCTGCTGATAAGCCCCAAACTTTGCTTTGAAGTGTTACATAGTTTATCTGCTGCTCTGGTTTTGGAAAAGACAGGTCATTTCTATGATTAGACAAATCTTGCTGCTCTTCTGTCCAGGTCTCCTGAAGCCAGAAAGCGTAAAGCAGTTTCTCAGGCAGAAGGTACCAATGGTCCTGTAGCCAAGAAAGCAAAAACCAGTACAGAGAGTTCCAGTGAAGAGTCGAGCAGTGAGGATGAGAAAGCTGCAGCAAAACCTACTAAGGCAGCCCCTGCAGGTAATAAAAGTGCATAGATTATATCAGAGTAATGTGCCCCTTATACTCACCTGAAACATTATTGCTATTTTTTCCTGCATATTTGCTCTTGCAGCCAAGGTGGTACCTACTAAAAAAACAGCCGCTAAAGCCAGCAGCAGTGACTCCAGTGATTCAGAGGAGGAGGAGAAGGCACCTGCAAAGGTGGGAGAAAATATCTGTATTGTCATTTAGTGTTGGAAAAGTAATCAAAACTAAACCACAGAAACTCAAAGTCATGTAATTTTATCCCTGAATGGCGTTTCGGGGATGTTATATTTTTGGTCCGACTGGCGCCACCAGATATCCTGCGTGTTAACACGATAACTTGAAAAATATTTGGTTTAGAAATTCCATATTTTCCATATCAATGAATATCATGGAGAGGAAGAAC
>JAPQRP010000009.1:14117818-14134263 GCA_037367295.1 Apogon hyalosoma | reverse complement strand
TTATCATTATATTTGTCCAAACAAATGCACCTTTAGTTGTACCAGGCATAAAAATGAACAAGAAATTGAAGAAAACAAGGGGTGGTCTAATATTTTCTTCCGCGACTGTACATAAATGATAAGTTGAGGCATAATATTGTTAAATTTACTTATTTTTCTGAAGAAATTTCAAGTAGTTTCGGTTATTTAGATTTTTTGTGAAAGGATATTTAATACATTTAAACATTTTCATAGTTTAATATTCCTATTTTGCACTAAAATCAAGAAAATAATTTGCAGTTGTTATTATTTATAGGCTATTATTTTCTGGTTCTGGGCTGTATGTGGTCCCTGAACTATAATGAGTTTGATTTAGTTTATGTGTTCAGAGCTTCCAGGTGTCACAGGTGTTTTTTAGTAAAGCCACAGCTCATTCTTTATGGTTCACCTGGATGCTTTTTGTGTCTTTTGCTTCATGTTTTTTACTTTAAATGGTGAGGGTCTGCGCTCATCTTTTAATTCAAGACAACATTTTGTTCATTTGCTTTGGCGCTTCGACATTTCTGCTTTTATCGGTTTTATCTAAGTTTTAATTGGATTTCAGTGGCACAAAATTTCAGAGCACGTCGGTGCCAGAGATATTGTGATTTTCTCGTGTGTTTTACGCTGCATAGACTCAGCAATTAATTTGGCAATTTAGAAAAAAAAAAACAAGAGATAATACTAAAAACCAAACAAAAGTTGCAGCCATAAGTCAGGGTGTGTACAAGAGACAAGCCTTTACGTTTCAGTTGAAAAAAATAATCAGATGTTTAGATAAATAATATTCTTATTCAACTATTGCAGGTAATATATCAAATACAAAACTAATCATCCCTACAATTTAACATTATGTAAATCATTAATGTAGGTCCAGAAGTATGTGGACAGTGACAGTAATTTGGTAACGCTGCTCGTGTAAACCACCACAGTGGATCTGACAGGAAAGTAACAAGATGTGGCTGAAGTGTGGGCTTTGAGCTTTAATTCAGTGGGTTAAAAAATATCTAAATAATTGAACAGCTGATTAACAAGCACCTTCCTGGACAGATTATTTGATGACAAATGAACCAGATAAATGTTGAATTTTCATTTGGTAGCTGTTCACTGGAATGCTCAATGTAAGGTCCAAAGAGGTGTCAATGCAAGTGAAGGAGGTCGTCATCCGCATGGAAAAACAAAACAAATCTATCAGATAGTGAGAGATTCGGGAGTGGCAAAACCAACAGTTTGGTACATTCTTAAAACCAAAGAATCCACTGATGAGCTCGGTAACACCAAAAGGTCTGAAAGAACATGGAACGCAAGGTCACAGAATTCATCTGCTGAAGAAAAATGCTTTTATAACATTGTCATTATTGAAGTCTGCAATGAGGAGACATATTCCTGAATGTAAATACAGAGGATTAACAAGGTGCAAACCACTGGTAACACTCAACAACAGGAAGGACAGATTAGAATAATCCAGAAAGTATCTAAAAAAACACTCTAGTTCTAGAAAGATATCCTCTAGACATGAAACTATAATGAACTTACCAGAATAATGGTTAGAGTCTGAAGGAGAGGAGCAGCTCATGATCCAAAACAGACCATGTCATGTGTCCAGCACGGTGGAGGTTTGGATATGACATGAACACGTAGTATCAGCTCTGAAGGATTCAGGACTGTCCTCTGTGCTCTGATTCAGTCAAAGGCTGCAAAACCGACGGGACCACACTTCATACGGCAGATGGATAATGACCCAAAACACACAGCAAAAGCAGCCCAAGAGCCTTTGATGGGATGTTCTTCAGTCACACACCTGATCTGGGCCCAGTGGAGCACCTTTACAGTTACTGAAGACTCAACTGAGGGCAGAATGACCCACAAACAAGAAGCAACTGAAGGCAGCTGTGGTAAAGACTTTTTCATCCAAATATTACAAACAATCCTGGTATTTACCCTGCCCCCCAAAGGAGAGGCGAGAGGTATTATTTTTGGTTTGGTTTGTTTGTTTAACACTCTAGCAGCAAAACTGTTTGTTGAATTCATACCAAATTGGGTTTATAGATTGCCAGTGACCCAGAATAGACCTGATTATATTTTGGGAAAAATAGGTCAAAGTTCACATTTTTTATGAATATTTAAAATATTCTTTTTCCATTTTACTTACAAAGGGCAAAATTTCAAATGTCTGTAGCAGCAAAACTCTTAGTTGAATTCATATCAAATTGGGTTTATAGATTGCCAGTGACCCAGAGTAGATGTCATTACATTTTGGGAAATGTAGGTCAAAGTTTAAATTTTTAATGAATTTTTACACCCCCCCCCACTTATAATGGGCGAAATTTCAAATATCTATAAAAACATCAATTTTGTTTCAATTTATTTCAAATTTGGCACATATATAGAGACAATTGATATACTGACATCAGCACACGCATAGACATGATGACATCAGCTGGATTGATGCCAAAATAAGCTACAAAACGTGCAGGGGGGTTTGTTGTGCCTGGCACCACTTGTCATGACAATTTTAGTTAAAAAAAATCTTGAGCCTTTTAAAAGAGTTAAATAGAGAGAAAATAGAATTACTACCTTTAAAATAGGTGTAATTGCTAAATTGGCTGCACTTCGCTCCCATGTTGCCTGTTGCTTCATGTCAGATCCTCTGTGATGGAGTCCAGAGGCAAAAGTACAACATATGTATGACTGTTTAAATACACATGGACCTGACTGCACATTGAAGCAACATAACTTGTCTACTTACAAACATCCTGTATTAAGATTCTTTTTCCTTTTAGACAAAAGAAATACTCATTTCTACATCATAGGACCCTTTAAACTGTCTTGAAATTCCTTTTTTCCAGCCCAAGTAGTGCCTCATGTGGTTCTATAGAGGTAGGTTTATATGGTTATTTGAGTGAGTTAGGGTTAATGTACATTTTGTCAAAAAGTGTAAGTATAAAGTAAAATAGGTTCAGTGGTAGCTTTACTGATGTCATTAGATATGTGAACTTTGGATGTAGAAGAGCTACACCCACATTGATAAGATGGATTTTTAATTAGTTGAAATGTTGCATCAAATGTGAGATTTTATGGCTTCAAAGGCCAAATATTTTAAGTTATTATTAAAAAAAATAATGTAAGAGGTTTTTAGACGTTTTAAGGACCCTATAATTACGTTAAAGATAGAGCTGGCAGGTGAAGAAAACTTGTTGGTATTAATAATGACGTGTGTTTAAAGCAGTTAAGAATAATTTGACGTTCTATGCGGTTGCAATGTCAGACTTAAGGCCTGGAAAGAACCCAGATGAGGAATACTGATGAGAGGCCCTTCAACCTAATCTCCTGCCTGGCAATCTCTCCTGAGTACCACTTCCGTCTGTCTGTCAGCCACTGCGACGTGTGCATGTGGAAGCGAACGAACGAGCTGGCGTGTTTCAGGCCAATGCAGCACAGAGTGTGTTGGGAAAGCTGCAGGACAATCTTTTAATGGGCAGCAAAGGCCGAGGACTGTTCATCCTGTCCATTTCAATTAGACAAAACTGCTGACTGCTCGTGTACGCACATTACCATCTTTTCCCTCATCTGGCATGCGCTCAAAGCCACTGCAGACAATCAGCCATGCATTTTGCCTTAAATGCTGGAATCAATTTCATTACACATGACAAATTACAGCCGTGACACACCCACAAAGACTGGAAGTGAGAAAATAACAGGACAATTGGAATTTCAAGTTAGGTAGAAAACAATCAGATTTACATTATGAAAAACATCTTTAATAGAGCATTTTCTTTTGACATCCATCTTATATAAAGTGTTTCATTGAGCATTTATAAACAGAATACACATTTCAGAGGAAGACAGGCACCATTGAATATTTATGGGCCAAAATCAGAGGAGTAAAGATGCAGGTAAAGCTACTGGACTGAAAGAGTACTGAATGAAATATTACATACGCCGTCTCAAAGACAAAACCAAGAAATGCTATTACTGAAGTGTAAAACAGACATGCGGCAGCATTTATACTTTTGAGGGTGAAAATATATTCCACCTGATGCCTTTTCAGTAAACGGTGTTAAACATATGAAAGTGCTGTGTTTAGCGTTTGACAAAGGGCCCCACAGTGACCTGCTGAGACTGCCATTCCCTGTAGATAATGGCAAAAATAAAAATACGAGTAAACTGTATATTATTTAAATATACAACAGATGCCTTAAGCAGGCAGGTTAGGAAAGCCTTTCAGAACACACTGCGCTACGTCAGCATGCTTTCGTCACTATATTGATAGTTTGAACTACATCGACATGCGGGTGGTGATGCCCTTCAGAGCTGTATCTTAATGAGCTCTTCGCTTTAATCGCCTAATTAAATTCTGTTGAAGGAGAATGTTTTTGATGCTACTTGTGATGTTGCTTTTCTCACATAATGTCTGACGCTCACACGCTGCCACCTGTCTGTTATGTCTTTGGTGTGGCAAAGTCCCAGGCGGTGTCCTGGGCACATTTCCACATGGCGCGCACCAGCCGAGTGAAGCCCATGTCCTTTGGTTTCTCCAGCCCACGCATCAGCCGCTGCTTCATAATGGCGATGAATTCCTTATTACTGAGTTCACCATTCCCTGAGGACAATGGACGGCGGGAGGAAAGGGGGGTGATGGACAGACAGAGAGCAGAGATGATGAAACAACAAGGGAAGAGGAAGTAAGAAGAAAAGATGAATTCCACTTAGAGATGATTTCCTCATGTTACTTTATATAAAAACATTTGCGGAGGAGAGCTTTGATGAGGCTGCCAGTTACTTACCGTCACAATCGAACAGTGCGAACACTACGTCACACACATGATCCGACAGCTCCACCTTGGCCACGGTGCGGGCCACCTGCTTCATTGTCGCTGGGAAACAAAGACAGATAGGGTGTCTGTTTAATACTTTTTAAGGCCTTTTGTTTAATCAAATGTCAAATTAGATTTGGATAAACAATCTAGTGTTTCAGGTAAATAGTCTGTGCAGAGGGATAAAGAATGATGCGTTTTTAGAACATGAAAGAGTAACAGTGATAAGTTTTATGACACTTTTTCCAAAGCTAAGATTTAAATTTCAAACATATAAATGAATTATCTTATTACAAAGGCCACAAACTGACAAGATCCCAACCTTGAACATCAACATAATTGATTAGATTTACTGTAATTAGTCATTTTAAATAGATGAGTGGAAATGACAGACAAAGCTACTGAAAAAATAAAGATATTATTCGCTAACAACAGCACCAAACCAATTAACCAGAGCGTGCAGTCCTGCTATAAAAAATATTCAGAAACATGTGCTTAGTACAAAGTTTAATTCTATAGTCATGTTTGTTTTCCTGTTTAATTAACTGTCAGATTTATGAGTCTCCTTAGTTAATAGTTTGACATAATTTTAGTCAAATAGTCTTTTTATTTAAGAATTACAGGTAGAAGTATGACATCCAATGTGCAGTTCTGTATAGAGCTCAGTTTTATATGGGAACATCATGATTAGAGGTGAGTTGTGGTCATCATGTCCCAACTGTGCAAGTATCAAGTAAAAAGGCATAGTAGTGGTCGGTTTATATCTTTCTAACATCAGAAATGTGGAGTTTGAGGCAGAACACCTTGACTCACATTGACACAATGGAAAAAAGATGGATGAACTAAATGTGTGTGGAAATTAAAGTGGCACACATTTATATATACTGACCTCTAAGGCTGTTTTAGTGATTATCTTCTGTGCCGCCTTCTCAATTTTCAACTTTTTTGTTATAGAACTTCATTATGAGAAAGTCTTATGAGTGAAATCAGCATCAATACAACACTAAAACTACCATATCGCTCCACTGTCTGCTTGTTTATAAGCAGTGGCACAAAAATATGGGCTAACATTCTTCTTCTAGATGTATGGAAGCCATTCAGGTCCAAAACTATACTGTTTACTTTAATATAGTTTGTGAATGTTCCTCAAACTCATTGTTACTGCAGTATCTCAGTAAGAGAAATAATGTTCTGTAAAAATATGCATAGTACTAGAAAATGACACTTGTAATCTAATATTTATAAAATAGGATTTAAGACATTTAAAGATGCTTCATGGATGTATGCAGACAACCTGGTAAGAGCAGGTTACAGATGAGAGTAACCAAAGGAGTGAATGCACACGTGTGAGTTAATCTGCTGTAGATCGATAGCAGAGAGACTACCCGATACAGACACAAAAAAAAGAGGGAAGAGGGACTGTAATGAGGAGGAGGAAGAGGAGGAGGTGTAAGCACAGGAGCAAACAGCATCAAGCTGAGATTTGAGACTGGCTGAGGAATGACAGGCAGGAAAAAGCAAGGAAGGGATGGAGGTGTTAGGAGTGGGAGTGGGAAATCGAGGGAGACGTAGTGAAGCGAAAAGCCTCAGGGTCATTTCACAAAAACAATAATAATAAAATGATTAAAAAAAAAAAGATGAAAATCTCCTAGGTCTCCAACAGAGAAATGATTGATTGTTGGACTTCAAAAGCACAAAAGTGGAGGAAGAGGGAACAAAGCCGTACTGGGAACAGAAGAATAACACCTGACAAAATTTTCATGCAAAAGACAATACAAAAAAAAAAGAGCTGAACCCCTCCACCTCCTATCTCATTAATGGCTTTCCTTTCTACCTTTCAGATGGGTAATTTGCAGTTCGAGATAATACGCCCACATGTGAGAAACTACTGAAAAAGGGTGCGAGATCATCAGATTTGAGAGGAAAAAAAATGAAAAAGATGAAACAAGAAAATAAAAGACAAACAAAAGTGCAAGAGAGGGGAGGATAACAAGGGCTTCTTTAAGCTTAAGGAGTAGGAAGAACTTCACTTCTCCCACAATACTGGGGTGGAATTTACAGTCATGCCTAGCAGCCCTCCTAAAACCCACAGTAGCTTGATATTTTTAATAACCCTCTTCACCACACTCTTCTCGCAGACTCACAAACATACAGACACACACATGCAGTTTGTTAGTTTGTGGCACGCAGCTAAACTCATACACTGGCTGTAAGCACTTGAAGGTAGGCCCTGCACCCCCTCAAAGCACCAGCTGTTTCATCAGTGATTCAGAACTAATGGATGTGCAGACAGAAACATATGGCAACCTATTGAGTGGCTGCCTCGTTGCAATAAATTTAGGCAACATTGATTCATCAAACAATTGCCATTTCATGGAAACAAGAGCTTTCTGCTGCCTCTTGAATTAAATTGACTTTCATTGTTAAAATGCGAAAGATGAACAGATTCCGCAGAAATTAATATGTTGATGAAGAAAAGGGTGAAGAGTGGTTTAATGGCTGATTTGGCACGTTGTAATTGGTCCATTGTAGATTCAGGGTCAACCACAGTCAGCGCCCCATCTGATGTGTAATATCTTGACGAAAGCCCAGTTCAGACTGAGGATTCACGAAGAGATGAGCTGAAAATCTGATCCTACTTACCATGGGTCAGTCTTCTGCATTTTGAAAACCTGCCACGTTACATCAATATAAATGGATGAGATGGTGTATTGCTTCCGTAGCAGTGAATCACTTGACTTCTGTACTAACTGCAGGCTTTTGGTTTTTGTACATTTGGACTGAATTCATCGTGTGTTAAAATATGAATGAGGATAGTGATGGTGAGTTACTTGCTACAGTTCTAATGTTGGTGCCTGATTTCCTGCTCATCATCTCTTGAACTATATCCTACATATTCACTGCTGTAGATATGAGTAAATGTAAATGTCAGAATGCCTATTTCCATCATTCTTGGAGATGCAATGTTGCTGAACCTATATCTGACCAACTGAAGTGACCCTACATCATAACACTGCCCCCGCAGGCTTGTACTGTAGGCACTAGGCATGATGGGTAATCACTTCATCTCCCTCTCTTCTCAGACTGATGTGACCATCACTCTGGAACAGGGTCAATCTGGACCCATCAGACCACATAACGTTTTTCCACTGAAACACAGTCCAGTCTTAATGCTCTCTAACTGCTGGTTGTTTTAAGAAATGAGAAGCTGCTCACTGCATTGGTTAGAGTTAAATAATTTGATTCTTATTTACATATTAATCACTGAAGTAATTATCCAATGGAAGGCTCTTACTCTAATCTGCTTAGCTGAATCCAGGAGGAGACTTTTTTTGGGCCAGGTAATGTATGTGCAAACGACACCCATTTTTCCCATTTTTGTTTGAAATATTTATTTTGTCTTCATTTGATAGAGAACAAGGAAATGAGGGGGAAGAGGGAAGAGAGAGTAAGGGAATTACTTGCACCAATGGGTCTGAGAATCAAAATGGAATCAAACCCAGGCCACTGACCTACATGGCCTTCACACAACCAGGTGAACCACAAGGATTCCCCTTCCCTTGGTGACCGAGGGTGATGTTTTTCATCTAGACTATTAAGGCCATTGATACAAATTTGTGACTTGCAATATTGGGCAATACCACAAAAGATGACTTACAGGAAAGAAACCAAATATTACTTTTACATATATCCTAATTTTCTTGTATTGAACAAAAAAATCTGACAAGTTTAAAATAAAGAAAGCAATGTTTTTCCTTTTGACTGTGGGAGGAAGCTGGAGTACCCAGAGAGTATCCTGTAGAGTCTGTAAAATATCTATGTACAGTAAAGTGTCCTGTGTCCTCCCATCGACCAAAGACACGCACCTTAATAATGTAGTTGTTCAGTCAGGCTGAACAAGATTTATCCCTCACTCTCCACAATGTGTGACAAGTGTAAATTGTTGGAAGGTACCTTGTCTCATTCCTTTTGGTCCTGTTCCTCATTGACAGGTTTCTGGTCTGAAATATTTGACTGGTTCTCCAGGGCCTATAAAAAGCCTCTTCAGCCTGAACCAGGACTTGCTATTTTTGGCTGTTCTCTTGACTGTCGGGAATATACCTGCAACATTACAGCGTCCACTGGAACTTGGAATGATAATCACCAAGAGGCTGATATTAAAAGAATAGAAGTCTCCAAATCCTCCTTCTTTTCAAATGTGGGTCAATGATATGTTGTCATTGACACAGATGGAAAACTCAGGTCTTTGAGGACATGTTCTGTGAACACTTTTTCAAATGCTTGGACTCTGTTTCTTGCATAGCTGAAGGACATTAAATAGAACTAAGGAGTATATCTGTATACTTGTGACTGTCCTCTGCCCCTCCTTTAAGTAAGGTCTGGCTAGTAAATTACTTAATTAGTTCTTGTACACATCTAAGCCTTTGTTTTTGTGTTTTTACATAACTGAAAACTGCTAAATAAAATATTATTAAAAACAATGTGTAACTGGTCAAAATCTAAATCATTCGTGAATGCGATGAGTGAATGTTTGTCATCTGTGTATGTCAGCCCTGCAATGAACTGGTGATACATCTGGGATATACCCCGCCCTCACCCACTGGTAGCTGGGATAGGCTCCTGCATTCAGAAGATTAACAAGGTCAGAAAATGAATGAATCACTGAATGAATCTTGTTCTTTTTCCTTCTGGTGTATATGCAATCCATTGTTTTAGATTAGTATTTAGATGAAAAAATGCTCGACGGAACAGTCCTAGATTTTGTATCTTTTTTTGAAACTCCCTGTTTATAACATGTACTCCTTGAGCTACAGCCGATAAAAAGAAAAACATACACTATATAAAGACCGTGTTCAAAAAACAGCCACTGCTGAACTGACAAGCTGAGTTCCAGGCAATGCAATCAGCCAACTTGATTTGAACTGAGACGAGCCAGTTCACACCGCTGCAACTTTTCCCTGTGGCGCTCTAAAACATCTCAGCATGAATCTTTGGTCAGGATTGGGCTTTAGAACACTTGGAGGAACTTTTGTCACGAGCTCCCAGCTGGAACATAGCCTCCTGGTGGTAGGGAGTGAAAATCATGAGGAACCATGTGATGAGGGGTCAACTTTAGTCCAACACCCTTCTCTTTCTCCAACTGATGATGCTGGCATGTGTCATAGAGCATCAGTAGCCTGCACTGCCAAGTAGGAAATGATGTGTCACGTATTTGAGCTTGCAATTCTAGGATTGAAGGACGTGCTTCCCTGCAGGCCTGCAGGATAAGGCACTGGATACAAATGTGAAAAATGGCTGAGCTAAGATTGGGAACAAAGCCAGACGAAAAAGATGGGTGGGTGTGGGAAGCTGGGACTAACTGACTGTGGAGTGTTAACAGCTCTGGGAGACAGCATGAAAGTGACAACAGTAAGGTCTAAAGGAGAGCAATTAGGAGAACATAGAGAAAATGTCAGAAGAAAAGGGCAAATGTGAGTGTACCTTTATCTATGGAGGCTCCTGCCATGTGGTAGAAACTCAGGGCTGTGTCCACATCATTCACATTCTTTAGGAAAGTAAAGAAATTCTCCACCTCCTCAAATGTGATGCCCTATACAAGATGAAAAGAACAGGGGTCTGGATGAAAAACTTGTGACAAATTAGGAACAAATCATTCCTGCAGTTGTACCTGGGCAATTACAACACAGCGATCCTCTGAAAAATCAACCAAATATTGTCATGACAAGAAATGATACAACTCCAAAATGCCTTTTGGGGAGCAGCTCAGCAGTGTGACACAAATGTGGAAGTGGGCAGAAGCACTTGACATACATGGATGAACAGTGTGACAGGAGTGGACTGAGAAACAGACGGTCTAAGACACACACACACACACGTGAAAACACACACATATACACATGTACAGTCACACAGCTCCCATAATGCTGATGAGCTCATTTGCAGCGAAAAAAAAGTGAGCAGCTGGTTTTAGACGGTAATTAACAATTTTTCACTCATGTTACAGGTTATGCCAACTCTGAATGACTGAGAACAGGCTGGTAAAATCTGTAAACAGTAAAAGAGGAACAGAAATAGAAAAAGTTGCTTGCTGCAGTCTTATTTCTTAAAGGGATGCAGTTATGGTTTCACCCTGGCTTATTTCTCATGCCTCAGAGGAACATCACATCAACATCAACTTCACTGTTTTCTGTTTCCTCTGCTAATCACTGCATTTAACCATCAAACTTGACTTCTCAAACCTCTGACTGACATTTGTTGTGCTTTAATATATACCACGATGCCACTATTTGATGCTTCCTGTTCTAAAATGAAATGGGACGATACCTCTGGGGATACAGTATGCATGAGTGCTCCTTTAGTGAAATGACTGATAGAGCTTGTTACAGTTCAGCAGAACCAACATGAAACCAAAGCTGATGCAAAATATTGGAGACAGGAAAAGGATATGCATATTCTGAGTTTGGTTTTGAGCCCTTAGCATTTAAAAATATTTCTACATTTTTCTCCTTCTGGTCATTCCCTGTGGAGCCATTTGACTTTGACCAGCAATGTTACAGTGTTTGAAGAAACGATAGATGGGTAAAAAAGTTGTGTTTTCATCACAGGCCTTGCAAAGTCATGCTGATATTTTGTCTGGCAAAATTAACCCATTAGGTAGTTTTTGATTGATAGAAGGGCAAACAAAGAAGACAAGCCTGAACAAACATGAGCTAAAAGACAGAGGCAGTGTACTGCAGAGAAATTAGACAGAAGAAGAAATCAAAGGGAGATGGTTTTCTAACTTACACTCGCAACACACTGCCTACCTCTGCTGTGTGAAGGTCAAAGAACCCCTCGATTTGTTTCAATTTTGGTGCCACATTTAATGATTAGAACAGCACAGCTTGCACAAGAGGCACAGCTCTAGCTTTGGTGTTGGAGTGTGTTATCTACAGTCTTTACATCAAAGTTATTTTTCACTTGTGGGTTAAATGGACAGTGAAAATATCTGTTAATCAGGTTATTGACACCAATCTACTAACAGTGCACTGTAAGTAAAACTATTTTAGTTATAGTTTTAGTGTCTAGGCTACATCTGCAAAAGTCACAAACATATTTTTTTCTTTTAGAATCAAACACATGCTCCTCTTTCTCTCTAACTTAAATAGGAAACACATTTATAATGAAATGAAATGCCACTGATAACCATTATCAAAGGGCAGCTAACAGTAAAAAGTAGGTTCTGCCAGTAGCAGCTATGCAGACGTAACAATGACAGAGTGGATCAAGACACAGCAGTGCAGAAAGGCCTTACACACAGGTAAGGTAACACCTCCCAAGTATTATGCCAATCTGCTGAGCACTGGATGCTCTATATTTATTCACCACAAGAGACAGTGGGTGTCATCCATGTGTTATCCTCTCTCTGTGATGTATTACCTCTCATTGCATCTTACAAACACAACATCCAAGAACAATCTCCTTTCCTCTCAAGTGTCTGTTGCATGTTCTTCCCTATTACTTAAAAACACACACACCACCACATACAGCATCATATATAACAACTGCACACCAATCACTTATCTCACATGAAAAAAAGTCTCACACATATGTTTACCTGTGCATCCTTAAACATCTTTTTCAAACCCTTCTGCATCAGCTTGAGTTTACGAGACTGGACGCCACTATAGGCAAGCAGCATACCCCCAAACTGTCGCTCAGCGATTCTTCCATCCACAGGATCATTTCTCTCAAACTGTAGAAGACGGAGAGAGAGACACTCATGAAGGGTGAGTGCTATGCAGAAGGACAAACAAATTAATAGGAAGGGAGGGCATGGGAAGATGGGAAACAGTAAATACTGGTGTCAGGCTTCAAGTTGAATCATGCTTAGAGCTGGCATTGGTGACATAAAATCTGTATGTGCATGTTTTTTACAATGTTCCACTGAAGCGTGGCTTAACAGCAGTGGGCCTTGGCTGTGTCAGGTCAATCCACTCGATTTATATCCAAGGCTGTTTGACAGCAATACAGCTCACTCTCTCCTTTCAATCTGGATTTACCAACCTCTCAAAATGTTAATTTGTTGTGCTTTTGAGATACAGCTCATAACTGAGCCAAAATAATCCTGGAGTGAATATTTAGAGCAACCTGACCTGTCAAGCAGCAAGCAGGAACATTCATAAGGTAAAGTCACATGTTCTGGACAGTGAAGTTCTCCTGCACATCAGCCTTGAAAAGAAAAACAGCCCTGATCTATTGGTTTTTATTGTCTTGTAGCCAAAAACATAATCTTACGACAAGAAAAAATGGTGAAATGTAAGTGAGTTGTGCTTTATTACAAGCAATTCAAACTCATGCTATTGATAATTTACTGTGCTTCTAGATAGGCTTAATATTCGTAGATTGAGAAGTGAGAAGTGATATCTCTCTGAAAATAAGATAACATTCTTAATTTAACATTACCTTTCAAATGAAAAACATGTTTGTCATGACTTTAGAAAAAAATAATTCTTGAAATTAAGAAATGGTTTCAAATGTAATTGTTTGCTCAACCAGAAAAAAAAATCACTGCTGTGTTCACTACTTTAAGAGTATCTGTGACTGATAATAACAATTGCAACTGTGTGATACTGTATAATGTAATCCCATGATTCTGTGCTATTTTCTGAAACATTTATTGTGCTGTGAAAATCTCTTATCGCTCCAGTATTAGTCCCATTATAACCTGTAGTTCTCTGACATTTCTATATGTATGGAAAGAGTGTTCTACTGTGTCTCTACACTCTCTATATATTACATTCTGAAAACAAATTGCAATCCTAACTTTAGCAGGTATTATGCGTTACAAAAAGGAGACTAAGATACAATGTGTGAGGTGAGAATCTTGACACTTGGCAAAAAAAGTCTAGAGCTGGTGAAATATGGCCCCAGGTGAGCTGCAGCCTCTGCAATTAAAGAGCAAGAAGAGAGGGCAGGACAGAGCGAGAGACCTATAAAGGAATAGGATTACTCATGTTAAAACAGTGCCAGCCTTGTCTGTGGCTTTGTGATTTCATTCTCTGCATTGTGGTATCATTACAACCTGACAGAGTGCTTTCTCTGTGGCAGATGCTTAGAGTCTAGTCTATTCTTGGAACTTAAGATGACAGCGACCATTATCACTCGGTGTATCACTTGGCCACCACACATGCTAATTAACAGAGTAAAAATATGCTCAAAAGCACTGATCTGTTGCTCTTACTGCAGAGACTGAGGACTGGGGCAGCTCGTGTCACACAGCTTTGAAAGAGTGACACTGAGCGGTGCAGACAGACAATGCACACAATGTATTTGTCATTCTCAGCTGTTGTTTTCCTTTGGAGAGTGCAAAACACTAACCTGTCATAACTTCTTATCTCTCCCCTGGCTCCACAAGGGTTTTTGGGGATTACTTGTGCTTTTTCTCGAGGACTGACTGAACAGGAATCATAACATCTACTTCCTCTGAGATAGACAGACTGACAATTTAACATTACAGGATAGCTATAAATGAATTCTGTACATGAGGGATTACAATGGTGTGGAGTGGAAGTGGGCAAGGGAAGGTCATTTACAGTAAATAATAGAGGTGTGACTATGGCCTTATGATTTGATTCAATTAAACAATTCCTAATGCATCTCTAAGGCATTGCAACCCTAATGTTTTATATGACAGTGCATGGCTGCTTTTTAATCATTTGATGCAAGCACTTTGTCATTTGAACAGTTTATTGGGGATGAAAGACTACATCTAAATAAAACAAACTGCAATGTAGTCTATAAAACAAACACCTGCATGTGTTCAATAATGGTATCAGTGTGAGCCACCTCACTACATAAATGTATGTGCATTGCAAAAGAATAAAATAGATCCTTCTACCGTGCCTGAAAAGTAGAGGTGTGAATATTCTAATGTCTGCATCACAATGTACCCCTGAACTGAGATATTTTTTACATTTATGCAAAGTAAATAAAATGGTTTAAATGTTTAATGTTGTAATTAACCTTCAAATTAACATAAAATATTTGATTTAATATCTACAACAAAAAGTAATCATTTTATTTTTGACCTATAATAATTTTTTCATTGGTTTCATTGGAATCATGCTCACAAAGAACTGAAAGAAAATATATATGGAAATACTTATAAATAAATATTATCTTAATGTTGCATGTTAATTGGGTTCTGATTAAACATCTGTATAGGTTGACCCTCTAGACTGAATATGTTCAATACTAAATTCTGCATTTCCTTTTCCATTACCTCCAGCTTAAGCACATCGTGCTGCAGCTTCCTTTGAAACTCCAGGAAGGCACCGATGGTGAGTTTTCCCTTAAGGTCTTCTCCAAAGAAGTAGGTGGTGAGAGCAGAGCTACAGCCAGCAGTCTTCAGGGTGTTTCCTGTAGTGGAGCGATCACGATGTCGCATTCCCATACTTGTCTGGGAGCGAATGATGCTCTGGACCTGCAGTGTACATGAGTCCAAAATCAAGTAGGTGAACAAGTTTAAGCATCCTTACACAATGTAAAATAACACATGGGACATACTGTACATGCACTGCTTATGTAATTGTTCAAGAATGCCTAAGTTCTGGTTATGTACAGTACAATCTAAAGAGATTAGTACGGTTTTAAACACAGGATTTGTAAAGACTGTGGTCAGTTTCTGTTGGTGGTACCACCTAAACTGCATCTTGGACATAAGATGATCCAAGTTGCTGGAGAGACTTAACTAGAAAATGCAGATTCATGAAAATCCTTGACTAACTCAATAATATACAATTTAGGGATTTGCCAAGGGAGAGGCTCCATGCCAATTTGAAGGGAAATAACAGTTTTATGGATGTAGAGCAGCTTCTGATGGATCACTGATAAAGATCTAAGCAATAAGATCCAAAGAGGGAATGGTAAATTAGATGTGAAGACTTTGGGATAACTTTATTGTAGACAGCAATAAACAAGCAATAACCAGTATGAACACATCTGAAGTAGGATGTAAAATAATAATGGGATTAAAAAATGTTGTTAATGACTGCTGATTTTTTGGAGTGCAAAAAGTGCATGACAATTATGCAACAATTATGCTTTGAGACACCTATCTATATCATAAAAAACAAAATGATGAGATTTAAGAGTAGTAGATTTGTTTTTTCTCTAGCTTTGTCCTTGTACTTGTTTTTTCAGTCTAACCTGCTCAAACTCCTCCAGGTCCACCTCTCCATCGCCGTTCAGGTCAAACATCTTGAAAGCAATCTCAAAGTTCCTCTGGGGAGCTGGACACAACAAGACAGTGACACATACAAAAACACATTCTGAAATCAATATAACACAATATGAAAACAACATGTCACTGGACTGAGTCAGAAAACACCTTAAGACAGTGTTTTTCAATCTTGGGGTCAGGACCCCATATGAGGTCACCTGGAATTAAAATGGGGTCACCTGAAACTTATAGTAATTGATAAAAAAAAAAAAAAAACTTACTGATAAAAAATCTATGGTGAGTTGAGAGACAATCATAATCCTTAAAAAAGTGAAGCTGAAACTGAAGCACTGTGGTACTGTTTATCTGTCAAATGTTCATTGTGGTTGGTTTCAGATGCTGCAGCT
>JAPQRP010000009.1:14090742-14106176 GCA_037367295.1 Apogon hyalosoma | reverse complement strand
GGGGGGTAGAATCTCCTGTCAGGTGCTGTAAGAACTTAAGTAAACATATATTTTAATTAATCAATCACATTTTAATCATATATCACCTTTCACACAGTTTAATAAAGTTCAAAGTGTTTCAGAGATGACTAATAGGGCAATAATAAGAAAGAACAAACTGTAATGGAGCAAGATAAAATAGATTAAAATGACATCTATATGAATATTAATAGGGTGTGACCCTCCAGAGAGTACTGTGAGCTCTTGACCACACATAGAGGTTTAATTAATTAACTTAATCTGATATCAGATAAAAAAAAAAAAATACAATACTAATGATTCCAAAGATTCTGACAACTGGATGCAAGTAATTAGTTGATCCTCATAGTCTCATTATTATCACATGACCCAAGATGTTTATCATGTTTTTAAGGCATGGCTGAAGAAATGCACTGCCTAATGGCATAAGGCGTGAAAAGTCATGACAAAAGGAGCGAAAAACATTCTCTCCTTAGTGTTATTGGCTTGATTTCATTAGACTGGCTTCAACATGTTGGTGGAGTAGAGACTTATTCATCTTACTCATCATTAGCTCGTGTGCCTAGAGGCTGATGGGCGCTGTAATGAGGTTAGAAACTACAATCAGCACATTAATGATTAGGTGATATTAAATGAATGAGCGTGGTTGGCTACTGGGTGTGGGAGTTGCTCCCTGGGATCAGCGAGAGGACAGTAGTGGTCACAAATCAATATCAAGGAAAGCAGTAATGAAAATAATAATGATGGGGTTGATTTACATTGATGTCTTCTATCTTCATGAGTGTGAACCGAGCTGAGGAACTAGCACCTGAAGTCTAACTAGGGCCACGAGGTCCTGGCTTGACCAAAGTTCACCTGCTGTTACTGTCTTTAAAGAGGTCATTATGGACTGAGCAAACCCACTTTGTACATGTCCTTCTTAATAATTAAACATGAGGCTGCAGGCTTTTCTAAACGAAGATGAACTAAAACAAAGGTCTTCAAAGTGTAGATCAGTACTTCAGTGGTAACTACGTGGATTACACACTATTATTAAAAACTTTAAAACTTTCTATGATCATCTACAGCTCAAATAACATTTCAAAAGCAAATAGTCTGATATTCTGATCTTTATCTTATTATGTCAGATGAGCTGACCATTTACAGACAGACAAGTTAATAAAACAAAGACAAAAGAAGAAAAACATATATAAACAAATAAAGTGAACAGTATATGACTTGTTAAAAACAAAGCCACTTCAGTTCAACTTTTAAGGGAGGACACACAAAACATTTTTCAGTGTTCATCATTCACTTTTTTACCTAGAAAACTTGTTCCTGCAAAGAAAATATCAAAAAGTGACACAGATAAACATAAATATGGGAAATACAAACAACAAAATTGACCTAAAAACCACAGCTAACCTCCTTGTGGCTTTCTGACAGTATTGTATTTTATGAATCTTTCATACTTTGCTAAATGAATATTTTACACACACCATCTTTTAAGAAGCCATTGTCCCTGGTGAACATTTGTTTATTTCAGTGACTCTGAGATATAACTTTAAACTATTCATCACTGTAGTTTTAGTCAGTGTCATTAACAAAATTTAGATAATACTATGGTTATTAGTTTGAATTATTAAAAATGGAAAGTTACAAATTTAATCGAACCTGTCATATGATACGTATTATTTTACTTCAGAGATAATAATATCGCCAAATACATATTCTATTTTCATTTAGGCTAAGATTCATGTGTTAATTAAAGTATTCCCTGTGAAATATTATCCACAGTTTTTAGGCTCACTTACAATTCCATCTCTATGTATGAATATTTTAAAACCTAACTCTGTATCAAAAAACCTGTACAGTTTTCCGGGGGTTATAAAGTCTAATTATCATGTACAGGGTCATTTGCTTAATCTTTTTCTCTATGAAAATAAGATGATATATTTTTTTTCCTAAGTATATATAACTGAAGAAAAGTTTTCACTGAAAACTAGTTTTACTGAAGAAACAACCCACATGAAAAATACTGACATGAAATCTACAGCTCAGAAATTTTATTTTTAGGAAATTGTGTTACGGTTGACTTTTTTTTATTACGACACTGCTGCATTGGTGAGGGTTTAGATAACACTAGCACATAAAATTACATTTATCTGCTTGGCCAGACACAACAGAGCAAATAGGGATGACTGAAATATTTATATATTTTTCTTTTCATGCATAATTTTTAGATTCGAGATAAATTGATCCTCTAAATCACTCCTCACTTAACCCATTTTTAAACCCCACTGTTGGACTGAGAAACAGTGCAGTGGGAATTATAACAATACATGATAATAAAATCTGCATTCAAGTACAACTTTCTAGGGAAATGCAACATAGTGCCATTAGGAGAATTTAATTGTATTTAAGAATGGCATCATCAGTTAGTTTTAATTATATTTACGAACCAGTGACAAAACATTCCTAAAAGACTAATTGATCCAAATGCTTGTTCATAATATTTAACTGGTCTCCTGCTTGTTTCGTAATTAAGGCTGTTCAAGATATCAGTTTCTTACCTTGCCATCATAGCGTTTCACAATAAACTGATCCAGGCCGAGGTCTGAAAAGCAGTAAGAAAGGACCAATAAACCAAAAATTTGGGGATTAACAGATAAATATTACAACAAGTGAGATGTGACACAGACAAGTCACACAGCAGGGTATCAAGATTTATGCCTGGCATGAAGAGAGCAAATGTATTTACTTAGACTCATTACAGCATCTCTGCTAATCACTGACATGTTCTAAAGATTAATAGTAGCCATTAGCAACACATTTCCTGTTTGCCAATTCTTTAATAAACAATCATTAGCATTCAGCCACAACTCTTTTTATCATTATTTATAAAACTATTCTCAACAAGCATTCATTTGTTGGATTCACACCCACATTACTATGAAAACATAAAAAATGTGAGGTATTTATAAGTAAACACATGGTAGCTTGTTGGGTTTATTACAGGAAAGCGATGCTGATAAACTACACATGAACAGCAAATGGCTGAAAATGAGGAAATGACAAGTGAAAATCAGTGTTCCAGACTCCTTGTTTGCCTAAGGGTTGAATTTCTATTATTAACATGAAATGGCCAAAAAGTGAGGATAAATGTGGCATGTTCTCATTGTGCACTGATCTCACTACCCGATTATTTCCATGTCATCTCTTTCTATGCAAATTCATTAAATTCAGTGTCCATCCAGTTCTATACATGCAATTATGTAATTACTGGCCTTTTTCTCTGTTCTTCTCCAAACTAGAAACGGGACTTTTTTAAAACACAAGACAATTCTTCTTCCAAAATTAAAAAAGAGGTTTTCTCTTTTGTGAACCAGCAGTGTTCTACTTTTGATAATGGTATAATACTAGTAACACAAACCTTTGATATCAGCGCAGTCATACTATGACCTGCTGGATCAGTCTCAAATAGGATTAACATTGTGAGCACTAATCAGAGTATATATATCACTAAATCAAACAATAAAAAAGTGAATGTCATAATTTTATTTACAGTGGGCTTCATCAGCATTACAGAAAATCTAATCACAACCATGACCTCTGCAAACAGCACACCACCCTCCACTGTTCTGCTGGAATAAGTAAATAGCATGTAGCAGCTGTTGATCAACGTTGTATTCACCTTTAATTTAAATTAGGATATTTTGTAAGCCAGGAATAAAGCAAACAGGGACCACATATCATGAAGTCACTAGTCCTCCTGTTACTTGACGTCACTCACCACTATTGACAATCCTTTCTAATTCAAGGGATGGATCTCCAATACAAAGCCAGCGTCTCTACATCAAATAATGACATGGCAAGATCTACCTCATGTCACAGGCATTGTAAGTATAAATACAATACAGAGTTCTTTTGTCTAAAGTTGACTCATAAACTTTTGTAAAGGTCACATCTGATATTAACACTAGAATGAACCAGTAACATTTATATTACTTTGTTTGACTGCCTAATTTGGGAAATGTCAAATTAAGTTATGAACTAGTAACTGATAAGAGCAACTAAACATAAAGAAACCAGGATATATCTGCTTTTTTTGATGCACACAAAGCAATATTAGGCAAGCATAACAGCACTGTTTCCATTTTTCATGTCCACAAAGATACACATAAACTAGAGCTGGAAAAAACCTTCCCTTCCTAAGGTTTTTTTTTTGTAAATCCCTGTTGGAATGATCTAAAACATTGTTTGCCTTGCTGAGAGGCCAAAATGTTTGGGAAAATATGTATCTTAATGTAGACAGAGTCTAAATACAAACAGAAATAAACCACATCAAATGTCTTTTAGTGAACTGGCTATTCATCATGTACGGGTGGGTAAATCTTCGGAGGATTAAAAGGACAACAGTAGACTAATTTATCAGTGTGTCTTAAGAAATTAGTAATCTCATTATAACCAAATTTGACCACACTTGTTAACATCACTGCGGCATAAATTTGGAAATGAGAAAGACAGCACTGAGCATGAAATAGACTTCGGTTTCTTTTGGGTTTTAATTAGTTCTGCTGCACATTTCTTTATGAAACAACACTTGACGGATCCCGATTTTAATTCCAGTTTAGGGTAACAGACAGGTGACGCAAAAGCAGAGCTTTGGAATCAGGAAGTGGGGAGGGAAAATGGTAGGTCTAAGAATGGAAGTCCAGTAGAGACCAAGCCAAGATATGTCATGGGAACAGTTAATGGATGGAAGTGTTGAGGTAACAGGAAAGGTGATGCAGACATGACATGAACAGCTAAGTCCTTATTAAGTGCTAAGTGTTGGCTCTCCTGTGTTGTGGATGAATACTCATGAATTTACACTGCAAGCCTGTGAATAAAATGTCATAGATATTTAATCAAGTGCTGGTGCATTGGACAAACCATATGATGACAAATAAAGACATGAGTAGTGCTGTAACACATCAATGCCAAGTTAAGCCTCCCTCTCCCTCCCATGGCTGAAGATCAAATATCTCTCACTGGGTTCATGTGTGACGCCTGAGATCTGCTCTGGTTTGAACCTGTTAATTGATACACCAACTGCTGTGTCGTGATTTCTTCAGCTCTGCGTGACCGAACAGCCCTGTCAGCCCCCCTCCCTCACAGCACCCTACCATACTTGTGAACATCAGGGTGATGGGGGGGATCAGTATCCACCAGATGACTGAACTGCCAGGCATTTGCTAAGTGCTCCTGTAGCACAGCTCTGTCACTGGACTGATATGAGCTCAGCACTGCTAATTAACAATGTGCTTTTACTGTGATACATACTAAGGTGCAAGACTTTGAGACTATAAAAATTAATTTTAATAAAGAAAACTTATCAGTGATTAAAAAAAAATAGGCTCATTCCATGAGCACACAGGTAATAAAAAAAGAAAGCTTACTGAACAGAACAACACACACCTAATAAAATAGACGAAACACAATAAATATGCCAGAGGAGGCACCAAAACTGTTTCATTGATAAATATTAGCAATGAAAACAGTCTGTAAAGCCTACATCACCAGAGAGGAGAAAGATAGGAAAAGCAGTGAAGAAGCAAGAAGTAGTATGCCAGTGAAAGGTGAATGAAGGGCTGGGAGATATACTGACTTGAGTTTGCATTATTTTTTTTAGCTCTTTCTCTAAAGAAATTTCTTGGACAGTAAAAATTACATATTTAAATTTTTTGTTGTAGGCTAATACTTTCACATGTACTGTACATATGCAGATGAATCATCATTCACTCTCACATTCACACACTGGGGTTTTATTTAATTTAATTGAATTTAAGTAACTAGGTGTTTCTATGAAACTGGGTTAATTTTGGTACCTGGCACTTTGCCAGCTTTTTCAGACCCAATAATAAAAGACAAATTTAGACATATTTCCCCCCAGGATTTACCTAATGATGACCTCAGATAAATGCAAAAAATTATACTGTTGCTCTGAGCCATCCAAAAATTAATGAATTTTAAATAAAATATTGGGGCCACAAAAAGAAGTAAAATTGGGACATGAAAAGCTACCTACATGTGTCAGTGCATTTGATCTGGAAAACATGGCTTGAAATGGTCTTGTAAATCACTATAAATAAAGACACTGTGTTAAATTTGACGATCCTAGTGGTTTTTCTAATCCAGACATGCAGGGTTTTCATGAATGGCAGTCTCATTCCAGGTTTTGCCGGTTAACCCATCATGTCCACTTGGATTATGTGCTGAACCTGCCCATTTAAACACATATAAATCGCAAGTGATTCTGCAACAGCAGTCATTTTTGTGAAACACTCTGCCTTGCATAATTAGCTCGATTCCCAAAATGTACCTGTGAGAGAATAAAAAGATATTAAAAAAAATAACAGCATGTAATTTTCGTGTCCTTTTTACCGTGTTACATGTGGATTTTTGTATAAAAATGATATAAAAATGTGTTTTATCTGAAAAATAGTTTCTCTTTTATCTCAGCAAATATTTATTTTTAAAATAGACCCAAAGTGCTGCCAAACTTTAACATTTGTCTACATCTTGTTTGAAGTTTTAGCCCCAATGGCTTGTTTTTAGGGACCAGTTTCATAGAAGCACCCAGTTGGGATAGACTCCAGCGACCCTAGTAAGGATAAAGCAGGTTCAGATGATGAATGAATGAATAATTGAATCTATTTCGACAAATACTTTAATAGTAACAATAATACTAGTAATAGTTTTATTAATCAAAACTCAAGATATCATTTTTGTTGGCTATATCTCCCTGTCCTTGATACAAAGCACATACTACAAATAAAGAT
The DNA here is from genome assembly GCA_037367295.1 of Apogon hyalosoma. NCBI lineage: Eukaryota > Metazoa > Chordata > Actinopteri > Kurtiformes > Apogonidae > Apogon > Apogon hyalosoma. The sequence continues at coordinate 14,099,355 of JAPQRP010000009.1, read as the reverse complement.
GAACTAACAGGAGGGAAAAGGAGGAGGACTCACTCTCAGGCTGTTTCTCATTAGGTGTGATGGAGCGTATGAAGTCCTGAGGCGTCATGTAAACCTCAGCATCTCCATGCTCGCCAATGACCTTCAGTGTGGCGAAGTAGCGGAAAATCTTGTCTGGAGTTGAGTACGCTCTTATCCTGTTCTCATACTCCATCACCTGCAAATCAGACGAGAGAAACAATTAATGCACAAACTTTCACACACCGTGAGAACTTTCTGATACACAGCAACGTAAAATAACCACCAATATTCTACACCACAGCTTTTCAAGACACAAAAATCTAAGTGAGAGTTGTTACAGTGCAAAGGGGAAGGAGTGACTAGAATAGACAAGGAAGTAGTAGGAAAACAAGCTGTCAGTCATGATGGTGTGGTATATTAACCTCTTGACTCAGCTGGAAATAAAGTGTTTTCAGGAGTGGTGTGACTGACAGGTTAATGTGAAGGAAGACTACAGAACTGTCACTGCTGTGCACTGACAACTGTAAATAAGAACAATATGCAGTGTCATATTGGCATTATTGACATACTGTAGTTCAATATTTGGGGAAATAGAAGTATGAATTCATTTAGTGTTATATACCTATTAGCCATGTCAATGTTTTCCTTGCCAGTCACATCCACTTTCCAGCAGAAAGTTTCTAACAGATAAAGTGTAGCTGTGAAACTGACAGAGCTGAGTCTGTTTGGGAGCTGAGCTGTAATGAACACAAGAGGTGACTTTATGGGACAGTGAGTGATCGTGTACATTATACAAACTCCCTACAGATCTGGTAATACGCAATTTACAGCTTAAACTTTCTGAAGATCTTATCCACTTTATATCTAAACTGATAATAGAAAGAGACAAGAGTCCGCTAGTTTCTCTTTTTGAGTCTAAAACTACAATTACATGCTTCAGAGCTGGTTACTTCTCATTAGCGGAACCTTATTGGTCTTCAGGGAAACCTCTGGGAGCATGTTCCCAGTTGAGGTAACCATATGGATGGGAGGTTACAGGACAGTTGTGTGGGAAATCCAGTGAGCCTTAGTAATAGTAAGACGAGGATATGTTGTCATCTCTTTCTGGCTCTCATCTCCTTAGATTTACAGGCTACTGAGTTCAGTATCTCCCACTCTGATGAAAACTCAAGCCTGTTCTTTAAACCTTAAGGAAATGTCCTTTTTTTCCATTACAAACACGGAGTGCAAAACCAAGAAGATGAAATCCAAGTCATACCTGTAATTTATGAATTTTTCCCTATTTTTTCAAAGGATGTTGTGCAACATCTTAGAAAGGAGTAGAGAACCACTATAAAAGTAAGAAGATGGCATGTCTGAATTTTAAATACTCTTACTACACTTCAGATGATGTTAGACACATGGAAGCAAGAGGAAACTCAAAATTAATTTCGAAGACATACTATCTGCCAACATCTGGCTTTTCTCTTCAGTGTTGAAGGAATAATCAGGTAAAATTAACACCCAGTCACAGATCAGATAGTTCTGAAGTATTCAGAGGTATTTATCTGCTCCAGTTCTGATTGGCAGGAGTTGAAACATCAATTGGTGAAGCCAAAGTTTTCCTATCCTCTTCCAGGATGATGCTATAAAGCAAGTTGAAGTTCCAGATGCTGGTGTGTAAATATCTAGTCAGGAACATCATTCTTTTTTTTACAGTTTCACCAACTATTTTGATCTTCATATTCATGCAATATATATTTTTGCTGTTAAGACAGCAGGGTGACAGGTAAAGCGAGCTTCTTCTAATTCAAGGGATATTTGAAGGAAATGCAGTATTCCTTGTTTTCCAACACATTCATGACATCAAACATGACGTCCTGTCATGAAGGCAAACTTAAGTACTGACACAGTGAAACCAGTCAATCGCCTATTTTTAGTAGGTTCATGTTATTAGTATTTCCCACCATGCGCCCTCTAAAACAGCATTAAAATAGGTCAGTTAAGTACTGTCTGGAGCAATGATGCAATACACGGACACAGAATTTACTTCACATAGCATGCTTTATTAAGCCTAAACCTTTAATGTGACATACTGAGTGAGTTGGCACAAACAACCTATCATAACCTACACTATTAAATCCTGTGAAGCTGTGATTCACTAAAACTCTTAGCTCTCTAGACACCTCCTGCAGATGCTGAGGAATGAGTGACTGTGCAGTTTTAATATCTACACACAAAAGACAGATATACCACTGAAACCCATTTATTTCATAAAGGATGCCATCTATAGTGGCTATTTCTCCTTCCTTCTCCTTGTTCCTCTCATAATAATATCCAGAACTAGAGCCTGTGTTTATTTGGCATCAAACGCTCTTTGTTCTTCTTCTGCTTCTCCTTTCTCATCTGCTGCCTAATTAACAGCAATAAAATCTTACGGGTGGTATACTTCTCTTGTTCATGGCAGAGGAAGTGCCTGCTGATTACCTATGTGCATCTCTGTAAAATATTCTGTCAAAATACACTGCAGTTTGCAAATTGGACATTGATTGCAAGAGCTCTGAAAACACCATTCTTGAGGTGAATTAAATAGGAAACTGAATGCATGAATGTTTATTGTTTATCGATTACCTTGCGGTCACGGAATCCAGAGCGAGGCTTCTTTTTCTTTCCATCACCACCTTCATCCTTTGACTCTTCATCTCCACTGCTGGCCTCTACAGATTTTTCTGACTCTGTCTCAGAGTCTACATCCCTCACAAACTCTGCTTCTTCTCTTCCTTGTTGCTCGGAGTGTTGAACAGAAGGCCCAGCATCTGCATATGCTCTAGTTTTCAACAAAATAACAAATTACAGATTTCTGTGTCATCTGCTAAGACGACAGTATAAACACAATCAGTACATCTGAATACATTTTGTTGCCGGGTATGTTCTACACCTGCAATGCAAAACAAATAAAAAAAAGAGGAGACTGAGGATATTATTCACTGCACTGTATTTAGCTTGTCTGTGCAATGATGAAAGGTTTTCAATGGCAAACTCAAACTTGATCATTTTCTTTCTAAACTAAAGATAATAATAATAATAATAATAATAATAATAATAATAATAAATAGTCAGGTCTGTCTGAGGCAGGCTGAATAATTCAGTTTAATGAGACACAAGTAGAATGAAGCTGGGGTGAAGGCCTGGAACAGTCTCGTCCCATCAGTCTCCAATGCCCTAAGGCATCATCCATCACTCTGCCTCCAGCAGCACATAGTCATCCTGTTCCCTTAGAGCTCTCATGTCAGCTCCCTTTATAACATTTTTTTCTTAACTAAACACCCGGCTCTTTAGTAATGAATAGCCATAAGAAAACAATTTGACACCTTGAGGGTGGTGGCTAGTTAAATGTCAAGATAAATGCAGGTAAGTGAATTCTTAACGTAGTTCCATTTGAGTTGCATGTGAGGGAATCAAATTTAGCATGAGCTCATAAGTCAAATTCTGCACCACAAACAACAGTAGACTATTTAAAACAAACCTAGGTTAGATCATTTACTACTCTGCGCAAGTGACAGTGAAGCCTACAGCTCTCGGTGTGTAGATACACAGTTGTTCTAATCAAGTCATGTGAGGCCACACTAATAACCACTTCTGCTGAGTGATAATGTACAAGTATTTGTTTCAGAATTTCTTTTTATCTTTGGAAAAACACATTTTATAATTTGTAGTTACTTTTCATCTGTTGAATAAATAAAGATGGAACAAGTGAATGTTTCTTAAATGTTTCTTTCTTGAACTATAATACCTTTTCCAGAGCAGTCCTGCACTGGCAGACACACCAGTGACTCCAGCCAGGGCTGCCAGCATCAGCCTCCGTTTGCCAGACCCTCGCACTGCCCCACTATGGTAGCGGCGGGACAACTGCACCAGTCCGACAGTAGCTGCGGACAGTGCCCGCAAGCGGAACATCCTGCATAGAGAGAATGAACATGTTAGTTAAATCAATGAAAACTTTTTCTTAATATTAATTTTGCCTGACTGGGCATGGGCAGTATATGGTATATACTGCATAACAGCAGAAATATGTCCACTAGCAGAAATTTGGTAATAGCCTACCATTTCCACTACAAGAGTATCTAGTATCTACAGTACATTTTGGACAGCAGCTCAAGACTGACTGACATGGCCCTGCCCTCCAAAAACAGGGAACATCCAAAAAGACAAAACTAAACTATATGAATTTCACAAAGAAGTTGGTATACAGCTCCCACGGTGCTGAAAACATCCTTCTCCTGCCTTAACACTGGGAAACCTTAAGTAAGGATTTGGTGAATGTGCCTTCAAGTAATTAACTGACTTCTCAAGAGACAGAGCTTACGACAATAAGAGTTTTCTCTTGGGAGCTGTCTTCATACTGCCACCATTGCAGTATGAAGCCTGCATTCATGCATCAGCTGTTGACCTGTATAAATGGTCTGCAATCCTTACCCACCCCAATTAATAAACAACAGAAAGACAAAAGCAAGGATAAAACTAATTGCCATCATTGCAGCTAAGCCCCAGAACTTCATTTTTGACCACACTGTTGCTTAATTCATTAGTGTCACGGAAAGATGATTAACAATTAAGCATGGAGTTACTGGTGTGTATCTGTAGCTCCTGTGTGTGCACTTTTCAAAGTAAAGCACAGAGCAGGTTACCACATCGAGGCCTAAAGCTGCCACCTGTCAATATTTTATTGCAAATTCTGACACCGACTGTCATCTGATTCAACAAAAAGGAATGAAACAAAATAGCCAATGCCAACTTCAGAGACCAAGGTTACAGCAGAAATTAGTTTTATTCCAAATTTATAAATGCAACAGGACAAGCAGAATGTGTTTGACTTAAAGCAGCCAGCTGAACACACCCCCATTTAGGTTGGAGTAATAAATGTCGACATGGGCCTTTGAAATATGTCTACACTGTTGAAATTAATCATTTTCAAAGTGAGCAGTACCCATGATCTATTAAATCCTCAGCTGAAGGGCCTGGAACCTGTACAAAAAATAGATTTTTACTGCTTAGACACACCTACTCTCTCTTTTGACCTCAAACTGTCACACGTCTGGTCAGGGATTGACACTGGGAACATGAAATATTTTTTGACTGAAAAGGCAGAATCCACACCATACCTCATCTTTACTCTCCACTTTCACCTTAGCAGAGAAATTTATAATTAGAAGTGTATATACAAATGGAAACTCATGGTGGGATCAATAATGTCCATCAGCTTTGGAGGATTTATGAACCTCCACACTGTCTCAAGGAAAGAGTCGAACTGCTCTGGAGCTTCTGAGCATTTACTGCGATTTCATCCAAATTAGGGCTTGCAAATATGGCCACAAATGTCATGATAAATGTCAAATCATATTTCTTTCCAGTTGGCTGAGTTCCGTTTCCTGGTTATTTTTTGAGGCAAGAACATGACAAACACATTCCCAGCAACATTTCATGAATCTAGAACATTAAAGAGAAAAAAATTTTGAAATACTTACGTGAATAAAATTAAAATCAACCAGCACGCACTGAAATTTTGTATGTTTTCAAAATGAAAAAACTTAAAATCATGCTAATAAGCATAATCATTTCAGCAGGTCCTTCCTGGTAAACTGAAGGTAAATGAAATAACTAAATAAATAAAATTGACAAGCCTTATTACAAATGAATAATACAGGGAGTCAATCATAAGTATTTAGCAATCTTGCTTATTTTGGCATCAATGTAATTTTCAGTTGCAATGAGCCACAACGCACATTTTGTCTACATAAAACATCTTAAAAACTATAAATCTCTAAATTCAGCTTACATAAAAATGCCATCCAGCAGACAATATAATGGAGGCTTCACATCTTAAATCATCACTGAAGTATCACAAATGGTTGTTGAAAAAGTTTCAGATGCTTGGTCTTAAAACATGGTAAGTTCTGCAAAAATCCCTGTACTTAAAATTCAGATGTGCCCTCCTGATACAATCACTTAAACTTGTTTGGCATATGGTTCTCTTAGCCTGCATCCTTCCAAAGAAAACCAAAAAGTACTAAAGACAGAAATATATTAATTGTTTCAACCAGTCCAACAGCACAATCCACACCCTGTGTTTTTAAATGTGAACAAAGCATAGAGATGCCACTGAAATGATGTGTTGGCCACAAGAGGAACATAAGTGTTTATTTTGTATGACTATGAGCAAGACTTGTCCCCGTTAAAAAACACACACAAAGGGGAGCAATGTCACCTTAACAGAGGTACTAAAAGTTATATTTTTGTCCACTATAAACACTGGCAGTGTGTTACTTTAGGTCTCTCAGAGGGTCTTGTTTTGGCCTAGAAACACCTTCTTGCCTCATTATTAAATTCAAGATGACAGAAGCGTTTTTTATTTAAGATTTTGTTTAAATTCTCCTTTAAACTGTCACTCAACCACTGCCATACTGGAGGTGCGGTAGAATAATGGTGGACACTGCTCATATATTTTGGTCTTGTCCCTTCATCAGGCTGTTTTGGGAGGAAGTGTCCAAAACACTCTCTAAAGCTCTAGGCTTTGAGGTTAATATGTCTTTTCCCACACTATACGTTGGACTTACCCCAGGGGATTTACAAAAGATTTTTATGGCAGCCAGCGAGAAAGCCATCACGAGATGCTGGCCTCAAAAACACGGCCCTTCTGTGGACATTGGACACCTTTATAAATATTCTGAATCCATTACATCATATGGAGCAGATCACCTATAATCTGAGGCTAAAAAAGATGTAGGAGAAGGACATTGGAAAAAGTGGACCCTCTTCTTAGCTTAGTAACTTCAAAAATGCTACCTGCTTAAACCTGCTTAAGCATGTGTAACTTATATACACATTTACACTGTGTGAGAATGCATATTTATTTACATACTCATTTATTATTTTTCCTGTGTAAGTTGTGACTCCCTGATCCTGTTGTTTGTGTTATGTATGTTTAACCATGTTTGTTGTAAAATAAGTAAAATAAAGTTAAAAAACAAAACAAACAAACAAAAAAAAACTGTCACTCAAGAGTTCAACAGAATAAACATAATGAAGGTACAGCCAAAACACAATAAATAACACTAGTTTGTAAGCTGACTCACAAGACAGCCAAAGTCTTGCAGTCTAATGACATACAGTATCAACACATGTGTTAAGACTGAACACTCTTGAAGATGTGACTAAAGACATGAGGCCCCTGCTCTCATTTAGGTAAAGCTGAAGTGCAATGTTCTCCTAAATTAGGGCCAAAAGAGCTCAATGGGTCCAAATGAGGACACATTTACTTGCTGGTAACATTCCCATCCATTATAAGTCATTATCCTGTGTAAAACATTTCAACACATACCTACTTCATCTGTTTTAGATGCAATATGGTTGGTGTTGTGATATCAAGGTTAGTCAAAATGACACTTTCCTATTAACTACAGTTCTCCGTCTACCTGAAATCTATCATTAGATAACTATTAACGATTATGTAGTCGTTAACCTTTTTATAAGACTTTAATAGAATATAAAAGTCTCTTAACAGAAGCCATGGAAAACCAAAAACGTCCCTGTGATGCACAAGGACCACTGTTTTGTTGTTAGCCGTAACTACACAATGATTTCATGACCTTTTACGAACCTTTCATTGATAGAACAGCTGTGGAATAAACTGCACAATAACTATTTACTGTATTTGGTACGAGTTGTTTCTGTGACTAACTCAGTAATGTCAGTCATCATTTATCGGGGTTGCTAGCTAACACTGGCTAGCTAGCAGGCTAACTGTTACGCTGATTTGGGTGGATGTGACAGCTCAGGAAAATGCTAACGTTATAAACGGCACAGAAAGGCGTCAAAGGCAGAAAGTGACATGTTAACGTTACTTACATTAACGGTAAAGAAAACCCCTGTCCGACCGATGTGATAATGTCGTCGCCGTCTCAGATTGAGTCTAGCCCTCTGTGCAGAGAAGGAGCGCAGTGTAAACAGTTCCGTGTTCTCCAGTGACCGTGCGGACTGTGGGGTGGGTGGGACCAGACCCACGGCACCCCGCCCCGTTCACTCCACACAGGCTCAAGTCCCACGACCACAGCCGGGATGGTGGTACCCTGTGAAGACACGGCACATTGTTTACATGTAGACCTATTTCATTTTCTAAACATGCATCACTTAGTTCCCTGGACAGACGTACAGAGTTTAGAGCTTTCTCCTATAAATCCTCATCATGGAGATGCAGAGACAGGCATTAAAGTTGGCCCCTAAAGAAAAAAAATCTATATATATATATATATCCACTCCACTATATCTCAGAAGTAAATATGGTTGTACTTTTACACTTACATTTCTCTCAAAGTCAGATATTTGCTCATTTTTTAAAGATTTTTTTCCACACTGAGTATCATAACCAGTTTTACATTTCTGCAGGGGGGCCTCCAAGGATATGGGGCCTGTGAAAATAAATATCACTTTGGGCTCCACCACTTCAATGCCGCAGACCATGTAAACCCTAAAAGGAGTGAGTGCAGACTGACTGGACTGGCTTCTGCTTCTTCTTCTTCTTCTTCTTCTTCTTCTTCTTCTTCTTCTTCTTCTTCTTCTTCTTCTTCTTCTTCTTCT
>JAPQRP010000009.1:14067003-14090292 GCA_037367295.1 Apogon hyalosoma | reverse complement strand
TCTTCTTCTTCTTCTTCTTCTTCTTCTTCTTCTTCTTCTTCTTCTTCTTCTTCTTCTTCTTCTTCTTCTTCTTCCCCCTTACGACACCCATGCATACCTGACCTTATATATTATAGCCTATTACCTTATATACCTTTTAAATTTTAGAATGTCTGATATATTATACTGTACTATCATCTGGTTATTGCTCATTCATATATATCTATCTATTGTTCCCATGCATGATGTATTGAATTAACTTGACTCATCTTATCTTATCTTTAGGGCTGCTTAAATTAACGCATTAATGCAAATTAATCTATCATCATGATCTTAATCTGATTACAGATTTTAATGCAATTAACCCATCTGCAGTGCAGAATGACTGAACATCTCTGGCAATGCATTTGGGGCAGTTTGTCCATAGAGTTACCATCGCGCATACACAAATGGGCAGTTGATCTAGTAATGACAGGCAGCAGAACCAACCCATGAAGATGGAAGACACTAAACAGCATGTTGGCCCTCTGGATGGGAAATTTGGGTACAAACAAACTAAGACAGAACAGTTGTTTTGTTGAAACTGTTGAAGGTGTTTAATAAACATGTTAAGTGCAAATATATTCCCTTTTTTCTTGAGTCTATTTACTCATACAAAATGAAACATGATTAACATATGTTAAAAAAAAAAAAAAAGATATTTAATTGTGATTGATTGAAATTTCAGCAACCCTGTGATTAATCTGATTAAAATTTTGAATCGTTTGACAGGAATACTTATCTTATCTTATCTCATCTTATCTTATCGAATCTTATCGAATCTTATCTTTATGCCTTCCCACGTGATGTCATTTCATTAAATATAAAAAATAGCTTGTGTTTTACCCAAAAGGAAACATTAGGGGAAAAGATCAAAAAGTTAAAATATTTTTTTTCGAACTTTATCTGGTGTGCCTGTGTATAAAATTGTATTGTATTTCAAAGCAGCTCCACATCCTGCTTCTCTAGGAAAATGTCACATACACAATCTAGCTTCAGTATTAATAATATTAATTCTGAACTAACTGGTGATAAACTAAAGTAACAATGGCCAATGTGAACAAATTTCACACCTACACATCCAAGAATTTGCAAAAAAATGTTTGAATTCAATTGATAATATGCTATGTCTTAACTTTATAGGCTGTAAGATTAACAGATGGCTTTGCTGTTGTTTAAATGTGTTAAGTGATGAGCTTTCAACAGCCAACCACTCTGACTGTAGAGTATCTGATTTAGAAAACAACTCATTTTAATATTGAAATTGAAGAGGGATACACTGTAGCTCTCTCCTGTCAGTCACTTTGCCTCCAGCTGTGGCACAGAAATGCATCTAAACTAAATTACTTGCCTCTTCACTCTTTTTCAGTTATAATTGTTGCCTTGAATACACGCTTGCTCGGCTGAATGCATAATTTGAGGGGAGACGTTTGGGAGCTATATTGGGATTGTTCATAGATGATTGCAGGTTGCACTTACACTACCTGTCACATGAAGTAAAAGTGTGGGTAAAGTTTCTGCCTGTGAAAATATATCAACGATGAAATATAAAGATACACAAATGTTAAGCACAATTTATTGTATGAGTGCAGGTTGGACTGGACACAACTGGACATGAGAAAAATGCTAGAATTTTTGTATTTATTTGTTTTTCAACATGTTTTGTTAGCTGATGAAGAAAGTCACTGAAGACTGAGCAATACTCAGGAAACATTCATTGGAATGACCTTGCAGTGACAGAGATTGCTCAATACAGGAGATTGATCAACATTTAATCACTACAGAAACTATAAGTCACTCACAAACTAGGGGAGGGAATGAGTATGCCTTTTATTAACGGGTCAAATACTGTAAATGTTCATATAGCCTAATTCTATGCCTTGGGAAAGCATAGTAGCAGACAGACAGACATATAGGAGGCAGAAGATAGTTTTGGTAACATTTCTGAAGGCCAATTTCATGTGGAGGTTTTATGTTTCTTTGGAATAGAGTAAAATGACCTATGCTGTACCTCCACAAAAACTGAAGAAAGACTGGTTAAGACCTGCATTTCTCTGACATTGTTGTTAAAAATGAATGCACTCATACCAGGATATTCATTTTTTTTATTTTTTAAAGGCAGGAGGGAGCATGTCAAAAAAAAAAAAAAAAAGGAAAAAAAAAAAACCAGCTACAGGGCTCTGTGTGGCTTCCCCATTTGCTTCAGCAAGTATCTGACTGTTTACCAGCATCTGGATTTGGTAGATGGCCTTTTTTTAACCCATAGAGACCCAAACAGCCACCAGTGACACAAACCATCTACAAATATTAACTGTTTAATTCCTGTTGATCCATTAATCCTATCAATACATGTAAATAATTGGTGTAAAATGCAGTTCATCATCTTTTCATGGTCATCGGATTGACCCATTTGGAGGTTCAGAGGCTCTGTAGTTACCATGGAAACACCGTTATCTTCTACAACATTGATTCACCAGTAGAGTTGACAGTGACAGTGGATGGAGACACTTGTTTTTACATTCAATTAACAATATCTTTGCTGAAAGAGTAACTTTTTCTTCACTTTTCTCTGTTTTGATATAATTACCTTTGAATTTACTGAGTTCTCATGAACATCTGTATGATCAGGTGAATTAAATACAGGAAAATACATGATTTACACCAAAAAAATGCAAAATACAGAGGATAGCATCATAAAAGTAATTGGTGATAAATCAGTTAAGAAAGGTAGAAGTAGAAAGAAATTAATTTGGGAACTGACACAAAAGTAGCACTGGGTCTTTATGGGTTAAATTAAACTGCAGAATATAGAGTCAGTATTAGATTACTGCATCAGATAACCAAATTCCTGTGACATTTTGTTGAATACAGTGCATAATGTAAGGGCCATTAATAGCTTCTGAATGATTTATTAGCTATAAATTAGTGACAGTTGAGCCAAATGTTTCCCCCCTTGGTGACACAAAATATGATTTAATGCTTTTATGAATGGAATACTGTCTTGAAGGGTGGGACCAGAACCTGAGAACACTGTCAATATGGTGCTGAATCAATACAGCTATTGCAATAACAAATGAATCTGTGGTCACTGTGTTCAATAGGCATCACTGGTTTTCTGGCCGTTTGGAAGTCAATATGTTACATTATAGATGCTAATAAACAGAGGCGATTATTTTAATTTCCAGGTTCGTGAGACTGCAGCAACTATTCACACCAGTACACTTTTACTGCCTGCCATTATCATTATCTCTGCTAATCTAAACATCGTCTTGCCAATGCCACTACCCTGTGGTGCACCATCCTGCAATTTTATACTTCATTATCCCTGAACCTCCATGTTTTCTATCTCTTTCTTTTTCTCACCTTTCTTCCACCCTAATTTTTTTTATCTCATGTGCCCTCCAGCACACGCATATCATAATAACAAAATAAAATGTAATCATTGACCATTGCACTTATCTTTATCAAGGGCATTAAGTTTTCATCCATGTCTCTTTATCAGTTTGTTTGGCTCTCAGCAGGTACACAAACTACTAAACTTGGTGTAAGAATAGGGTAGGGGTATTTTTTTCTCCTCCAACATTAGGATTGAATCATGGGACTATGGTGCATGCTTAATCAGAACAACCTCAGCATGGTGTTGTTTCCATAGTCTTTAAAATTAGTCATTTTCATTCCTGTATACTATTTCAACTTTTCCTTCATTTCTTAAATATCCACAACACAATATTATTTATTGATCAAACAAGTGTGGTTGCAATCAGAGCTCATTTTGTATGCTGTATGCAAAACATATCAAAACTGTTGACACCATACAACTTATCAGATTAGCATAAGTCTGCGGTCACTGTGTTAGTGGACACTCTCTCCATATGTATATGAGACATTTAGGCCATAAAATATTTACATAATACGCCTGAAAAAGCTGACAAGGAATAGCTGCGAAAGATCAAGTTACTGAAGCGCTTGAAATTTGCAAAGCTAAAAGGGGTTAAACTTTAAATATAAGTTAACAGTAATGTATCCATACCCTTTAAGAAACTACATGTCTTGTTCCTGCTCAGGTTTCTACTCAGTGACTCTTGCTTGTCCCATTAGAGGGCTAGACATGTGTCTCTTTACAGTACATTGCAGCTTTTGTGTTGCAATGCAACAATGTGTACAGCTGCAACAGCATTCTGATTAAAGCCATGCTACTATTGTGACAGTGGAAAGGTGGGGAGCAGGAGATAAGATGAGCCTGCAGAGGAGCGTCCTTAGTTTAACTGCTTTTACTGCATAACAACACTGTTGCTACCATAGTGACTTGTGTTTTGTTTAAAGAGGGTGTCTCACTCTTCAGCTGTAGCGACACACTTCTGGCTTGACTGCATTTACAGCAGTTTGTGTACAACTAAGACATGTCCCAGCTGTAGTGTGAAAACTATGGTGAAACTTGATCCGCAAGCTGCATCTCTGTATAATGGTGACAGATAGCGCAGGTGATGACCCACAGACAAATGCTGGCTCCAATTTCAGCATTCATGTTGCTATGTTGTGTATGTGGACCTTTGTAAGCACGCAAGAAAAGAAAGGCAGGCTACGCAGCCTAATTTGGTCTGCGTTTACATTATGCAGTTCCTGATTGGTGGCGTGATGAAATAGTAGTTACACACCCACACATACTTAGTGTGGGCATAACCTTTTTGGTAGAACCATGGGAGGGTCTTGTTCATGCTGCTAAGAGACATTTGAGTCATACCAAGACATGCACGCACATGTACACAAACATGCAAACACACCTCTTTTTATATTCCATTCAATTCATCCATCTGTGACATTGAGGTATGGCGCAGAGAGAGTATTTAAAAGCTCTTTCTTAAAGACCTAACTAACTTGTGGTTGGCAGTCAACTGTGAAAATTATTAGCACCAACAGAGATTATATTTGAAATGCATGAATCTAAATTCATTTGAGTTTGTCACGCTGATTAATCAGAGTTAAGAGCATTATGTTTGAAAATTAAGTTGCTTTTCCAGCATTCTTCTTTCTGAGGCAGAGATCAGTAGAGTTATTTCCATCAACCCTCATAGATATACTAAATATTATTTTAATTACTAAATACTGTAGTGACAATAGCAAAAATGGCCTACACGAAATAATATTATTCTGAGGAATACAGAATTTTAGAGCAAATGTTCCAATAAATCCACACACAGATATTTGGCACTAACTTGGATATGTGCATGAATGACCAAACTATGATCTGATTAAAGTAATTTAAAACTTAAATACAATCATGACAACTCACTAAATGATGCAAAGTCTTACACAGAACTTTCCTGACCTATAAAAGTATATTTCACTTAGCTGCATCTTCCAGTGTTTATGCTGCTGACACACTATGGGTGCACGCCTACTGTAATGGTTCACTAACAACACAACCGTACACTAAAGGTTTCTGTGAGACAGTGGTTAGTAGTGTGGGGCACCACACAAAGATTTGCTTTGTGAATCAATGCAGTCTAGAGGCCTTGAGCAGGTCCTTGTCCATGCCTGTGCATTTGCATTTAAATTGCATCGCCCACACAGTCTGATGCACTGCACCTGAAAACGCACTGAAGGCACTGGGATGAGTTTCAGCACAATAACACATTACTACTGTATTTCACAAACAAACATAAGACAAGTGAGATCAAAAACAAAACATTCCAACCTGGCTTGTGTCTATTTTTTCTTGTGTGCATTTCTTATTCCCTAAAGCTCAAATCATGTGGAATGCGAGTGTGAATTCCTACAGGGAAAGTTACAAACTGTGTTTTGTCCTTGCAAATTAATTATTCAGCAGTGACTCTATGTTATCTTGTTTCCTTTGACCAACACAGGTGTGGCAGACACTATTATATGAGTGGCTTGGTCAAAGACTAAGAAGAACAGGTTACATTCTTGGAAGGGGAGTCTCCTTAACACTCATTGACCAAAGGGACCCATTACCGCTTGTATTACTTGCATTTATGTGGTTGACTGATTCTGACGTAAACAAAATGCCTTGTACTTGACTGCTTGCCCTCGTACTCTGCCATTTGGCTACAGAAATGCATATAAATGAACGTACATTAGGAAATAGCTCGTAGTTTGTAAAAGTAATTGAAGATCGGGATTAGATTTGATCCTGTGGGGACGTTGTCACAAGAGTGACTGAAGGACAGGCTAATATTAGACACATGGACGAAGAGTCTGCCAAGATGTAGCTTAACACAGAGACATTTAGAAAGTCTTTCATAAGATCTAAATCTTTGAAATGAACATCAGTCTCTGAACTCAAACAACGGAAATCTTTGAAGTGATGGTACACAAAAGTTAAAAGTTCTTTTGACAATAACAACAAAATTCTTCAAAACTCTTAACATTTTTTTTTTAATTGTGAATCATTTTAGATCATTTCCTTCATTAAAACTTTTCTTCTCTATGGAATCTGTAACCTTGAGATCCACCTTGTGGGTTCAGGAATGAATTTGGAAGTTTAATTTAATGAGTGAAAATGTTGGTGTTACACTCCTAACATGTTATAGCTATACCTGACCTCCCCTGTTTGAGAGAAAATTTGAAGATGTCATTGTTTCTAAATTATTATGATAGTATTTTACAGGTCTGAGCCACTTGAGATCAAATTGGGCTCTATGTGGTCCCTGAGATGAAATCAGTTTGACACCCCTGGTCTATATACTTCATTAGATCACTTCTCTCAGCCAGAATCTTTGCCTATTAAAGTTTGCATGTACACCAAACTGATTATGTAAATGTAATAGCAAGCTACCATACCAAAACAAGACTGGACAAATAGGGGAGCTTTAGGTTGTATTTAGGTATCTATACATTTACAGCTATATATATATATGTGTCTGGGGACCTTCCAAGTAACTGTTGGGGGGGGGGGGGTTACATGGGGGTGCGTTCCATAACTACCGTAAAAGGCGTAAACCGAAACTGAAACTTAAGATGCTCTGGACGTCCAACTCCTGGCTTCTATGTCTCTGCTGTATGCTGGAGCTTACATGAAATTTTCACAACTTCTAACCTGTATCCACTGGGCCCCCTCCACTACTCTATGGGCCCCCTGAATTTGTTGTGTTTACCCCCTTTAGAGCGTCCCAGATGTGTGTGCACGTTTAGAGCTTTATATAGCCTATATTTTTTAAAAATATTGATCATTTCTTCCCAGCTACTTTTTGTTAGAATCAGAATCAGCTTTACTGGCCAAGTATGTGAACACATACAAGGAATTTGGCTTAGATTTTCCTTAGCTCACGATGTACAATTTCAACATATACCAAAACACACATAAAGATCTAATATAAATAAACCTTTGACTAGAGACAAGGACACCATTGGGTTGAGAATAGTTAACCCATGAAGACCCAGTGCTACTTTTGTGGCAGTTCCCAACTTATTTTTTCTCTACTTTTAAGTTTTCTTCATTTATTCTAATATTATGCTCAGTATTTTTGCATTCTTAAGTGAAAATTAAGTATTGTCCTATATTCAATTTCCTGACCATGATTGATGTCCATAAAAGCTCAAATTAAAGTTGAGGGTTATTATAGCAAAAACAGAGAAAATGGAGGAAAAAGTGATTTCTTCAGTACAATATATCATTAACTGAACATAAAACAAGCATATCCACCCACTGTTATTTATCAAACTCCAAGGGTTTTTCTGGTGAATCAATGTTGTAGAAGATGACAGTGTTTCCACGTTCTCTGAACGTCCAAATGACCATGAAAAGATGTCAAACTGCATTTTACACCACTTATTTACATGTATTGATAGAATTAGTGGATCAGCTGTTATTTAACTTTTTATGTCAGTAAATCATTTTGGCCGGCAGAATATATTTGGGTCCTCATGGGCAGCCATGGCTCAGGAGGTAGAGTGGGTCGAATCCCACTCTGTCCTAGTCAGTGTGTTGTGTCCTCGGGCAAGACACCTCACCCTCCTTGCCTCTGGTGTATGAAAGCATATGAATGGTGGTGGAGGGGCTGTAGGCGTGAATCGGTAGTCATGCTTCTGTCAGCCTACCCCAGGGCAGTTGTGGCTACAGGTGTACTTTACCACCACCAGTGGGGGAATGTGAGAGCGAATGAATAATGGGTCAATAATGTAAAGCGCTTCAGGTGCCTGGAAAAGTGCTATAGAAATCTAATCCATTATTGAGATAAATATGAATAAGTACAAATTATCATTGCACAGAGCAGCTGTAACCACACAACTTCTTGTGGGATTAATGAAGTATTCTGAATCTGAAGGAATCAAGCATGGCTGATTTTTGCACCATCCAAGGGGCCGGATGGCGGCCAGGTTTTGGCCCGCGAGCCACATGCTTGGCACCCCTGATACATAGACCATGTTCTTGTACTTTCATTCTGTCAGTAACCATAGAGCAATGGCATCTCACTGGACCTGAGAACTACTGTATGATGATAATCCTATTTTTTGCGCACATTAATATTAATCAGATTTTGTTGTATATATAGTGATGTGTTAAATGCGGTCCATTCATCTCCTTTGGATTAGCCTGCAAACCGGCTAGCCCGTGTTCCATCTATGCATACTGGTGCAACACTGGGCATGTGTATGAAACCGTAGTCCATCCCCGCACCCCGCCCACCACCCTCCCTCTTCCCTTCGGTGCGTCTCGGTCCGCCCGCAGCAGTCTCCTTCCCGGCGAGGTTCCACTACAGAGATGGCTGCGAAAGTGTGCAGATCAGTACTCCTGTTGTCCCGGAGCAGCGGAGCGGTGGCCGGCAGCCTCCCCGCACTTGTTGTCTCTTCACAGCGACACCATCAGCACATAAGACCGGTGAGTCCCAGGACGGCTGTGCGTACCGAAGGGGGGACAGAGGTGTCGGTCCAGGCTGGACGAGAGAGAGAGAGGAAGGGGGAGAGGGAGAGGGAAAGCGGCTGCTGTGGTGGCTGGGGCTGGCTAAGGAAGTAAAGCTAACTAGCCTCAAGATTTTTCCGTTCATGCCTGTTCCTCAGATTGTGCTGAACGGAGGGGTGAGGCACGGGATGACTCATTATATGTTCCCTGATCTGGGCTCTTGTTGGGTTATTTTACAGATCTGGCTTTAGCTATGCAGTTTTTTTTTTTTTTTTTGGAGCGCCCATGTACACCCCACTGGCGCTGCCCCGTCGTTTACTGTAAGCAGCCTTCCTTCATTCACCCTGCCGTGCTGTCACAATGCCTTAGCCTGTTTCTGATCTTTTCCTCTTCTTGCTGCGTCCTTCAACTTTGCTGCTGCTGCTTCTCTAATTGCTTGAGCCCGATCCATTTGAAGGTGATGGATTATTTCTGTATCTGCAGCAGATGTTGGGATTGCATTGAGTAGTAGCCCACGGTCGGACGTTGTATGAGTGCCTTAATTCTGTGTTACTGCAGTAATGATGTAGCCTGTAGCTGGTTGCTGTCTGCAGGTTGTAGTTCCTTGTTGGCAGTCCATGACCGATGCTTCCCCCCCTCATCTCTCTGCTCCTATATGGTGTGTGAAATGCAGAGTCTGCGTGTGGTGGTGCAGCAGAAACTCAGAATAATGAATGTCTGCCCAAAGCTCTAGAGGAAAACTACAGTTGTGTGTGTGAGGGAGAAGAGAGAGAGAGGTAGCTGTGCTCACTGTTTATTCATGCACACACACACACATACATATGAGACTTCACAGAAACATGGAAGCCCACACACTTGAATGATGTCAGACTCTCCAGCCAGCCTGCTGTTTCTCCCCTCCCTGTGGGTGTTTCCCGATTCAGCTGGGAGATCCTGGGTTTTCCTGGAAGCTGATGCAGGTCCTTTACAGAGACACTGTAGCAATACATGCAGCCTCATGCTTGCAATAGCAGGAGGGCGATTACAAAAGTGTTACTACAGTATAGTAGTTGCACATCTTGTTCCTGCCATTGAGACCCGCCGCCTCGCTCAAACTCTGAGCCTTTCCAGCAGCAGACTGAAGCAAGAGGTAAAGCACAGGATGGAGTTGAATGCAAAAGAATGAGGAAGTCATTGCAGCTCAGAGGCAGTACAACCCCTTCTCAGTCGCTATGGCTTTTATGACTATATTTTCAACAGCGCAAACCACTCCCTTTATCTATTTCACATATTCTGTGATTACGATCTTCTTTCTTTTGTTTTTTCTTTCTTTTCAGCTCCTCTGTTGTAGTAACACACACTGGGCAGAGGCTTTGTGAGTTAAATGAGGCTCACCTTCATGTCAGACAGGCTGGTCTGGAGGCTAAGCAGCTGTCAGAATAGGAAACACTTGGTCCACATCGGCCTCTGCTACTGTCACCCACTGTGAGCTATTACATTAGAGCACATTTACCCCTGTAGAGAGAAAATATTCACCCTTCTTCTAAAATAAGTGTAGATTTATTCGAACTTTAAGTGATTTAACAGGTTGAGTTGCCTTTCACTGTTTCTCAGCAGAGTGAGCTCTAATAGGTTTTCATTTTCTTTCAGTCAGCTCAGGTTGTAGTTTTGTTTGCCTGTCATATTGTGTCTTTATCCATTGAAGCATAGCTGCTGCAGCTCCTATCGTTGGCCTGTCACTGTGTGACAGCCAAGCTTCTGTATTCATTTATGAGTCGTTCACTGCAGTGTGGGCACTCTGTTTCTAGAGTTGTCTCTATAAAGCTGCAATGGGACACATGCTTATGACTTGCCATTAAGCATGTTTTTAATGGAACATGTTCTGTAGAAGACAGAAATATTCCGTTTAGAGCTAAATTTGGGGAAACTAAGAGGCTAAATGTTTTGATTTGTACCACATCTGTGATGTATTCATGAACCCACTGATGCAAAGCAAACTGTGTGTTCCAGAGGCTTACATTTAACCCACAGTGGAGTACTATTGAGTCAGCTGTCATATAAAATACTGCTGTCCTGAAGTGTGGCAGGGGAGTTGAATCATTGTGAATAAACTGTCCCATAAAAAACACTGTAAATCACAAATACGTGCATTTGCATGTAATGCATCTAAAATACAAGGTGAATCTGGGAGTGTCCCACCAACTGAGGTCACATAATGACCCTTGAGTTCTTTGTTTCCTTTTAAACCGACATCTTCATTAAAGCTGAGCACTTGGTGACTGTGGTGTTGTTGGGCCAGGGGGTCTAACCCCAGTCCTGCCTTTTAATCCAATCAGTGTAGGAGTAAACTAATTTATCCCTGCTGCCTTCACAGACTCACTGCTCAAGAGTTCTGGATTAGTGAGATAAGAGAGTGACTGCCAGCTTGTGGCTGTTGTCTGCTAGAAAGGTGATAAGATGGTTGAATGATTGATAAACCTGTCCACAGAAACAGTTTAATTAGTATTATTCTGCCCTTCAAACTGGTTATAGATGCTATGTATAATCTTTCATTTACATGTTTGACTGGGAGTGGAACTATTGTATTAAGGCAAAAACATTTTAACATCAAATAGTGCGTTGAATGTCACATTAGTTGGCATTTATGGAGATTATGCTCATTAAACTTTTCTTTGTTCAGTTCAGAGTGTGATGATTGACAGGTGTATCGCTCTCCTGCTTGGAAAAGATTGTAACTGATGGCATTTCAGTCATTGGGCCAAATCTGATGATTGCGTCTACTTTCATGTCTGGAAACACTTATTGACATTAATCTTCATACTCTTTTTTTCTGTACATCTGTTGTGATTCATTTTCACTGATACTGGGTTACTGTACGCAGATGCTATTTTAATGGCATCAAGGGTTTTCTGTAGTGAGTGGGAAAATTGATTGAAGATTTCCTGAGGGCTTTCATACACTCTGGCTGGGCTTTAAGAGGGGGGGATTGATATGATAGTATTTCAGATAGTCAAAGGTATAGTTACAAACATGATTGATGAGTGGTCCAGATATTGTATGCAAGCCGTATGTTACACCATTTTCCTGTTTCTAGTAATCCTCTGCATCACTGCTGTTAAGTTACATTCATTAGCATCTGGTGTGTAAATAAGACCATCACAAATTGGAAAGTAAAAGTCATGAAGAGGCAATGTAAATGGAAGGCGAAGCCTACAAAGTAAGTTAAAGAATATAATAAGCAGTGTGATATGTTAACAATATAAAGAGTTTCTAAAATGTTGTGTGAAAGAAAATACATCAGTACTACTACTTAGTATATTATTTCCAACTGAGTGCTTGAACATCTGAGGAGCTCAGTCCACTCCAGGCTGCCCACTTTTCAGTGTTTGAATTAGTTTTTGATAGTGGGCTGCAGAGCAATGGACAGGAAAGAGAGAAGAGACGACAAATCTTGTATTGCCTGGCAGCCTTGTTAGTTCACTGTGCCTTAGCAGCACCCTTTCTGTGGCAGGCCTAACTCTATATACCAAATGACTGCATTTTCACTAATGTGTTTGTCCTTTTTGGAGGTCATCGGTGCAAAGTAAGATCTAGAATTTGTCACAAGCTATGAGCCATGTGAGTTTTCACTAGGGCTATGTTGTCATCCCATTATATCCTTTGTTGTGTTGCTAAAGGAGCTTATGCCTGTGATGAAGCTGTTTGCTGTCCTTGTTAGGCAGGAAATTGGGGTAAAAGGTGAGTGTAGCCTTAAAGTAAACATGTTTATCATTATGGTTATAAGGGCAAACAAAAGCTCTTATCAGGTAATATTAGTGTAGACTACACTGAATATTAACCCTTGCAGTCTGATGTTGTGCAGTTCAGTGTTCCTGTTGTTCCTAATTCCAAAAAACAAGTTTTACATTTACATAAATCTTCAACAACAGGTGTGAGTTTTTATTCTACACAAGAAACAGTCTCTCGTAGTTGAAACTAGATTCTTTTCGAGTACTATGATGGAATGACTTGGCTTGGACATAAATCAATACATGTAAATATTATATCTTTCCACATGTTCCCAGCTGTTTTCCACACTGTTATCTTGTTGTTTGTGAAGTTGTAATGCCAGCCTGCGTAGATATCATTTGTGTATCCACAGTACTCACAGCATAAAACATACAGCTGTGACTGACTCACATTTGTCACCATTGTCAACATGGCAAACAAAAAACACAAAGAATGCTTAGAAATGTATGTCTTTAAACTGGTTGAACCAGCTACTCATTTGGTCATTCACAGTTATTACATAATCACCTTATTGCAGTTATTTTGCATAATCTTATTCGCCTGTATAAAACCATCTGAAACTAACAGAAATGTAATTTTATGTATATCTGTCTTTTTAACAGTTTGAGTTTCTAGTACTTGGCCTCTGTAACAGCGTCAGTACTTGTTTAGCAGGTTTATTTGTTTTCTTTCAGGCAGAGCAGTTGAGTTAAGTCTCATTTTTACACTACACATTGTCCTGCTTGCTAAAGAAAAGTGCTTGTTGGCATCTCAAATGAAACTGAGATGGTTTTAGTTACTTCTGCTTCTGAAGAATTACTTCCAGTGCAGGGGGCACTCAACCTGACTTGCATAATATCCAATATCTGCTGTTGTTCAGGATCTGTATGGCTTCAGCACAATGCTATTTTGGCCCATCCCATAGTCATTCTCAGTGTGTACATTTACAATACAATTAGGCTGAATGTCTGTGACTTTGGCTCAACCAGACTTCAGTGAAGTGCTTTTGGTGAAACAAACACGACAAATATAACGCTGTAAGTGCTAACACTTAAAGGTTTTCTAGGTTCTCATTGACTAGAGTGGGTCATTATGCTTCATTTGTCGTATGCTTTGTAATGATAATCACATTAGAACATCTCCTGTCTTTGTCTTTATTGTTTTAAGTAGTGCTGCAGCTGCAGGCACAGCAGCTTCTAATGCAGGTATTTTACACATTCCACATGAACAGCTGTGAATTTGACATGATACGACTGCATAATTTTTCTAAACCAGGTCTTTTTTGGAAAATTCATGACCAAGGAGATAAACCCTACTCCCTCCTAGGCTTCATTGTATTTCTAAACATATGCTAATGTGTGTCCTGTCTCCCCTGTGCTTTCTTCCTGTAAAGTCCCTGTGAGTCCATTGCATTATAGCACTTGCTTAGTATGGTAACCTTCTCTTGCGCTCAGCAGCTGTTTGCCCTGTGGTCAAGTGAACTGTCCTGGAAGGTGAATAGGTGCAGAACTAGAGTCTTCCTGGACTATGTTCTGTTTTTATCAAGTCTAGAGGCTGCAGCTCCCATCTGTCTCCTTGTTCGTGGAGTGATTTTTCTACTTCTTCAGCTTCTTACGATTGACATTATTATGGCTACACACTTCTGTAATCTGCTGTTTATTATGGAGACACTGCACCGTTGTAATGGATGAGACAATTGTGACGGACAAACTCCTCATTAGTACTCTGGATGGGATTTTACCCTTGATGTATTAAATGACTGGTGATCCTCTGCTGTTGTCGTAGAGTAATTAGCTGCTTCACATGTTTCCGTGTGGCCCAGCGTGTCTCCAGTCAAGTCTGAAAAGGACATTAAACTAGGCCAATGTGTGTAATGTGATGATGGATGGAAGCAACGCTTGGTTGCCCCCCTCTCATCTCTGGGACGTCTGGCTGGTGGCATCCTCTGCCAGGAGGGCAGGTGAGAGCGCTGCTAGAACCTGAAGGTCATCAGCAGCACAGGCTCTCATGCAATCAGGTACGGGACTGGGCTCATTGTTTATGACAGCAAAACAAATCCAGGGTCCAAATGAACATTGTAAATTAGACTGAAGGTCAGCTGTGCTCAAATATGTCAAAGAGTGTTAGACAGTTATGTGAAAGCACTGCTAGATTGACGTGTTGTGTTGTCATTTTGTGCGAGTCTGGACTAGTTTGTCTTCTTCACACTGTGCCATTGGCTGTGTACATACACAACTCTATTGCAGCATTACAGCAGATATATTACTAAATAGTTGCAAGCTCTAAACCGTTTCACATAATTCTGTTTATGATCTACCTTTGGAATCTGACTTTTTTTGGGTTAAACAAGATTTTCATTATTTTTATCATATTGTATTTTTCGTGTATATTTATGTAACAACTTAAAAACTGCATTAAAAGTTTTTACCTGCAGTCTAGAGGACATTGAAAGGCTTTAAAATAGGGCCACACAATATTGGAAAAAACCAGCCATGGAAATGTTATTTTTCTCCTGATACTGAGATATTACAAAATACAGGAATTTTCATCAGATAGGCAAGAGCTTTTCATTTTGTAACCAGATCTTCTTTTTCTGTGTTTTTCTCACTCATTTTCAGTGACCCAGTGATTTTAGTGTGTGCATGTGGACATTGCAATGGCAGTGCTGTAAAATATGTTGTCTAGACCTATTTCATTACAAATGGAAAGTGTGTGAATGTGCTGTAGTGCTGCTTTCATCTGTGCTTCTTTTTTTTTTGACTGGTTTTAGAATTCCTTGTGGCGTCCACTAGTGCTCCTTCCCTGACTGTGCTTCACTCTCCATTTACATCAATGATACAATGGAAGAGATGCATTTGTTCCTTGTTTCAAATCGATTCCACTTCATTCACGTTGTGCAGACTTCAGTCTGATTGAACTTTGTCCTCTGAAATAACACAAATCTCCAATGTGGAGCCAATTAGAGAGCAAGGAGGTGGGGATGACCTCTCCTTCTGAAAATATTGATTATTTATGCCCTTGTTAGTGGAAGTTCATTGCGAATTAATACGAACAGCAGCAGTGTAGGAGAAGTGGCTGTGCTGATGGACATTGCCTTTGGGTAGTACCATCACTTTCATCTTGTGAATGTTGTTTTATTTGGACACAAAGCTCTGCCATATGGAGATCCTTGAGCATACACAGTCAGTCAGTAACAGCAGAATGTGATCTTAGGCTAAATTATTGTCTTAATTAAAATGAAAACAGTAGTCAGATGATTGTGTGTTTAGCCATTCTGTCCTGTGTTCCTCCCATGCTAATCATCTGTCTCTTCAGTGAAGTGACAAAATAAACAAAAAAGGGGAAAAAAAACACAATATGGCATATGGAAAACGACAGCACCATTATTTCCACTTGTGCAGTAACAGCAGTAATTCAGTAATAGCTGGGCTGCACAGAAAAAGGAAATCAGGCATTGTGAGACAGCCTGGCACAAGAGCTGCAATTGGCTTAGAAGTAAACTGTTAAGCAGCTCTTAATTGGAGCAGGTACCGATTATGTATGAATGAGTCCTGTTTTAGTGATGGAGTAATGGCTGGAACGCTGGGTTTGTGTGATGTGAGGATTCCCTCGGCCTCAGGCTCACCTCTTTCACTGAGGGGAAACTGGGTGAGTAGGGCTGCTTCTCATTACTGCTCTCCCATCTCACTGCCAGCACAACTGTAAGGATTATTGCATACATCTAACTACCGAACACCATTCGCTTCAAAATTGGAGTTTTGCTCAGAAGGCTGGCACCCTGTTCCCAGCAAAATTAGCAGATCACTGCACAAGTGAAAAATGCTCAGTCAAGTGTTAAACTACTTTTTTTTTTTTTTTTTGCTCGGTAGCACTGCTGCCGCCGACTTCAGTCAGCACATACTGAAATTTAATGAGCACAAATACTGTACGTTTAAATTAGGTCTATGAGGGTACAGGTTGTTACTGAAAAAGAGGTTTTGTAGATCCCTGACAACAGATTTTGAGTATGACTCCCCATTTATTTGTTTGTTTATCTGTTTACATACTAGGTCATTAATTATCTCTCAAGGCCATTTATTTAACTGTTATGTCTCTGTCTGTTTCTATCTGATTATTTGTAATTATTTGGACATTTACATGTTTTATGTCTTCTTTGACCAGATAGTATTTACTTATTTGCTCAGTTTACTGTTCTTGGTATAGATAATGCTCTGTGTTTTTTTGTAACCACACACCTATGTATCTTAATGTCCCCATTAAATGAAAATATTAATTAAAAAAAAATTACTCTGTGAATTACTAATGCATGTCTACAAGTCACTTAGAAAGACTTTTGAGACACGTGTGATGCATTATGGCCTAATTTTAACTTTATTAGGTTATGATTTAAACAAACTAGCATGCAAGACTTTTTCAGATGTTGAAGAGAAGCCCTAAAAGGCAAATACAGCATACAAATTACCAGTGTTGACTGTGTAAGAGGGACCCCTGCAATCTAAACAACACTAATAGCGCTCAATTGCATACTCATAAGTATTCCTTTTGTTCCAGCTTGATCGATGCACAGGGTTAATGGTAGAAGGGCTTGACATTTTCAAGTTCGTTACACCTTTTTTTTCCTGTTGATTTGACAATACAAGCCAGTGTGACTTCTGATTAAACCAGTTAAATTCTGATGCAGATGGATGGATGAGGCTGCTCTGCTGGTTAGAAATGTGCATGCATTTCAGAGTTTGTGTGCTACAACTTGCTGGTGTTTGGTGTAAGGTTACCAGGGAAATGAGGGCTCGGCTGGTCATGGTTAACAGGATCTATGGAGAGCTCTGACATCATCCTTGTGTCGAGGTCATTGTGGGAGTGTGTGTCGACTTGAGTGGAATTATCTCTCCATGGTGGCTTAGTGAGGCACTGTGCCAAGCAGGCCGCTGTTTGTTGTTTCTTTAAGCATCAACTCATATTGTTCCTTTTTACCCTGGGTGGTTGGCATACATTAGTCACAGCTGCCACAATGAGGCTTCTTTAAAGTCACATCCATATACTGTAATTCCACAGTTTCTACTAAGTTAATGAAAAAACCTATCAGCATGACATTCTCTTAAAAGGAAATATATGTCAAAGTGAGCATGTCATCATTTTCTCATGATCAAAGCAAGTCTGAAATAATCCTGTGGAAGTAGATTTGACTTTTAATTAAAAAATATAAGTAATTTCTTCCCTTTAAAGACACCTATGGAATAGTGCAGACTGATAAATTGCATTTGTTTTGCCGGTGTCATATGAATATGCATGATAAACACATTGCAAACAAATATCTTACACATAATGGATTCTGTTAGACCAATTAGAAATTATAGGCAGAGGTTGCCACTGATAATGTGAATGTGCCACTGAAAATAAGGGATAACAGCCCAAAAACTAAAAATGAATCCTATTTCAGTAGTAGATTCAGTTTATCTTATTTCTGAAGTAAAATAAAATCAGTTTTAGCCAATCATAATGTCTTTTCAGTATCAACATTTTTAGTGGTAGAGATGGGAATGATATGGTAAATTTATCAGCTATGCTGTTTTTCCTCCAAACTACTGACCTTTAAAAATCCACTATACATTGATCTCTGCAATGGATTAAACAAGTTATTTAATTTGCATGCATTTTTGACTTCTCTTGGCTCAAATTGCAGTTTTAAGTGGTCTCATCCTGATCTCTTATTAGAGGCAGACTGATATATCGGCTGGCTGGCTATATCGGGCCGATATATTAATTGTTTTCAATATCGGCCATCAGCCTTAATTTTTTTGAAAGTCAATATTTGATCAGTTATAAAAATGTTATAATATATTTGATCAGGCACCTGTGTGGGCTGCACTTGAATTTCAGTAAAGGTTAAGAGTACTGTGTGTATGTGTATTAATAATTTAATTCATATTGCTGCATAAAAATCTTAATTATCTGAGTGTTTTATGTTCAATATGCTTAAAAAAGCAAAACAAAACATGGCCTTAAATATTGGCCTCAAAAATTGGCTGTAGATATTGGCCATTGGCTGACCAAATTTTAAAAAATCGGTATTGGCCTTAGAAAAACCCATATTGGTCGACCTCTATCTGTTATGCATATTGTAGGAGTACTAATAATTATCTGATTGAAGATGAAGACAAAATACCAGATTAAACAGTATGGCTACTAGTTTTCCTTTTTCTTTATCAAACGAACACTTCTTGAATTATGCAATCAGGAAATACATAGGCTAATTGTCTTATGTTTTTTATTAACGTACATGCCTACAGTGTTGACACACACAGTAGCATTTGTTGGAGGTCTTAGGAGAACAAATGGATCAGTGTGGTGAACCCTTTTCCCTCTACAAGAAAGTTTGATAGCCTCCTTTCTGCACCAGTGAAGTAATATTTCTACTTGATAAAAAAACAATGCCCACACAACACAAATGACAGACATTCTCAGCAGTGGTTGAAAGAAAATAGGGTTTTGTCAAGAGCTGGAGTTAGCCAGCCCATAATTCTGTATGCAGGAAAAATCCCTGGCAATGCATTCACATTCAGAAAAGGACATTTGACCTATCAGATGAAGAAGTGAAAGCCAAAAGAACTTCAGCTATTTTGGATTTTTATTTATGGACTCACAAGAGATGGTGCCTTACAAGTGCAGGTATTGTGTGTAAAATGTGGTGTTAGCAGTGTACCTGAAAGACCTGGACCTGCATAACTAATATGCATTCTTTAATAATCATTTATTGCAATTCTTAGTGTCATCAAAATGTTGAACACTCTTATCACACATTGCGTATGTTTCTCATACCTCCAGTACTGTTGTGCTATTAATATTTTTAACTCTGGGCCCTGTTTTGTTTTATCTTGTTACTCACTAGAGGATTGCTACTGATAGAAATGTACTTTTGTTTTGATAACATTTAACACATTTAGCCTGCAACGAACAATGAATATGCTAATAGGATACTCTGAAGGGAAGCTTTAAGGATTTTGTGAGCTGACAGTTGCTTAATCATCAGAGTTGGACATTGTCTGAGTATTTACAAAAAACCCAAGGTGGGGTTGAAGTGGCTGTGCTCTTTCTACTTTAAAATATTTAAATATACAAAATAGACCTAAAAATTTCACTAGAGTTTTCAGAATAAAGTTTTTTGAAGTTATGCTAGAGATACCACTGTTTTGGATTGTAGAGATATGAACTGAATCTGTTTACTCCGATGGATAGACAGATTTATGTGACCACTACAGGGAGTAGTGAGTTACTCTGCCGGTCTCTCTTGGCCAGGAAAACTTATGCCACACGGCCTTTGATCACTGCATCAGAAAGTCATGAAATGTGATGAGAAGCATTAAGACTTCTAGAGTCAAAGAAAGTGACAAAGTGATTAAAGCCAAAAGCACTGTTGTTGTTTTGACCAAAGCCCTAAATGAACAGAATGGAGTTTGCTGCTAAAATCTCATCATTTCATTTGATTATGAGGCTTATGAAGGTGTAGAGTTATTATATGATGTTAGCATCTTTTCACTGTATGTTGATTGATGGTTCAGACTTAACTGTGACAATTCTGTCCTTGTTTGGACAATTCCAGACAGATTTTTATTGCAGCTATTGACAACACAAACCTTACAGAAAGTAGAGGTGATTTGTGGTTTTACTGTGGCTGTTTTCTGTCTAAAACAGAGCTTAGCTAACAGAGCTATAATGTAAACTATCAGCAGATGCAGCACATGAAGATTGTAAGACACAGTGTTATTTTGATCGACTGTCACAATAACTAGCTATGAGTTTTAGTTTCAAGAAGAAAACTTTATGATCCCATAATACAGATGTGTTTAAAAAATTACACTCACACTTTACTCAGTGAGTGATACAGTCTGTGGATACATAGCCTTAATTCATTGGTGGTTTTGGTAGTCTTAAGTAGGGCTGGGTAAAAAAAAAATTATCCAATCGATTTTGACTTTGATTTTGTGTTATTGAGTAATAGTGGATGAGATCGATTTTTCAGAGCAGGATGGTGAGTACCTGACCTGGGTACTGTCTCACTAGCCCCTGGGGGAGACAGGGTATCTTGATCTTGCTTGCGATGGTTCTGGCATGGGAGGAGCGTGGAGGAAGGGCGGGGAAAACACCTCTGCAGGGGATCCTCCTGACCTCAAACTTGAACCAGCAGTGCAGAGTCACTGGCCACCTGGACCTTTTGGTCAGCGGAGGCTCTTCAAGGCGGGTTGCGGAAGCTGGTCATTCTAGGAATATTAACTTGGATCCATACTTGGCCATAGGTGACAGTAATGTGCCTTAACACTAGAAGCCACCAGCCATGAAACAGAATAAAGATGACGAAGAAATCTGTTAAGAGCCACGGTAGAAACATGACAATATTTCTGTCTTGTTCATTATTTAAGAGCAGATTCAGCTATTTACTGCTGAAATGTCATATTTCTTTCCTTTCTAATGTCAATATTGATACCAGTACTGATGCATTGCATGGCTGCAGTTGACAAATAATCAGGTTACATCTCAAGATTGTATTGTGATATCACTAAATGAATTAGAATCAATCAGTTAATACTGAATGGAATTGATATCATATCAAATCAAATCGATCAGTTGATTCAGAACGTTATGAATCAAAATCAAATTGATTAAGGAAATTGGCCGCGATACCCAGCCCTAGTCTTAAGTGTACTCAGCTTCCTCTTGCTGTTGAGAGTTTGGAATATCAAAACTATATATTTCCCCTTTAAATTAATGATCTGTTTTCTAGGTAGAGGTGGAACTTCAATAATGAAAGAAGTTGTATTACAGAGGACACACAGACATAAGAGGCTGCTTGACTCAGACTACATGCAATCTAAAAGGTCATGACAAAAAAAAAAACCCTCCATTGACCACAAATAGTGAAGTGCATTCATGTGAGACGGGCTCTGCTTGCACCTCCCTGTTTTTGATTTTTGTCCCCTCTTCAGTTTTCCAATAACGGCCTGCTCTGTGTCTGATATGACCTGTCTTTTTTTCTGAATGATGCTTGTGACAACGTAATTACACAACCAGAAGAAGAACTGAGAACTGAGCCTTAACTGAGATTGATCAGACTCAAAGCACATCCAGGGAGTCAATGAGCCCCAGAAAGCAAGACTCTCTGTTCGGCCCAGCGCCCAGTTTGTTTGCAGTGTAATTACCCAGATTTGAAGCAGTGCCATGGTAGACACAAACACGCAGGGAATTCACCATGGATAAAAGAAACAAAGATGCACACCTCAATGAACTCTAGGCCCTCAAGCCCCATTGTTTTATTTGTAATAATGAGCTAGACAGGGCAGATCAGTTTTGCATCCTTTATAGGTCAGCATATGCTGTTTTGCTGCTGTGTGGGTGTGAATAGTATAGTCTTCCTGTTTTCCAGCCCCATGTATTCATTTAACATCTAGTTTTAAATAGACTGTACAGTCTGAACTTTGAGCCTTGTTCTTTTAAATTAACCCCTACATCAAGTGGATCGATGATCGGAGACACACATGAAATAAGCATGATCAATCCAGGGAGCCGTGTTGAGGCTGTGCATGGCCATGAGAAGAAGAGGGGAGGGGTCAAATATGCAGCAGAGGTATTGCAGGGTTAAGACTGCCTTTCGCTGTCTCAGCACTTTGGAGCCTCATCCAGTCATTTAATGATATTCTAGACAGTATTTCTATGTGGACTATAGGTTTTGACCAGATAATCTTGTTAGAAGGGTATTGCAGAAATGCTGGTAAGCATGGGAAATATAGCCAAATTATAATATCACAATTTTTACTGTGTAGCAGACAGTTTAGTATTAATGCAGTATTAATGTTGACTGTGCTGCAGTGTATCTGAGTTTGCTTTTTGCTTCTTATAAAGCATGTATTCTATTCCTGGATAGGATTTCTTCACCATGTAAGCAAATTGATGCTCTTGTAACCATTTTGTTTGTCTGCATGTGATAAAATATCTACTTTAGTGGCTTTTCCATTGGACATTTGTGCAAAACTTTACCAATATTTACTAAATGTCAAAACAACAGAAGTGCATAATGTCGGTTTTTCCATTAAATCACAAATGTGATGATTTATTTATTCATTATCATGAGATGTGACAAGAAGTCATTTCATAAACATGGTGACAAACATAAATTTATCATGTTGAATTACAGATATATCCATTATTATGTTTTACCCCTCTATCCTGTACTGAATTCAAAAATGATTTGGTTTCCTGGTGTGTCCACAAATACTGCACTGTGTTTCTTTTAAAACTCACATCCATCAACATCTGGGGTTTTTTGTTCAGGTGACTCTAGCTGCGGAAAAAGGTTTTTCCATTGCAGTTGTGCGTGATATACCAATTTTGCAACGCCCGAAAAACCACCTCTTGGCAGTGCAAAAGCTTTTCAGCTAAAAATGAGAGTTTGGTGAAATTGTCATTTTTCCATTCCAAGTTATATTCGTGTAATTTGAGGGTCAATGGAAATGCAACTGCCGTATTTTTCAGACTATAAAGCGCTCCGGATTATAAGGCGCAATATCAATGAACGAGTCTATTTTCATACAGAAAGCACACCGGATTATAAGGCGCATTAAGCGAAACAAAACAGTCAGCTCGGACGACACTTGAGCCTGATACCTTAGCCCAGG
>JAPQRP010000009.1:14055506-14066903 GCA_037367295.1 Apogon hyalosoma | reverse complement strand
TTATAAGGCGCACTGTCGATTTTTGAGAAAATTAAAGGATTTTAAGTGCGCCTTATAGTCCGAAAAATACGGTAATGACTTGTGTCAAGTTTAGTTTCGGTTGGAGGAACAGCACTTAGAGAGCGGAAACTTCCATCATAAGTCACAAATAAGTGTGTTTTCTTCTCTTGTAACTTCAAGTCGCTTCTTTTTTCACCTTCTGATTGTTAGCATGATAAGAAAGATCAGCTAGTGCCTGCTTTATTTATTTATTAATTTTTCACCATCAGTCTAATCTCTAAGTTAGTTCTAAGTCTTAAGAAAGTAAAAATTAATTCGAGCCCCAACCCCTTTTAATAGAGCTGCTCTATAATGTTAAAGGTTTATACATGTCCCCTAGTGTTCCACCAAGTTTTATTTAAATCGATGCAGTAGTTTTTGTATAAATCCTGCTGACACAAACAGAATGGCTCATTTCATTTGGTTGAATGTCAAAGGCATCATCTTTACTAACATTAATGTTCGTGTATGCAACTGTTTCATTGAATTGAAAAGGCATAATGGGAATATATGTCACTAAATATAACGTGCATATGCTTCCTTAGTGTTTTGCTTGCGAGACCTGTAAATTACATACTGTGTATTTAAATGAATTTTCTTTGACACACTGATGCAAAAGAATCCATAAGCCATAAAGGAGTCCAGCGCAGTGATTAATGACGATGTCAAAATGCGACTAGAGATATGTTGCTACTTTATTATAATAGACACGGAAAAGTAGTAAATACAGCATCTTTCAGCCTTGATGTTATAAAGTCCAGCTGTACTGTGGCTCAGATAATTTAGTTTTGACATGATTTTATTCCATGACCAATGTTAAAGTAACAAATGCTTATGGTGCGAGCCCATCATGGTCCATTCAAACCCCATTCATTGACTTCCTGCGTTGTGGATTATGAAAGTCAGTTAGGACTAAAGGGGGCTGATATGAGAGAGATACAATCTTCTGTCTGCTCAAAGGCACCTCCGAGAAGCAGGGCAGTGAGTAAATTGCTTATGTAAATAGCCCTGCGTCTGTAATCCATTGTTGATGAGGTCTCTGACATGACGGCCACACGCAAAAGATTTTGAGAGATTCTTTTGTTCTCTGGATTAAAAGAGCATTTAACACTTGATTCGTAGCAGCATCTGGCCATTAATCTGGGAAGGTATATTCAATAATAACGGCAGCAGCCGTACAGATAGGGCAACGTTTGGGTAAAACAATGGCGACTTGCTGTCTTGTTAGTGGTCATCTATAGGGAATGTGTTTGTTAATGAAAGCCGACAGCTCTAATTGTTGTTCTCAGTCGTTGAGTATCGCCGTGCTGTTTGTAGGCGCTCATCTTTATGGCACAGCTGCAGTGTTGTATTAATAAGCATGGCATTCATGTAGGCTAATGCTAATTACCGGTATATGCATGACTGGGGAGGACTCTTCCCTTGAGCTTTGACTGTGTTTTTAGACTGTGGCTGTGACTTTAACAGAAATAAGGTGCAGGGTTTTGTTTTCATGCTGCTCATTCAGCGGGTTGAGACTGTACTGCAGGTGTGATAGGTATGCAGGAGAAATGAGAAATATGTCCTGTTCATTTATTTATTTATTTATTTTGCACATAGAGGAAGAAGCTGTTGACCTCAAATATCTGTGGTTTTATCATCCCCGTTCCATTCACAGAGACCAGAAACAAACACATGGCAGTCCCACGACCTTCTGGCAGAGAAGGTTACTGGTGACCCTGCCTCTCGCTGTCTACCTCAGTGTATTTGCATAACACTGCAGGCCTTGGATCAGCTTGAAACACACGCACTTCTCACAGCATCACACACATATTGCCTGTTTGTCTGTTTTTGAGACGGGGGATTGCAAGTCAGTTTTTTGTCTTCAAAGCCTTTGATTTGAAATGAAGCTGTGAGGGGAAAAAGACGGGCAGCACAGAGAGGTGGAGATACTAGACATTTCCATTCTCACTATAGTGCTACTCATCCTTTGCCAGCAAGCTTGTGCTTCACGAATCTAAAAATAGGATGGAAGAAATGGTGGAGAGATCTTTGTTGGAGCATGCATTTCCATGGTGACAGTCTGCTGTGTTGGGCTTGTGATGAGTAAATCATTTTATAGGACAAGACTCTGGACTAGTTTAGGTTAAAGTTTTTTTTTTCATTCCACATGACGTGCCTGCAGAGTGTTACCATAGCAGTATATAAAAGGTAAACTGAAATAAGCTTTCCTTTTGTATCAGTCAGTGTGTGCTTTTTATTAGGGATAGGAATTGAGAACTGGTTGTTTTTGAGAACTGGTTCCCAGTAGCTCAATTCCTTGGAATTGTTTGCCTGCCTGCTTAATGATTCTACTTAATAAATTCTGCCTACGTTGCACATGCGTGATCACGTCACACGAACACTGCATTGTTTTGGTTTAGAACGTAGCCAATATGGCGTCGAGGCAGAAATGCTCCAAAGCAGGGGTCACCAGTCCTGGTCCTTGAGGACCAGTATCCTGCATGTTTTAGATGTTTCTCTCTTCCAGCACACCTGACGGTCATTATCAGGCTTCTGCACAGCTTGATGATAGGCCTATCATTTGAATCAGGTGTGTTGAAAGTGGGATACATCTAAAACATGCAGGATACCGGCCCTTGAAGACCAGGGTTGGTGACCCCTGCTCCAAAGTATGGGTATTTTTTACACGAAAAGATGACACCAGGGCCATTTGTAACACTTGCAAAGCTTTCATTTCTTCAAAGGGGGAAAATGTCTCCAGTATGCTCAAACATTTGTCCACACAGCATGCATTTCATTTGCAGGAATGTCATGTGTTTGATACGCAACTTAGCAACGCTTGTGAATCTAGAGCCAGCGCAAACACCAGGGCATCACCCTAGGCCCAGCTCTAGGGGGGCAACAAACATCCTGCCCCTCAAATAAAAGTTTCCAAAGGTAGGGAAAAGGAAAATGAGGTGAACAACAGCAGGAGACATAAAAGAATTAGTAAAGCATCTTAAGTTACACTTTCACTTTGTACGGTCGAATGGTGTGACCCCCCCTCCCCCCCCCAATTCCCATCCCTACCTTTTACTATGGATGAGTAAAGTTTGATTTTTAACCCTATTAGTCATCTCTTCTGCACCAAAGAAAGTGCTTACTAACACTTCCTGTCATGCTCAATTAAGTATCTGCTTTTGGGTTAATTCTTAATGTAAAAATTTATATACTTTAATAAAGCACTAGATTAGAGGGTTCATTCTACAATTTATAGCTTTACTTCTTGTCTTCCATAAGAATGGGTTTCATAAACAAGCCACATCAGTGTAAAAACTGAAACATCCCTAATCGAATTCAATCATAAATTGAATCACGTTTGGACCTTGTGAGTTGGAATTAGTTAGGAAATTAGTGGTGAACATATATTTCCCTAATGTTAACATCGCTGTTCTCCCACTTTACACACTGACAATATGTAAAGCACATGCATCACTGCCGTTTTAAGCATGCAAGATATGAGTGGAGAGACACAGCTGCAGGTGAAAAACATGTCACAGTCTGCCTGTTTGTGAACAACCAGCAACTCATGACCCACTGGCAGCCGGTGTGAAGCATGTGAGTGTGTCTTTATAATTGCACTCCCACTCCATTATGTTACTCTTTAGGCATTTGAAGTTGGTCACATGTCCAGCTTGTGTCAGCTGTATTAAATTATGTGAATGTTTTGGTTTCGGCTGTTTTGTTGTGCAGCTGATGAGGGTAGCAGAGTGTAACAGAACCATTGATTTAAGAGAGGGTGGAGTTTTCACTGTTCCCGTGATATTAGATGGAAAAAGTGCTTTCTTACCCTTCACCAAAAAGCCATTCTTCATGTCTTTTTGCATTTTGTTCCCGTTTTACACACATAATAAGTGTCTGCACTTTTTAGGGAAAGCATTTGTTTTGATAAATATTTGCAAAAGTTTGCATAGCCTCTGGGTGTGGTGATGTCACTGCCGGCGCTTTTGTTCTGTTGTCTTTGGTCGGATAAAGCCCTGCTGAGAAGAGAGATGTGCAAGTAAAAACCTGGTCAAATGAAGCCGCTGTACTGAGTTTGTATTGTTTGGGCAGAGCCTTGTTAAGAGAATGGACCCCCATGGTGGGCTAGGCAGTGTTTTCACTCTACACAAAACAGATTTGTTGCAGAGTGGAGCATCAGTCCAGACCAGCTACACAAAGTCTCTTTGAGCATATGGAAAACTTCAGCTGATACACATCTCTCTAAGACTGATATTAGTTTTCTCTGTGGTAATTTGCCTGCTGTGTATCCCCTCTGCAGAAAATGTCCCTGTAATATATTGGGAGAAGACAATTATCTAGTTGTCAGACAGAGGTTACTTAGATATCCCTCAGTACAGCAGCTGTACGGAGATTAAATGCTTGCCATTTTAATATACACACACATCCAGTAGAGGTGTGGAAAATCTCTCCAGTCTTTTGAAAGTACTTTGTAAATCTGACCTCTTGCAGTCATTGATGGAAAAAGTATTTGTGTGTAGTAATATAGAACGTTGAGGAGCTGATCCTTTGAGAGATGCTTCAAGAATCATTAATGGTTAAATTGGAATCACATTTTGAGGCCAATAAATCCTCATAATTCACACCTATAATATCCAGACTGGGTGTGTTTCCCCCCCCCCCAAGAAAAACAGCTGAGCAGGGAAGAGGCAGAAGAGCTGAGCTTAGCATTAGTGCAGATCAGTAATGTACCTCCAGCTGAGTCTTCAACTCTCACTGCCAGAACCTTTACAGACCCAGGTCTTGAGGGGAACCCTAGGGAAATCCCAACATAGTCATGAACTAGTGGAGAAGGTGAAGGATGGAAAGGAGACTTATAGGCTAGTAGGCAATGAGTGGGGGAATATCCTCCCTCAGGCAGTGTTTTTAATGTTACATTACATGGAGCGGTCTTGTACATCCAGGTGTTTTACACAGACTTTAGGTGGACATGTCAAAGTCTCTTTGCCACATACTAAAGCTGTAAAATGCATGTGTGTGTCTTGCACAAGGTAGATTTGAGATGAAAAGAGAAGAGGGCTGAGTAAATATACAAGTTTCTGTGGCTTTTTCAGAAGTATTGGTTTTGCTGTTGCCAGGGTAACTCTTTGCAAAATGTCTTTTTTCCATCCAAGTTGAAGGTTATCCATCTCTTTGTCTGCTGTCTTTTATAATGTGTTACTCCTCATCCTGGCATGTCTTCCTCCAGGATACAACACTGCTCTGCAGAGAAAGCTGCCAGGCTACTGCACCGCCCTGCACTCTTTATTTCCTTCCATTCAGTTGGCTCTTTGGAATAAATGTGTAACGCTACGTTGCACAGACAGCGGTATTTTTCATCCCAGTACTGAATTATTGAATTTCCTATGAGGCTTTCTTTCAAATTTATATTTCTTTTGATGCAATATTAAATATAAGTTATTATTTTGTCAAATGATTTGAGAAGAGCTGCTGTAGCTCAAAATGTGTCTTCCTATGTGCTTATTTTTCAGAAAAATCTATTAAGTCTTGACATCTTACATATAAAAATACATTTGGTATCTCTAAGACAGTGGGATTGTCAGACTATGTTGGGTTCAGCAGCTTTTTATCAGATTTATGATGACTGTTTACTAAATCCTAGTGAAGTAAAAGTGACAGGACCATATTTGTAATAGAAAAAAAGCAACAAAATGTGTCACTGTAGGGTGTCATTTCTCTATGGTTAACAGTTGCTGTTTAATGTAATATCATGTGACAGGAGAAGCACATCTGTAATTTACCTTCATGGTGTGTTTGAAGTTTTAGTTTCACCAAACTCTATGGAAGGGCTTGTTGTTTACTCTCAACTAACCTAAGCGTTAACTTGAAGTGTCTAAATTTCAATGTGTGTTTCAACAAAAGTCATGCATGTAATATGGAAGAAATAAGAACTGAAGCCAAAAATCAACCCTCCCTGTAACTGCTCCACAATAAAAGCTCTGCAGTAATAGACTAATGGAAAACTTTTGATGAGCTGCACCAGCACAAACTGTTGAGTTTGCATTAAAGGTATATAACATAAAGTAGCTCCCAAAGCATATTGCAGGTCAGCACGGTCACTTCCTAATGTTTGGATGCAGTTGAATCCTATAAAAGCTCCCCACAGTGCCATGGATGAACTGTACTGTAATGAGCTGCTGTAGAAAGGATATACTGTGGGCGAAAGGACAAGCCTTTTGGTCAAGTGGTGCTGGAGGAGGATGTGAATAATCTTTTTTTGGCACAAAATCAGTTAAATTGAATCTTTAAAATATAATTGATGTGCTCAGTCAGCCAATAAACAAGATAATAATAAAAAAAACCCTGCTAGATTGGAAAAGCAATTTAGCATCTGCTGTCAGTGATCAGAACATTAGTAGGGGAGTTAACCACGTGGTCTTTAAGAGTATTCCTGACTCTGCGTTTTGAATTTCAGAGGTGATGATCATGAACTGGAACCAGTTTAATGTATTTAACAGAGGGCAGTCTTGTATGCTACAGTGATGAATGCCTCTAGGTTGGGCATCACCTTAATTTGACTAAGCGCTAGAATATTCAGTGTTACTTAAAATTAACAGTGTGATAGGTCATTTAAATAATATTAATAATAAGCTAATCGTTGTCTAATGTTTTCTCCATCTTGCAAAATGTTTTTTTTTATAACCTTATATCACTGAATAGTCTCTTAAAAACAGTGTTGGAAATCCATGATGATGGTACATGCGTCACTGAGGAGTAATTGTTCAAATCTGAAATTCCAGAAATGCTATCTCAGAATCCAGTCTGTAGTTGCAGGAAGTATTAAACTGCTTTTAAGCAGCCCTGTCCTGTCTTCAACTTGTGCAACACACTGCTAACCAACACCAACGGTCCCTGTCACATCACACCCATCCTCACATTCTTTCACTGGGTCCCCATAAAGTATAAATCGACTTCAGCATCATCTCTCACTGCACACAAGGCCTGACAAGGTCTTGGCCTCACATACATCTCCCAGCTCCTGTGTCCCTATTCCACAAAAAGGCCACTCAGATCAACTGTCCAACATCTTTTGTTCATGTCCCACTACCTCCACACATCGAAGGCTGATTGTACTTGTATTATTCAGGCTCTATCCTTCTGAAATGGTTGGATTTTTGGGTGGCCAATCATTCCTAATATAATTATTTTCATCTCAATTGATTTTTGGGGTTGCTTCAATATCAGAATAAAGAAACGGCCATATCTTAAGTTCCAGAAGGCATTCTTTTCTTTCCTGAATTTATGAATAGTCCCCAGGATAGGAAGTTTTAAGTGACCAGATGTGACCCAAGGGCTGGCCTTTGACATTACTGCATGTCACTGAGTAATGCTGATCAAAAAATTATCATTGTCATTGTGATTGGAACATTCAAAAGACTGCCTGGAATGAGATGAATAATAAAAATGATTTAATTAGCATTCATTATGCATGCACATGAATCAGAAAAAAGCAGCTAAATGACGGCAAACCTCCAGATTTAATAGCATCAAATTTGGTGGCTTTTGTTTATTCATCCCAAGTCATATCTTCATTACGTCATATTGGACAATGTTATTGCACGTCGCTGATTTTCCTCATATCGTGCAGGCCTGTCATGGAGTCAAATGTAGAAATGCCCAGAGGGGAACCAGCAAGTCCTACCCCATGTTAGCCCCAGTTTCACCAGGGACAAATGACAGGCCCATAAAAATTTGATTGATGTGGTTGACTAGAATTACAGAACTGGCAAAGGGCTGGGCTGCTGCAGTGTTGAGAAACTGCCCCCCTTGGCCATCCTCAAGAGAGCAACACAAACTGACCCAGTGGATATAGGATCAGGGTGACTGTTCCAAAGTCTGAGCAGATGTCACCTGCAGAGACGGTGTGCAGACAGTGTGGGTTGTGTGGGTTGGGCTGTGCTCATGCAGCAGCAGCTGGTTTGAAGCAGATTAGAAAACCACAAATATGTAAACACATGCACATGTATTCAGCTGCCTGTGTAGAGTTACTTTACCACTTACCTTGTTTTGGAGTCCAATAAACAGTCAGTGTTATGCATTGCGCAAACACTACATGATAGTATGTGCCACTGCATTTTGAGGATTTGAAATGTGCTCCTCCTTAATATTATAATTCACTTTGACTATAGCTTTGTGCCAGTTGGTGCTTCATGCTATTTGTGGCTTTCATTGACGCTGAACATCGCTGCTTTGTAATGATGGCACACTAATACACACACACAGCCCAACAGACGTGCAGAGACTCACACTGACTGAATTTTCTCCTGTTTGGTCCGTCTTTTCCTCTCTGATGGGTGTTCACTTTGTCTCTCTCATGTACGTGTGCTTCCTCCTCCGCACGCCCACACTCCCACTCTTTGCACTGCTGATCATCAGCTTTATCTCTATGGCGAGGAAGATGTGTATTTGAACGAGATAAAACAAACAACACATTCTAGCGTGTGTGATTCCCCTTCTGAACATCGGCTATAATCTTGCCACTGCAGCATGTCTAGCCTTCCTTATTTCTTCATATTCAATTCATTCTTTGCCTGCAGGACTTAATGTCCTCTCTTTTAAAGGTAGATACAATAGCAAGGACTTTAAAATGTGATAAACTCTGTGGTGTCTGTTCCGACATTTCCAGGCCATTCTAGCTTTCTAACATCC
The DNA here is from genome assembly GCA_037367295.1 of Apogon hyalosoma. NCBI lineage: Eukaryota > Metazoa > Chordata > Actinopteri > Kurtiformes > Apogonidae > Apogon > Apogon hyalosoma. The sequence continues at coordinate 14,058,194 of JAPQRP010000009.1, read as the reverse complement.
TGGCTATGTTATTGTGTTTCTCTGTTTGCCCTTCTCAGCTTTATTTGGGTAACACCTGGGGCTATAAATCAGGAAAATATTTTTAAGTTAGATGTAGGACCTTTTGGAGGATGTGTCAGCCTTTGTGCAGGCTGCAGTCCCTCCATTGTGTCCTATAGTGTCCCCTGCTTTCCTGCCTTTGTCTGTTTTCAGTTCCTATAGTCCTCAAGACACCTGGGGATGAAGCTGCTTTGTTGCCGTATTCCATTATGAATGAAGGCACTTTTCAGCCCTCCCATTCATCTCTGCTGCAGCAGGAGACACTGTGCTGTCAACCTCACTTTCTGCACACCCCCAACTTCATGACCCTGTTTACGTATGTGTGCGCACATCCCACATGAACAGCAATTTAATGGTAGATAAGTTGTGCACGTTTGCATCATGTACATGCATGGGTGAGTGCATGTGCATGGGTGATAAATGACAGAGGCAGACACTGTCTAGATTATATTTGTTTGCAGGAACCCTTCACCATGGCTCTGCCAATTTCTTTGTCCAACCCTGCAGCAAAGCACACATATGTGCATTTACACAATGACCGTCCTTGACAGACAAAGATGGCAATTGGGTTCATTGGTAATGTCACCATCTGTCTATTGTGGTTAGTCTAGTTGTTCTCTGGGTTTGCCTGGGCAGGTTATTCCTGTTCCGTGTGTACTTGTGCCACGGTCTTTACATCATGGCATCCAGGCAGACCCTGTATGTGGATCAATCCTACTCAGCTGTAAAAGACACTCATTGGCAAGTGGTCACTCAGCAGCCCCCCCTTTACTCTGCATGTACAGGCAGTGGGTAACAGGGTCTGCTTAATGTGTTGGAAATTTCATTTAACTCTTCTCTTCTTATCTCACTCTCCTCATCTTGCCTCTCTGTGGCCAATGATGTGATTGCCTGCAGCCTCCCCACTTTCTCCTCATCTTGCTTCTCCTTCTTGCCTCTCTTCTCCCCGGGGCTGCCTCTGCCTTTGCCCTACTAGTGAGGGAGAATGGGTGAGTGAGTAAGGGTGAGTGAACAAGGCCGGCAGAAGGACTGAGATAGCAAGACATCGCCAGATGAGTGTAGCTGAATTTCTGTAACTTAGAGCTGGGTGATAAAACTATCTTGAAATGGGATTGGGATAAAATGGATGTTAATAGCAGTGATAAGCTTTGGACTTTTTTCCCTCAGTACGGACAGATCAAATAGCTGATCACAAAGCAGAAATAAATACAACAGCCACTCAGCAGTTTTTAACTCAAAGTACACAATTCCTGCTGCTAAGAATTTGTTGAGCTTCAGGCAAGGCCTTAAATCTTAGACTCATCAAATATAGTGAGATTTTCTATTTGCTGCACAAATTTCAGATGGCTCTCTTCACCATGTCGATGGGTAGACGAAATATGTAATATCAAATAAATAAATAAATAATTATGCTTAATCTGTGCAATATTTTTGTATCATTCATTGGCACTTCTTTCCTGCATGTAAGTCAGTTTGACACACAGGGACAGGACCTTTATGTTGCATTCAGGTGGACCCTGTACATTACCTTGAATAGCAAAACATGTGGTAAACTCAGGAATCTGTCCTTAAATAGGAAAGCTTCCATTTTTTCCCCTTTGTTTAAATGTAATGTCCTACATTCACAGAATATGAACCGTATTTCTTCAGGCTTTAGTCATTATCAGGATACTCTTCAAACTGGCAACATTTTCAGACGCTCTATCATTAGAAATTCATAGAAATGTCATTCTGTTACTGTAAAATGAATGCCAGTGATTTTTTTAAGTTTGACTCCCCCTACTACTAACAGGGCTTCATGTTTAGAGGAAAGACAAGACAAATGGCATAAAAGACCTCACATCATACACTGGATGTAGTCAACATGCAATATTAAACAGCAATGGACATGATGTAGGATATAGTATAGGGAAAGCTGTCCTTCATGTGTCTGTACTGCTTTTTTTTCCTAGGTGGTAAGCCGCTTTACCATCTGCTGTGGTGGTTAACTTGTTTAACTGGGAGCAAATTACATTCCCATTAATTAGTTTGCAATCATCCCTCAGCAGGTTCCCTGTTCACTCAGCTGGAGTGATCTAATACTGCATCCATGCTTGAGTTTCACACCTGCCTGACCCCTCTGTTATGTTATTTCTTTACCTGAGCAACCTGTTTAAAGCCCTGCCCTGGGACGACTTATTTAGTAGTTCACCTCTGTGGCCTCTCTCCACATTTAAGATGACCTGAGCTTCAAGTTGAGGTTTAAGGTGTACAAGAAACATTTAAAGTGTTGCTTTAAGCATGCTTTAAGCCTTTGTGGTATAATTACCAAATTAACCTTGGAGAAGTGACATCTGTAATGTGTATTAGCTTCAGTGTTGGGGGGGGTTACTTTACGAATGTGTTTCACTACATGCCCTTAACTGCGTAATTTGTAATGCATTCCAGAGGATTATTTTGAGTGAATATTTAAAGTACTTTGGATTACTTACATGCTGTTTTTGCAAGTAAGAGTGTGCATTAATTCTCACCATGGATATACTGATAATATTAATGACACAATGGCCAGTAGCAAATGCTGTCACAGTGTTATTTTCTGTTCATTCATTGTATTTTTGTTTTATATATCTCTATCTCTCTCTCTCACTCTCTCTCTCTCTCTATTTGTAT
>JAPQRP010000009.1:14032737-14046889 GCA_037367295.1 Apogon hyalosoma | reverse complement strand
ATATATACACGCACAAGTAAAATGTCTTGCATTTATCTGATTGTGGTCCTGTTGTAAAGGTCTGCTCACAGGTGGCGAAAACCCCTAATGGTCACAATACAAGCCCTGTCCTGAACTGTCAAATGTGCTTTACAGAGGCTAAAAGTCATTAAAGGAAAGGTAATTGTGTGTGTAATAACATGTGGCGCCTGTAGATATTTAGCATTCATCCATTCCTAGTGTGAGGCTCAGATAATGAAAAGGACACAGCAGATATGTCATTAGTGAATTACTGAAAAACCACAGGACTCTTTTTACAGACTAGCATGGTGATTACTATTGATTAACGTGTGTTTGTAGCTACATTACATGTCGACTGTTTGCTCGGCCAACCCACACCTGCACAGTTGGACCTGAAGTCTGTGTCTATTCTGCATGTTCACCCTACTCCTGACTGGGTTTCCTCTTTTCCCTTCAGAAGAGGTGGATTTTCCCTGGGTTTGTGGAGGCCTTAGGTCCTGTGATGGCTTTTTGTTGTTTGACTAAAAACAGTCCATTTAGAAGATAGTACAAAGAAACATGAAGTAGAATTGGCTTCTTCCCACAAAAAAGTCTCTTTGGGCGAATCTGGTGTTTTTTCTCACCGTAGTAGTAGAGAAATCTCAGCATTTTTCAGTTTTCTTCTAACGTCTTATAATGTTAAAGAAAACCCTGGGCAAGAAGAATACACTTATTAGCGACCACATTTTCAGAATTCAGTAATTATGGTCCTTCATAACTTTTTCATTCAATAAATTAAAGTGCAATGTTTTGTTTTCAATGCAGCTTCCTCTCAATCAGTGTTCTGGGCCATATTGAGGAACTTTTTGTTTTGAGATAATGTGGAGAATTTCAGATTATTTCTCCAATATGTTGATTTTTACTCCAAATACATATTGGTTCTGAATTAGGGATGCACTGGTTGCAAAAATATTAGCTCATGCCAATATTGAAAATTACATTTTAGCTGATAGTCATTACAGATGTTACTGTTATTTATCCCCCTTTAAAAAAGAAATCTTTAAAAAGTGACTATTTTAAAGTCCACCAGCCCTTCAATACATTATCTTTGAATGAATGCTCATTAAATCATGCAAATTAATGAAAAAAAACAAACCCCTTTATTTTAACACGACTGACACATGTCTGCTACCACCATTTAATACTCTAATAAAGTCAGTACATATCTCTCTTTACTGATGTTTAGCTGATATATCGGTGCATTCATTGTCTAATCTTTTTTTTTTTTTTATCAGTAATAGGAATCAGCCTTGAAAAACACTTGAAATTGACTCTAATTTGTAACTTAATGATTCTTTATTTTCTATCCCATCACTCAACACTGCATTCTGGGATATGTTTAGCTTCCTGTGAGTCTGGAAAGGATAAGCATTAAGTAGTGAAACATAAAAAAAAACACATCAAATCAAATTAAAGGGCTTTTCTTTTTTTTCTATTTCTCACCTGAAAATCATAAGGTTTGGGGCTGTTGTATATAAAAAGCACTTTAGAAAATGTCACCTCTATGTTTTTCACATTTAATCATCTTCATTTGTCGTCTTTTACACACCCGGTTGAGCGTATCGTATTATGGATCTGAGTAAATCGGGTCTTAAATGTTTCATTTTGCACACCTTTGCCTCTTAAATATGCTGGTAACGGTGCACGATTTTGCAAAAGTAATCATCACATCTGACCTTTAAGCTGCTTCCTCAATACATACTGTAGAATATGGTTATTAAAAGCAGAGACCAGGCGGATGCAGCATAGTAGTGGTTTATTAAGTTGGTTTAAACATTCAACATCCATGGTCCAGTATGAGTCGTCTATGGCAGTGATTCTCAACTGATCTGGCGTTGGGACCCACTATCACCCCTCAATGATAAGCTATGACTCAAATTGATAAAAGTTATACTTCTCAAATTTATTTGATGAAAAGATAGTGCATTTTGAAGCTGAGATAATACAGAATATCATAGTATGCCAGCACAAAAGACAAGTTTAATGGTAAACCAAAATGCCCAGCAGGTGGTGATGCTAAAGAGAGAAATGTTCTTTTTAACACTAAATTAGGTACATTTTAACCAAAACAAAGAAGTATACTCAGTTAAAAATTAAAAGTGCATTCAGTCACTTATTCAACCATTAATCATAATGCTGACATAGCAATCAGAACATTTCAGTTACAGCCATGTTTAACACACTTGGTGTTTTCATGCAACATGAATTCAGTTAATAAAGTGCAACTAGTGTTTCTCATGGAGCCAAAACAATGAATTTAATGTTTGATATTGAAAATAAAATTTTGCATTGAAAATACACCCTGAACTGAAAAAGAAACATTTTCATTGAATAATGTGTACAATAAAAAAATGTAATGGCATCAAAACAGGTATTGACATTGGTTTTAATGCAATTACAATTTTTTACACTACACATTTTTCAATGCCAATGCTTCTTTTTTTAGTTTCAGGGTGAGTTTTCAACGCAAAATTTTATTTTCAATATCAAACATTAAAGTCATCATTTTGGCTCTGTAGTTTCATAGCATTATTTTTTGCTCAGGCAAAGGCCCGCGACCCATTGAAAATGGGTTTGCGACCCTTGGGTCACAACCCACCAGTTGAGAATTACTGGTCCATGGGGTGCGGTTGTTGTTGTCGTTCAGTGTGTACAGTCTCAGTGTTTAGATGGAAAAAGCATCCCTTTTTTCTATCTCCATCTTATTTTCCTCTGTGCTGGGAGGCAGGGAACATCTGAGTGTGTACACTAACTTTGAAGGTGAAAGTATTTTAGTCATTCCAGTATACCGTGACCTTCTGTCTTACGGCTGCCTACACACACACACACACACACACACACACACACACACACACACACACACACACACACACACACACACAGCTGAAAAACACTCTCTCAAACCAAACAAATACCCAAATTCTCACACATCAAAGAAAATATATTTTATGTTTTTCCCTCTGCATGATAACAGCCGGCCCTTGTAAACCCCCTAAATCGTAGATGGTGATACATAACAATGTACTAATCTAATCCTGCTCTAGGTGTGTTGTGGCTGCAGGCTGGTCAGTTCCTTTATCTCAGATTGACACTTCCAAATAGAACCTGCCTCTCACATTTTCCCCTGCAAACAATGGAAGTTTCACGTGATTTTCCTCCTGTGTTACACACTGAATCTCATCGTGAATTTGCAGCAAAGAGGAAATCATCCTTCCCTGCGACGAGAAGAATGTAAAAAAACAACCACCACTTTCACGGCTCATTATTTTAAGCCTCTTTTTAGCTCATACTGTAAGATCCCTGATGGTGCCTGCTTTGAAAATGGCACCAGTGCTTCTCTTTTCTGTTTGTGTTGAGATCATTGCAGTCAGACTATTTTGAGCTAATGATGACACACTCCACAACTTGTCTCTGTCTGATTGTGTGTTTTCTCTTCAGCAGGAGGTACTGTCTGCTCCTTTCTCCCATCAGACTGTCAGGAGAGCACATGGCCTACGGTCAGCAGCCCACTCCACACTCTTCACCCAGCCTCCCACTGCCCTGTCTCCACAGGTTAGTGTGTTTGTGTCCACAAATATACATGTGTGCGTTCTGTCTATTACAAACAGAGTGCTTGCACAGGCCTTGAAAGTCTCAAAAAGTATGGAATTTTGAAATGCCGTTTTCCAGACCTTGAAAAGTCTGGAGTTTTGTATGAAAGTCTTAATAAAAGTATGGAAAAAAGTTTCTCTCATAGTCAAATTTTAAAGTTTGCTCATAGGCACATGATCTTGTAAGTAGTGCTGTCAAACGATTAAAATTTGTAATCAGATTAATCACAGGGTTCCTGCGGATTAATTTCGATTAATCATGATTAAGTATCATTCATTTTTAATCTATATTAATTGCGTTTCATTTTGCAAGAGCAAACAAACTCAAGAAAGAAGGGAATATATATGGACTTAATGTGTTTGTTGTAAGCTGGGTGACGCGAGCAGAAATGCTAGCAGAATCCCTGACTAACGTATGCTTTGCGTTTATGTAGTATTTTAAACTGGAAGTGCTTCGGTGAAAAGAAAACTCCTTCCTCCAGAGTGAGCATAATACTTATGTCGGTAGACTGTTCCATCTTGGTTTTTTTGTACTCAAGTTTCCCATCCAGAGGGCCAATGTGCTGTTTAGCATCTTCCATCTTTATCGGTTGGATCAGTCACCCATTTGTGCAACGGTAACTTAACAGTACCTCTACGTGACAATAACTCTACTCGACAAACTGTCCCAAATGCATTGCCGGAGACGTTCAGAGTCATTCTGTGCTGCAGATGGGTTAATTGCGTTAACATTTTTAATCAGATTAATCATGATGATGTATTAGATTGTGTTAACGCATTGATTTTGACAGCCCTATTTATAAGATAAGAAATACTTGAGGAAAGCATATAAAAAACCTGATATGATTTTGCTAACTGATCGGTACAAGAATGATTCTGTTGAAACTTGTTTGTGTGATATCCATGCACTTTTGTGATTTTCATATGTTTTAAAATGTTTCTGTCAGTAAAACATAATTTACTATGAATTATGCATTCATTCACTCATTCATAAATTTATTAAAATGCATTTTTCTACTACACACAACAGGTACAATTGCAACAAAAAAAAAAAAAAATAGGCATGCAAGTATAAAAGTAAATAAAGTCAAGTGTGTGTGTGTGTGTGGAAAAAGTGTGGAATTTTTATTTGGATAAAGAGCAAGCACCCTGTACAAAAGGTCTCAGAGTACAAGATTGACTTATTCTGCACATTATCTATGGTCTCTAAAGCAAATCCATATTTATTGGGTCATCCGTGTGTGTGTGTCCACCTCATTGATGCAAAACGCTGTTGCTTTTTACTATATTGACAACTAGCAGAAGCATCGTCAGCACCTCCCGACACTTTCATCACCCTGCTGCAATTTTTAAAGTCATTTGAAAGGTCAATAAGGAAATTGTTATGTGATCATCACGCCAAGATTTTGGATTGTTTCGGGCATCGGATCAATATAAGCGGACTGAATATTGGCAGTCTCTGTAATATGCGTCATTCTGCCTTAAGAAGCTGAAATTGGTCTGAGAATATTAACAGCTTCGTTTAATGGGGAAACATTTATTGGCTTGTGTTGGGATAAAATGCATGAAAAACACTGAACTGTCAGATAGCAGGCTCAGGTAGAGGTGTTTGTAGATCTGTCGATATGAGCCTCGGTCTACCCTTGTAATCCTGATCTCATTTTAACAGGGACTAACCTGTTGTTTGTATTGTTTTCAGTTTACCTGTGATTAACATGCAAGGTTTATTTAGCCGGGGACGAATCTGAATGGCTGATGAGGTCACCAGACAACAGCCTTTTGATAAAGCCATTAACACTGGAAATCTATTCAAATGTATTCATGTATCCCATCATTCAAAGCCTCTCCTCTACTGAGCTGGTTATTGTTGCTGGGACTCAGTGCAGTACATGCTACATCTGCTGCAAATCAGTACTTTGACATGAATGTATTTGGATTATAAACACCAGTAAGTTCTGTGGATGCCGTGTGCAACAGTAGAGAACAAGCTGTTTGGCTGATGTGTAGCTTTGATGTGAAAGCAAACTTGTCAAAAGTGCTACACTGACTCATTCCACCAAGCCACAGCTCTGTGGGTAATATATAAAACTTTGTTCATTGTGTATGCACACATAATCATGTTGCAGCTGATATTTGGTGCCACATAGGGGACGTTTTGTTGTTCTGTGTTGTGTTCTACATTGGCAAAGTTGAATTACAGGCCCGTAGGTTACAATAATAGTTTAATTTACTTGCAGATGTGTAATACACTTTCCTAACTGTCCGGTGCTCATAGGGCTTTTGGACTGAAATGTGTTATCTTTCAAAGTAACAGATGTGATTTTGGGAGTCTATTGCTCATTCAGCCTAGAAGTATGGCATCACTTCATTTCTTCCTCTGTTTTAAGTTTGATTGATTATTGTAATCTGTCTATGGCGCACATTCAGGTATTATCCCGAACAGTTGGATTCATCTGGTTGTTTTTCTGTGCTGTCATATTGCATTAACTCTACTGATTCATTCCTTTTTAATTATTCTTTTCTGTCTGCAAATTGCCGCAGTGTTTACATATATGTTGTGTAAAGTTTAAGTTGCTCTAACTTTTAAATAAAATGCCAGGTTTCATCAAATTTTCATTTTCCATTAAACATCATTGAATTTCATGAATAGTTAAATTTAAATTTGAGCACATGAAGTCAGTTCTTTTTCATCTATGTGCATGTATATAGATATATGTTTGAAACTTCTGCATGTTTCCACATGACACCACAGGACAAGGTTTCATGTTGGTGTCCTTCAGATAGATCAGGTCAAACCACTCATAAGATCCAGTTTTCTCTTACTTGACTTGGCCAGATCTCAACTCTTTACACTTGTCATCACTGCGAGTTTGGACTAGCCGAGATCCAATAAAGAAACATGCATTATGTTAAAAAGATCAGTTCAAGGTTAAGTGTGTACATTTTTCACCAGGAAGTGTGCCTGGCCCACTGACAAGCTTGCAATGGATGAAAATTTTATGATGAGAACAGGATATTTGTTCCTTGAGTGCTTGCAATCCTTCTGCTGTGGATGGCAGTACATTAGCGCATCTCCTCTTCTTTCTGTGTGTGTGTGTGTGTGTGTGTGTTTGTGTTTGTGTGGATATGTGCATGGGAGCCAGTGTATGTTTTGTGAGCTTTGTTATGTTTCTGCATGCGTGTCTGTGTGTCATTGGGCTATATGTAATGGAGAAGGCAGGCACTGGTTTGCAGAGTGGGGGGTGGTTGTACGGTGAAAAATGAGCAGTGGCTTTCCTTGGACTGTGTTTACATTGCAGCAGGCCGCTCACAAAGGCATTGGGAGAAGATTGGTGAATGAGAACAGAGGAAACGTATACATTACACACAGTGCTATGAAGTCAAAACATCATCTGCAGGTCAATGTAGTATAGCAGTGTTCACAAAGGGGTGAAACAGCAGAGCTGAGAGGGATCCAGTCAGTAGTCCCAGGCGTCCCTAACCCTGCAATGTGGCCTCCAGAGGGAGAGCTGTTTGTTCAGAGGGCAGGGGAGGGAGAAGACAGGAGAGGCTCAGCAGAGAGTGTTTACTTTGTCAGGGCATGTTGCCTCTGCTAGAACAGGGTTCTAGATAATGTTGTCATAACTGCAACAGTGGAAGATACATCAGCAAAATGGTGACAGAAAACAGAATCTCTTGTCGAATGAAAATTAGGTTGCATAACTTGTTAGCTTTGCCAGTATGAGCTCAAATGAGCCTTGCTGCATCTTCTGGCATGTATGCACTGAGTTTTTTCCAGGTACACCTGTTTTTACACCTCTTTCCTTTTCATTTCCTTGACATTCCTGTCTCTTGCTCCTGCATTGCTGCAGTACAGGCACTTGTCTCCTATTTGGCAAAGCTAGCTCTCCCTCCCTCACTCCCTTGCCTCCTCCCTCTGTATTTTCTTGGCATCCATCAGTTTGGCTGCAGCCTCCCATGAGGCCTGGTGGGTCACGGCTACACACACAGTGTCACATTCTGCAACACTATTCATGTATGGACCTCTCAACCCATCTGTGCCTCCGCTCTTACAGATGGCAGCCATTGCAATTTGGAAAAGTTGTCAGCCGTCACACTGACAGGAATGGGGAAATCTAAATAGAGGAAGAGGTTTGTTGGTTCCTCTCTGTAAACTGTCCAATGCTCAGAATTTATGGTACTGTGTGTGTATTATAGTACACAAGAGTATTCACATATTCAGTAAAATAAGACAGGGTTGTCAAAGCTGTAGCAAATTAAGATGTAGTGGAAGTAGGAACTCTTGACAAGCACTTTGAACCCACTCCTGACTCTTGTCTGTACCAAGTCTATGAAGAAGCATCTCTGCTTTACCAGCTGTTCTCCTTAAATGTAGACAGGATGGTGATTATTACACTGCTTGAAAGGATATTCAGTAAAATGTAATTCTGCGAAACATGAAACATCATGAAAATAGTAGCCTATAATTTTAAGGAAAAATATCTGAATGTCTAATACTCAAGCACATATTGAACTAGATTTAATAATGTGTAACAACAGGTAAAATGCTATGGTTTGCATAATATCCCAGTAGAGGAACATGATTTTCCTTTCTTTGCTTAATAGAATATAATTTGATTACATTTTAGAATATTTTGCTTCTTTTTAGGGTTTGTGTGAACATGTCAGGAGATAAGAAAATACTTTCAAGTGTTGCACTATTATTGCATCGATTGTGGAAAAACATTGTATAACATAATATATTAATAACAATAATATAGTAAATTGTTAACAGTTGTTTCATGAAATGTTATTGTATTATGATATACAGCTCTGCTTTAACCTATACTCTTTGTGCGTGCCTTTTTTAATTGACACTGTCTGAAGTAATAAAACACTGTGGTTCTCTGGGAGTTGGCTGTAAAACTGCACAGTGAACCTTCTACCTCACAAAGTGCAATGTACAGTCCTGTGTCACTTTGGTGACGAGTTGGGAAAAGGCCAATTACTAAAAACAATGACGGCTTTTTCCTCCAGGAGGCATGTGTGTTATGGTGACAGGGCTAAAAGTAGCCGGTTGTTCTATTTCAATGACACATTGAACTGTTGGGGCAGATAGCGGACCTCCCTTTTCCCACTCAAACTAACTGCTTCCTCCTGAAGCACATGCTCCCTCGGACAAGAGTACATCACTGTCTTTGTGTCAGTGTGCACATGTTTCCACTTCTTCCTCTCCTTTTATTGCTTCAAGTCAGCAAATATTTGTCCCACATCATCCATTTACACTGATTGGCCATTCACTGTGTGGAGCGGCTGCACTCAAACTCAACTCAAAAAGACATATTGTTAGAAAGAAAACCTTGTTTATTTTTGTCACATAATGTGATCATAATCTCATACTCCAGTATTGGTCATTTCATATCCATATATATTGATATGACACACTTGTAAACTGACTAAATGCAAAAGCTTGTTTCTGTTTTTGAATTGAACACACACGTTAACTCATACTTAATTATATGTCTCTTTTTTGGAGACTTTGTACATATTTTTAGCTGCAAGCATGAAATAAGATATAAAATACCTGTAATATAAATATGCTATATAGTATACATATTTAAATGTAAATAGAAAAGCTATATGTCTAAACATAGTGCATTTTCTGAACCAAGGTTTGAGCATTTGTTGTGTTTTATACCTTTGTTCCAGTTAATTTTCTCACTACAATTTTGGAAACCATTAATATCTTCTGCTGTCGTTGTTGATGCATACAGTGTCTCAGTTCAGAGCTGTATGTGTCATGTCGGTGTACTGTAATTTATTCCATGTTCCAATTCTTCTTCTTCTACTTTTATATTTTACAGTGATAGTCCTTGATAACTTCCTGTGAGCAGTGTGGAACTCTGAACTCTCCAAAAAGTGTTTTCACATTGTGCATCAGCCTGTTTTTAGACCTGTGAAATCATTTGCAATGATATTGAGTCACAGTAAAACAAGCAATGATGCATGACAAAAACAGGTAGTAATACAGAGTAGCAAGTGTAAAGTAACTTTAAATTCACAAAAAAAATTAAACATTAAATAAAATATATGTGTCTAAAACAATTACAACACTCTGAAACTGTGTGTGCAAACATATGTTGTGTACAATGCAGCATCTATATTATAAAAGCCAAGTGGCCTCTGTGTGCATGCGTGTATGAGTGTCTGCTTCAAACCGGACAGGTCTAGCCTTTGCCTTTTGCAGTACTTATGTATTGTGGGTCATGGTCAGACAGGCAAAAACAGCTTATTGATACAACCCATACTTTTGGAGTTATTAGTTGTTTTTTAAAATTGCAATGGGTTTACGGGTGGCCTGCGGAAGACTTCATTCACAGCCGCAAATGTGGGGTAGGGATGGGGGGTGGATCCGGATCAATGGAACCACCTGGACACAACAGGAGAACCGGGTCCAGCTGTGATCACGCACTAAGAAGGTCGGTCTGGTTCTTACCGTGGCTCAGTTCCACTCTGCTGGTCCCGGTCAGACCCGGCCCGTTAACGCCCCCCTCCGGACCACCCCCCTTCACTGCCACACGGTGACAGCCCGTTCTGGGCAGACTCTGCTCTGGATGGCAGTGGGTCACAGTAGACCGTCATGTTCAGTCCTGTGTAAAAGTCTATGTTCCACGTCGATGTCAGTACAAAACAAAATGAGGGCCATTCTGTTTTATCCTAATCTGTGTAAGTAAGCTTAACTCGGCTCCCCATTTTATCAACTCTACTGCTTCTAGAACCTGTGGATTCCCATGGGTCAGCGCGCTAGTAAATGTATAGTGTGTTTTACTTGTCTGTTGATTGAGTACACTGGATTGTACTGTTTTATGTGTACTATGTTATTTTATGTAGGAACTAAAGATGGAAATTAGCCTCGACTATAATCTTGCATATTGGCACATATGGTGTTTGTTAACCCTTTATGGGGCAAGTGACTATTTTTGGTAATTTACAAGACAGTGACAGCAACAGTTATAGTGAGGACAGTGAGTCACCAATCTCAGGTCCAGTGTGGTCTACAGGGTCTGTAAGGTCCACCTCTGCATGAACAGTGAGTGCACCTGCTTTGTTAGGTACCATGAAGTAATGGTACTAATGTAAGGAATGATGCTCAAAGGGATCATGTGGATGTGGACAGGGGTCTGGATCAGCACTTATGTTGGTCTAATGTTTTAAAATACATGTTCCTTTCACCTTACATGTGTTTTTCTTGTATTTTTTATATATACTTCTTGTTTGTTTGTTTTTTTGTCACTTACGGGTAAGGAACCAAATATGGTAACTTCACTGACCTTGATTTTCTGCATGACAGTAAAAAAATTGGAAAAATTTCACAAAAGTAATAAAGTCTTATATCCTCCAGTAACACACTAAGGTTGAAATTTAGAATTTCAGAGTATTTCTATGAGTGAACTATAAAGGGTTAATATGCACTGTCCCTTTGGGGGCGAAAAAAAAAACTTCAGACAAGTAGAGGAAGGGAGGTTTAAGATGATGCTACATGAACTGGAACATATTTGATCTGCACCAATACTACTTGTTTTAGTTGGACTAAAAAGCGGCCCTTGTTCCCCACTGTGGTTTGGAGAAGATTTTACACCTGCAACCAGTAACCAGTCTGAAAGTCTGCACTAAACAAGTCTGCAGGGGGGACCAGTCTTGAGTTTTCCGGTGTGGTTCAGGTTTCTCATACCTAAACCACATGCTTGCAGCAGAAATAGCTCTGCTTCTTTTTCTGTTGGCCAGTTGAAGTCCTTCTTTTGGATCGTGTTCAGTCTCTTTCATGTTTGTTTGTATTACATTTATGCACATGTTCTGCCTTCATCCATGTGGAAGAAAACACTTTGAAATGCTAAAAATACTGCAGTGCAGAGTGTGATTTGCAACACAATAAAAATAAGAAATCATCAGAGTGTAATATAAAATGATAGTGTCACACAGTAAATATCCTGCTTAAGTGTTTAGAAATGTACCTGAAAATCATAGTTGCTTTCTAAGCTGAGATTCATATCCTCACTCTAAAACAAATCTGCAGCCAGACTTATTATATATGGTTGTTTGCATTCATTTGCACTGACTGTTGCACACAAACGCCTCCTCTTCCCAGAGAAGCCTACGTAATGTGATTGTATATACAGGTTAAGTTACAAGTAAAATACCATAAGTGGATTTGAAGACCCTTGATTTGTCTGGCTCCTCGCTGACACTGTTACACTGCACGCTGTTAAAGGAAGCGTGTTAGTGCAGTTTACCCCAAAGGCTCCAAAAAAGTGGCTGATGATCAAAGCTGATGAACACACAGCAGTCTGATAGGACTCACTTTGCCTTTACTGTCGACTGACTGTTCTCAACGGTCCCGACTCTTTTCAGTCATGCTGGGAGAAGAATAAGTATTGATGTAGGTTCAGGTTTTTACCTCTTTATAGCGTTGAACAGGGAAGTGGAAGCAGATAGGAGGGAAAAAAAGGAAGAACACAGTGCCTGTTTCTCAGCACTGCTGTCAATTATTAACTCAGCCATTAATTAGGATGTTGGTAAGAGCCTTATTTGTTTTGAGTAGCAACACAAAGTAAAAGTCACCACAGCTGTCGAGTGTCATTTGTCAGCTGATCTGAGTAAATCCGAAATCGGCCTAATCTGCATTTCGTGTGAGTGTAAGGATCCCTCTTTCATTGAGCATTAAATCAGATTATCCTATCGTGGCATAGAGATCAGCAGCACTAGATGCTTGGTAAAGATTAAAATTACCTCTAAGGCTTAGTTGGCATCACTGAGTCTAATTACATTATTGATCTATTTGTATGTCTGTAATTTAATACTTTTGCAGATGTGGGTTGCAATAAAATGTCAGTAAAAAAGATTTTGCTTCATGGAGAGATGCTTTTAATGTTGACAGTGTTGTGCTGAGAGTCTGCAGAGTGAGGGCTATAAAGGCGGCCTGAGCTGGGGGAGTTTGCAGGGTGTGACAGAAGGTGTTGATTTATGGAACGTTCCTGTCATTGGGGAAAATTTGGTATATAATATAGTATATAAATGCTCTTTGCCTTGACTTGATGCCTTTTATAAAATACAGTCTAAATATAGGCATTAGGGATTAACCCTTAAAGACCTAAAACTATTTTTGTGGCGACTTTCATATGACATTTTCTGCACATTTCTACACATTTATCTCTGCCTTTTGCTTAAAGAAAAGAAAAGAAAATCCTGTATACTCTGAGATTAAATGTACTACTTATGTAGATCTTTTCAAAAGTTCAGTGGTTATATCAAAACAGAGAAAATTGAGGAAAATATCTCATTAATTAAACATAAAATAGCCATCTATAATCACTTTAATTGCCAAAGTATGTGAGTTTTAGAAGATGATGATTTTTCCATGTTCACTTCTGAATGCCTAAAAAGACACAACTGATGGCATTGAAAAGCTGAGAAACTGCTTTTTACCTGAATTATTTCAATGTATTGATAGGATTAGTGGTCTGAAAGTTATTAAACATTTTAGATCAGTATATGCGTTTGGTTCAGTGGCTGTTTAGGTCTTTGAGAAATTATTTATAAGAAATAGAAAACGTTCTTATGTTTTTTTTTTTTGTTTTTTTTTTTATTAGGCTGTATTTATCAGGATCAATCAGTAAGAATACTGTAGAGAAGCAGATTTTCTTTAAGGACCGACACGTTCTTAACACTTTTACCATTGTTACACCATAAACTTGTATTGATTGTGTCTGTCGTTTGTCTGTCTTTGTATCTACACTGTTTTACTCTCTATCTTTCAGTAAGTTCTGATCAGTTTGTAAAAGTTTAGCGCTGCAGCCTGGTCATATAATCTACACTACCTGCTGTTAACAGATACACCTTTTCCCTCAGGTGCACTCGGATATCATCACTCAATCATGTTCACAAGAGATGGAAAAATCTATTTAGTCAGTTGGATCTCAATGAGCTTTCTGGCATCCTCTGAGGTACAGACTGGAAGTAGGCAATCCTTATAATATAAATGTACCACCTAGAAATGGCTCAGCAGCAGAAATCTCCATATAAATAACTTATGAGTATACTCTTACATAAATCAACAATTCTGAAAATAGTCTTATAAGCATAATCACACAGTTAGAATATGGTGTTTATGTCAGCTCCTCTTTACCCATATTACTGCTTGGATTCGCATTAGGACTAGATTATTTATGTGTGTATAAATGTCGGCACTGTTGAATGTCAAAATGATGAGTCCACAGAATAAAACACAGCCTTTGAATTTTAGGAGAGCTTGCATTTACAGTAGACGTCAAAGCAACTTGGGATATTACCCACTGAACTCTAAGGTTTATTAGTATGACGGGTCATTTAGGGCTAGCGAGTAACGGCAAAACAGTCCAAACAAGTGGTACCAAGCACAACAAACCCTGCCCCTCGCACATATTGTAGCTTATTTTGGCATCGATCCAACTGATGTCATCATGCCCGTGTGTGCTGATGTCAGCATGTCAATTGCCTCTATATGTATA
>JAPQRP010000009.1:14004433-14025813 GCA_037367295.1 Apogon hyalosoma | reverse complement strand
ATATATGTCTATGAACAGTATTAACAGTATATACATCTATGAAAACAGTATATATGTCTATGAACAGTATTAACAGTCTGTATTATCCATGAATAACAGTAAGTATATCTGTAAAACAGTATTAACTATATGAATATCTATGTAAATCAGTTGTTCTCAACCGGGGGGTGTGCCACCCCGGGGGTCCGCTGCAGACACTCTCCCAGTGGGGTACGAGCACATGGGGGCGGGGGGGGGTGTCGCAAGTGACATTGTACGTGTGTGTTAGCAACTACTGTTGTACATCACAACATTATAAATCACTCAGCACATAGAGGTCCGGGGGGCATATTGTCTGGCACATCACCCCCTCCCCCCTCCCAGCATTGGAAGTTTGATTTCAGGGGGCAGCAGTTAGTCAATGATAAGGTGAAGGGAGCTCACTTTCACTCTCCCACAGCTTTATCTACAGTCCATCGTGTTACGTGTAGAATTAGCTGCCCCCCCCCCCCCACACACAGACACACACTTTTTTTTTCGGGGGAAGGGGGGGTAACCAGTAGGCTCATGATACCGTTAGTGGGGCATGGTTCAAAAAGGGTTGAAGAACCCTGATGTAAACAGTATGTGTACCTATGAACCGAGTATTTATTGATATCCCCTTGTATACAACCCATTTTATTTCATCAAATCTGTCTGAGTAAGTGAATAATTTCCATGTCTGCAGGTGAAAGTAAAATGTCACTGTGGAAGTGTCAAACAGTACTTTAAAAAACTACCTCACTATTCCCAGTTCAGATAAAAAGCAACTGTACTCTCTTGAAAATAAAATGTGACTTACAAGAATTGAGTTTCTCCACATGTTTTGTCTCCACTGACATTTAATTACTCTCTCAGCCGAACGGGCCCGGTGAAAAGTTTCACACATACTTCACCTCATTAAATATTCAAGACCAGGACGACGTTACATCATACAACTCTGCAAATCTGTCATGAAGGAATAGAAGTTGAAAGAAAAAGGATTTTTTTTCAAGAGTGAAATTTTAATAATATGTGCGGCAGAGCTGTGTGTAGCGGTACCTTTGTGATTATTCTAAAATGCTAGAACATAGAAAATGTTTCTATTACATTTCAAGGAAGTCAGTGTCACTTTGTTTCATTACTTGTTTTGATTGACAGCAGCCCAAAAACTAAAATGACAAAACAATGAGAAGCAGAGGTGACAAAACATTTCATGAGAGTAGGTTTAACTGTCATTTTTTCCCTCTTTTAGATATGTTTATCAAATTGCACTTTACAATACAACATTACAGAATTTTAGGGATGTACCGATCTGATTTTGTCAGTTCGGATAACGATACCGAGGCTGGGGCCTTGTATATCAGTCGATACCCAGTACCGATCCAATATCATTGTTGATTTAGAGCAGATGAGGGGCACTTTCTCACAGCTTTATCTACAGAGCTATATAACCCACCACATCCTCCACAGGTCTGTCACGTTACTTTTAGAACTACGTTGGGCATGCACGTAGCCCATGTTGCAAAAATTTAAAGGCAAAGGATCGGTCTTATGGATCGGTTGCCTTTACTGATCCCTGATCCAGCTAAAATGTTAATATCAGGGCCAATATCCGATCCTATTATCGGATCGGTGCAACCTTACAGTTTATATTAAGTATTTGCAGAGGAATGCTAAACCATATTTACCTGCGTTGTGGATGAAAGCTGTGATTAGAGTTCAGAAAATCATAATTAGATCAGTAACATCTAACAGTACAATGTTTCTGTATCTGACTCTTTCTTGAGATATTACTTGGGGGTCAGATTATCAAAGCAATGCAAGAGATGGAAAAGTGGAGCATCTTGTGCCCTTCAGCACCACCAGTGAGAGATAAAGTGGTGATGACCTAGTACTAATGCGTGAATGCTGAGCAAGTTTGATTCGATGTGTATTTTATTAAAAGTGTTCATGAACTTTCAGTCCTGGAGGGAATCTAATACAAAAACAAAAATATTTTACATCCTTTAAATGGACCTGTTAAAGCTCACACCTAGAAATCATGGTGACTTGACAGCGTATCCTGAGGCCAAACTTGTGTAAAACCTCTGCAGAATATTGCAGTTTATCTGTTGCCCAAAGCTGCTTCAGCAGGAACAAGCTGTGTTTTGTCCACAGAGGACCACGGTGCTGTTTCAGAGAGACTGAACAGGGGTTTATGTCTTAATTCAAAGCAAGTTCTTTATCTCCTGGTATAATTAATGCATTTTGAGTGATGGTGCCAAAAGCTTTCGGTGGTGACGTGGGAAGAGAGGATAATAAGACTCGAGCCGTGCTTATTCAGCAGCATCGATTAGTGTTTGATACATGTGATGTAAAGGCCTCCACCTTTTCACACTCCCGGGGCTTAATAAGGCCTGGAAGGATCACCAGTAAAACCTGATACCGTGTAGAGTTACAGTATAAGTGTAAGGCAGAATTTACCTTCACTCATGGGATGTGTGTCTATAAATGTCTCTGAGATCTCACTTGTGTTCAAAAAGGAGGAGAACTGTTCAAGTGGAGGGAGGAGAATCAAAACAACAGTTCCCACTGTCAGGAAAAAACAGGAAAAGGCATGGAATTTAATTTTGTTGACAGTAATGAAATTTAAAAAAAAAAAAAAAAGCGCTGTCAAACGATTACAGTTTTTAATCTGATCATAGGGTTGCTGTGGATTAATTTCAATTAATCACGATGAAATATCATTCATTTTTAATCTATATTAACGGAGTTTAATTTTGCATGAGCAAACAGACTCAAGAAAGGAGGGAATATTTATGCATTTAATGTGTTTGTCGCAAGCTGGGTGACATGTTAGCCAAAATGCTAGCAGAATCCCTGACTAACATATGTTTCATGTTAGTGTGATGGAAAACTCCTTCCTGCAGAGTGTGCATAATACTTAATGTCTGCCAACTGTTCTGTCTTGTTTTTTTTTTTAAACTCAAATTTCTCATCCAGAGGGCCAATGTGCTGTTTAGCATCTTCCATCTTTATCAGTTGGTTCAACTGCCCATTTGAGCATGTGCAACGGTAACTCTACTTGGAAAAACTGCCCGAAATAAGTTGTCAGAGACGTTCAGAGTCATTCTGCACTGTGTTAAAATTTGTAATCAGATTAGTCATGATGATGGATTAATCCATGTTACCACATTAATTTTGACACCCCTTAAAAAAAAAAAAAAAAAAAAAAAAAAGGATAAGAGTAACCCAGTCAGATTCAGATGTGCACATTGAGATCTTTTATCTTTTATAAAAGTAAAGGAGTAAATCTGGCCCTCAGATTATCATGGTTGAATCTTAGATATGTACTTGAACGCATCGTACTGCTTTGTTTTCTTATAGATGTCATGTGAAGGGCAAGTCTATAATTGTTCAAGAATACATTATGTAGATCAACATTTGTTCTTGTTGTAAAGTCACAGTGTGCACATCCAGATCATAACTTCAAAGAAAAGCCATGTTGTTACAGTAAATAATTGAAATTCACAGTATTATGTTTGCACAATTTCTTTGCATCCTGTGGGGCAGTATTTTTAGTGAAAGCCCTTTATTGAGTTGATAATACCATTTTAATTGTATTAGCGAGTTTATTTTTCCCCGATGCTTGAAAAACAGTGAACCAAGCACCTTTAGAGCTGTTTATGTAATAAAGAAGAGTGTGTTTGTAATGGTGCCTGTTGTTTTTGAACCTATGGATGGATGGAGAATGGCTCCTGTTACTGTTTAATTATCATAAAAGAATGAACTAAAACCAGAGATGTAGCCTGCTAACTGTTAAATTCTAAACCAGTACTGATATCAGTCTGTGTTTTGTTTCATCCCTTTTAGAAATGAATCAAACACAATATCTGTCTCTCAGTCCTTGTAATCCCCACTATTCAGTCATACATTAATGAAACAACCTTTGATATAATACAGATCACCATCAGCCGCTGCTATCAGAAAATGTCATCTTATTTGCAGAGAAGAGGACATTCAGCTGATATATAGCTCAAATAAAACACTTTTGTTCATGTACTTAAAGGTTGTGAATGGCCATGGAGATTATATAACAGAGCTTTGAAAAGTCATAGAAAAGTTTTGAGATTTTTTTTCTGAAAATGTGTGAGCGAAAAATGAGATGAAAATGCTAGAGGGAGGGCGTGGAGGGGTCCTACGTCTACTCTGCCAATGGAGGTGAAGGGCTGAATATTGCGTGACCTGCACTGACACAAGCAGCTAGTGCCATCTGGTGTGTGAGCAATTACAGAGGGTCGTATTGTGACCCTCACATGGATATGCAGACTATATACGTACACATTTTGCATGCAAATACTGTTTTCAATTTCTGCCCTCCTCTTCTCGTAAATGACCCGAGAAGCAAGTCAGAAAGTGCATCGTCCCTTACACAGCTGGGTACAATTGCATTCTTTGAAGAGCTGTGCTGTGAAACACACTGACTCCTAAGCTCAGGAGTGAAAGCCTGCACTGCTCTTTAATAATGCATCAGGTTTGAGTGTTGTTGGAGGATGGGGGTTGTGTCAGGGGTGGGTTAGGTGTGAGGGGTCCTATTGGCCCCTATGAAGCTGTGGTCTGCAGAAACACACGTGTCAGAGAATGGTTTAATTCGCAGTCGAGATCTTATCCCATGGATTAAGGAAACCATGAGCCGGCATTAATTAATCAAAACATGTTCAGGGTCTGAAAGGCAATTTATTGAAATGGAATGGCAGATTAAGCTGGAATTATTTATAGATTGCTAGAGTGGGGTTTTGATGTATGAAATAGCCTAATCAGGCGAAGGTTGTTTTCTCTGTCAACTCTGCATTGCAGTGGGGAGATCAGATTGGTAGAGGCTTTCGTGTGGAGCGCTGTGCTTTGTCACGGTTTCCCTCTCAGTGTGTAAGCGGAGATTGCCTAATACTGTGGTGTTCAAGAATGGGACTGCAGATTTCATATCTGTTAATGCCGTTTACCAGGCGGGAAACATAACCGAGAAGAAAGGCGGCATTTTCTTCATTACATAAGCTCATCGGTGCTGAGGCGGAAAAAAATGAAAAATGACTGATTACTGTCGCACTGTACTCAAATCCACTTTCTTCTGGAGCAATTGCAGAGTGTCTACCTTATCTAGGTATACACATGCCTTTGTCTGCACTTCTGCGGGGACTGAGAACGTGGCTGCATGCAGGGGATTATTATGAGTGCCTTGCAATGAGCGCAGCTGTGTTTTTCAACTTGTTAACCCCACAGTGGGGAGATGTGAGCTGCGAGGAGCTGAGTGGACAGGAGCCTGTTCTCAGAACAGAGGAGGTGACATGTAGCACAGCAGAGAGATGGAAAACTGAACACATCAGCTATAATGTGCTGGCCCAGTGCCCTTTATATACTAGTTGGTAAACTTAAATGACATGAGTAGGATATTTTTTGCTCTTGGTCCATACTTTTCTTGTTTCTACTATTGCACATTTACCAAATAATTACATTTTGTTTGTCGAACTAAAGCAACTGAACTCAATAATGCTGACACATGCTATATTGGAACAGTTCAGTAAATCATGCTTCTGAGTAACAGGTCAAGAAAAAGGGATCTAGTACAAACAAGCTGTAGCCATAATTACATGTTTTCATTTCTTTAATTTGTCGTATTTAATCCACATTTTGTTTTTTGTGAAAAAACACAAAACTGAAAAGGTAATTCATTATGCATTCACACAGATCATAAATTCCATCCCTGCAATTGTCTTGCTTTGTTGCTAACTAATAAAAAAGATTAAGTAAAAAATAAAATAAAAATCGAACAAATGGGGCTTTAATACAACATTAAAAAAATACAAATTGCTGCACACACCACCGGATGCCACAGTCAGCAGTCTGTTAATGTGCTGTAAGAGCATATCTAAACGAACAACACAAGGAGAGCAAAAGCCTTAGGAGTCTCACCAGGTTAATGAATATGAGCATCATCTACAACAGGGTGTTTCTAATTTAATAGTCCATAAACTGCAGTCCTCATGGAAATAGTCCTTAAAGATGAGTCAGCGGGTGTCACAGTTGATTGCTGGTGATTCCGCAATTCAGTTCTTTTCACTCTCAGGGAGTAAACTGACAAAATAAAATGTTTTTATACTATTGTCACAATAAAAACATTCCTACTAAGCTGTTTGTATGGCTAATGAAAGTGAATATTCCATTAATGTTCCTGTTTACACATAGTGTGCATATGCTTATTAATGTCACACAGTGGCATAATGTATATTCATTCATATTTAATTTTTTTATAGATATTTGCACAAAACTTGTTGATTTCCAGCTCTTTCACAGTTCCTAAAAGTCGGTGTGTTTCTCCTTCTCACCAGAAATGTTGGCTTTTCTTTTTAACATGCATCTCTGTCCTTGTAAACTGTTGTAACGATTGTAAACAGGAAAGAGGCTGTTTGTCACAAACTGCAGTAAAAACCCTGGTTGAGACACACATTGTGAAAGTGGTGTGTAAAAACTACATCTTAAAACACACTTATGTCCCATATCTAAATCAGAATGTTCTGTATTTATAATATGCATAACTCCGAGTATTCAAACAAAATTAGAATATATGAATTCAAGGGATAATAATGGAATATAGAGTCGTTATTTGACTAGTTATCAACCTTTAAATTAATCGATTAAATCATTCATGGATTATCAAGAAGAAGTTTGATTCCAATTTAGTGTGCAGACATTCTGTGGAGAACAGAATGTTCTGCTTCTTCTACTCTTCTTCCGCAGCATCAGGACCAATACAGATAGATTTTACAACTTTCACCCCCTCAAGCAATAAGACTTTTGATCCTACCATGTCTCCCCCCTTTCTTCTTTTCGCTACATCTACACGATGCCCCTTCTCAGCTTTTTTCATTAAATATCCTATATTAGAACAGTGCAGTATCACCTGAAAGTACTTTGGTTTGCTGCTATATTGCTGTATAATTGTTGTGCAATATGTTATTACAGTTTTATATTATTATTTTTTAAAACCGACTGCACATTTTTTGTAAATATTGACTTTAGTTTATTTGTACATTTTATCCTGTATGCCATATATCTATTGTGTGAGTCCAATGGCAAGACATAATCTTTGATTGTAAGTGCACACTAGATGGTGTATGTTTTTGAATGACGGTAAAGTATTCTATTACTGCCTTGTTTTATGTTGCTGACACCACCTGCCCTCTGATGATGCTAGATAGCCACGGGTGTTCATTGAAACCAGTTTATGGAATCATGTAATTTCGTGTTTGGCTCTTCTGCTTTTGAATTACAACTCAAGCAGGTCTGGAATCATATAAATCGATCCCAGCTTGATTTGTTGCCTGCGGCGACCTCTCTCTGACCCCACCTTCACTTTTGGTAGTGTATCTGTCAAGGTAACATAATGGAGCACCAGTACCTCTCCTTGACCCAACACACAAAGGCTCGATCAGTTTGACCCTAAATGTGTCCTTACATTAGCAGGAAAAGATTTGATAAGAAGGTGTAATATGAAGATCAGACTTAAATGTGTGTCACGATGCTGAGGTGGTGTATGGGCATGGGATGTACTTCATATAGCTGTGTGCTTCAGTGAGTGATTTCATGAGTGACTTTGTGTGACTACTTACCTTATCTGCTCTGTAGCTGGTTGCCATGGCCCAGGACAGCACATTAGCCCATAGATGGATGCAGTCATTATGTAGATAAATGACAGAGGTTTCCACTGCCCCCAGAAGGCCACCATGAAACGGGAATTATGTCAGCAGCATTATTCCTTAGCACTGGCGCCTACAACACGCTTTCACACATCATGCTTTTGCAGCGTTCTGCTTTTCCCTATGGTACGTCTGGAGATAAAAGGATGTTTTCAGAGGAAAATGAGATTCATAAACTACTGTGTCATTCTGTGTTTATTTGTTTTGATCCAACAACAAAGCCAAAAAGGAGCAATACATGCAATACATACTGCACAGTGGGTGGTTATGTAACTGCATGGGAAATGAGTAGACGTGTTAAGACATCGCAGATTTTGTACCCTCTTAAAGATTTTTGCCACTCGCACTGAGCAAAAAAAAAAAAAAAAAGAGTCCAGTCTCTTCTAGTTTTTTTCTCTGGCGGTACAAGCCTGGCAGTAGTTTCCATCCACCCTCAAAGCCGCTCTGCTAACACTTCATGAATCTGTATGACTGTGCCAGCAGAGGGGGAGGAGGCTAATAAATCTTGCAAATTTCTTCAAATACTTAGTCTGGACTGAAATGAGAACAAGAATGCTATTGTGTTGCTGGAATTTAACACAGCAAAAACCGTTACACATTGGGGAGAAACTGGGAGTAGGCAGAACTGCAGCAGATTTAAACTCAAGTGTTGGCTGGTTATTTGCTCCTCATTGTGTATATGATTATTTTTTTCATCCTGAAATCTGGCACACATTAATGTACAATTGTAAACTGTTGTGTAGCCTAGGTGATAATTATTACACAATATCATAGCCGCAAGTGCTCGACTTCAGCTCATTTAAAGACTTAATTAATTGCATTAGTTTGCAGGAGGGAAAAATAGATAATGGACTGTTATGGTTGATCTAATACTGAACTTGTAATGCATTGATAATTCCATGTTGTAACCAACAAAATGCCATTAGTTTAAGAATAAAACTAGTAATTTACCTATGAAAGTGGCTCAAGTGTATTGTATATACATGCATTATTTTATCACTTTTTTTTTTTTTTTTTTACTACATAACCACCTAGAACCAAATAAAACACCGTATAAAGAAACTTTAAAAACTTTGGACCAAAAGTCAAGAGAATAGCCCCATTGTATAATTCAGAAAAAAAATTGTTAAATTTGGAGAATTTTTTGTTGTCCTTTATGAAATTGATAAATAAGTGTTTGAATGTTGTTCATTTCATCAAATAATCTTAAAATATAACAGTAATGGAGCTGGTTGTGGAGACTGCAAACAGCAAAATGGCATTTGTTCAGTCTTCCATCTCAATTAAAGAACCTCAGATCAGTGATATCTTACCACCAGCAATAAAAACATTAACTAATTTAAAAGTTTTTAATAATAAGCCCAAACTGTGATTCAAACACTGGTCTTTGAACACTGAATCCTAGTGCTGATTTAAGCTGCCATTAAGCTCTTGATGTTGGCCACCGTTCAAGCCAATTCTGCCAGTACCATTTCTCTGAAATGCCCTAAGGCCTCCGATTAATCAACCAAACTGAATAATGGGTCTTAGATGTGTGACCAATGTCTTGCATCACAATTCATTTCAAGTACAATTCACAAGATACAATTCCAAAACACAGTGATTCATCCTCAGTTTTTTGCATGTCACTACATGTGCTTTTTTATCAGTTAAAACAATCCAGGCAGTGTTCTCAACAATCGCATTACAACAGTCTGTGATAGAAACTATAGGTCGACTGGTGGCGGATTTCTAAAAGCAGGAAAAACCCCATAACCAATTAACTGGTTGATACCATCTTTACTTTGCTGCACCAGAATTGTGACACTGAAAACACATTATACATGTCTGGAATGAATTCTTTATCTCTGTTAAAAACGGAACAATTGTTGAACTGATCATCCACGTCAAAATAAACTCAATAATCATCAAGTGGTTCCAGGCACAACAAACCCCACGTCTTGCACATATTGTAGCCTATTTTGGCTTGGATCCAGCTGATGTCATCATGTCTATGCCTATGCTGATGTCAGCATATCAATTGCCTCTATATATGTGCCAAGTTTGAAATAAATTTGAACTAAATTGATGTTTTTATAGACATTTTAAATTTTGCACATTATAAGTAAATAGGAGAAGAAAAAATATTTTTAAAATTCATAAAAAATTGAGGTTTGACCTACTTTAACCACATCTGTTCTGGTTCACTGGCAATCTATAAACCCAATTTGGTATGAATTCAACCAATAGTTTTGCTGCTACAGACATTTGAAATTTCACCCATTATAACTAAATGGGGAAAAAAAAAATTAAATTCATAAAAATTTTGAACTGAATTTTAAACTTTGACCTACTATTTCCAAAATGTAATCAGATCTATTCTGGGTCACTGGCAATCTGTAAACCCAAT
Organism: Apogon hyalosoma; assembly: GCA_037367295.1. Lineage (NCBI taxonomy): Eukaryota > Metazoa > Chordata > Actinopteri > Kurtiformes > Apogonidae > Apogon > Apogon hyalosoma. The sequence goes on along the minus strand of JAPQRP010000009.1, from coordinate 14,015,694 downwards.
TTGGAATGAATTAAACCAATGCTGCTAGAGTGTTAAACAAACAAACTGAACCAAAAACAATACCCCTTGCCTCCCCTTCAGGGGGTGGGGTAATAATAATCAATAGCCTACATGTTGAACTGCAACAAACTAACTATATAGAACTTTAGGTAAGAACACTTGTTTCAATTTCAGTTGAGGCACCCAATATTAACTATTTTCCATATCTGCTGATACTAATAGTGTGTAAAATTCCCATCTGTGCAAAAAATGTGCCAAACCCATCTCTAATATAAACAACTGTATCTGTTTATTTCAAAACCCATATTTGTGTGATCCATCTTAGTACAGAAACATAAAAACAAACAGAAATCCCTCTGCAGTATGTATATATATATATATGTATATACACACACACACACACACACACACACACACACACACACATATATACACACATACATACATATGTATATGTATACTACATGCAGAGGTGTGAATATGCATCGGCACGTGATCTGATTATGCACCTCACAATGCACCTTTTGTATAATTTGTCTTCCTGTACTTATTACATTATGGAGTGTAGTGAAGCCGATATGATATGAAGCCTTACTGTATATTTCCCTTAGTTTATTATATTTATTTTCCTCTCCTACCACTTCCCTGAATACTCTGCATTAACTGCACTGAAAGTGAGATTTCTGTAATTGAAGCAAAATGCACATGTGCACACAAGGGGGTATGATGAAATGCAGAGGGAGTTAAAGCGCAGTGCAGATGAGAATTGAGAGAAGATCAAACCAGTGCATCAGGATTCTGTATGAGTAAGACTGAGATGGAGGAGGGAGGGAAGGAGAGATGGAGGGTGAAGGCGAGGGGCAACCCCCCTTTCTAGACGAGGGATTCCTTTACTGCAGTGATCAGCAGTCCCCCTCTTCCTCCCTCCTCCTCCTCCTCCTCAGCAAGTCTACCCCTCCCCACCTCCGACCATACTCCCTCCCAGCTTTCTCTTTTTACCTCTCTCTCCTGCTCTTCTTCTGTTTCCCTTCATCTCGTTTCCTTCTTTGGTGCCACCATCTCTGCTACACTTGCACATGCACGTTACAGTCACGTTTCAGTGTGGAGGGATGGTCTGCTGCAGGGTACAGTATATGCAGCACATGGTTAGGAACGCAAGCGCACTCGTGACTCGAACCGTTTTACTCCAGCCTTCATTTATCTCTATCGCTCCCCTGCTACTGCTCCATTTATCCTCACATTCTCTCTCCTCCTCCATCTCTCCACACCTCCCTCTCTCTCTCCCCGGCTCATCCGTCCATCTTGCCAGCCATGCTCGGTGCCCGTTTCTTTCTTTCTCTCTTCGCCGTATGACATTGATTCCAAGGTTGCTGTGCTATTGACTGCTGCTACGCTGTTAAATATTTCAGGCAGCGTTTCAGTGGCTGTGTGCCGAGGGAGAGGAGGAGGTGGAAGAGGATGAGGATGAGGAGGAGGAGGGGGGGTGGTGGCTTCACTCTTCACTCAGTCGCTTTGCAACTACCGCTGATAAACAGGCTGGCGAACAGACGGGTGGACACACACATACACATACACTCAGCCACCTGCAAACACACAGAGGTACAATCACAAGAACATGTCCCGTCAGACGTCATGTGCACAGATGGATATATAAACACCAGGTCTACATTTGCATATGCTTGTGATGCTACCCTGTTTCGAGGGAGCGTAGGTTGGCGCTACTAATGTAGTGGGCATCTCTATGAAATCTTTCCTCTCGGCTGTAACTTCTGAAGATAATGAATGAGTGAAGCAGAGTTGTACTGCAGACTTTGCAGTTATTCCAGACCAGCCAAAATGCCTCTCTCAGCATGTCATCTGATCGGCAGCCTAATCACTGTTTGGGTTGTGCGTGGTAACACGGGACAGTAATCAGTATTCTCATTTAGGACACACAAACACTTTTCAGCATGAAGAAACTGCAGCATTCATCCATCTCCGGCTTGTGCCAGAGACATGAGTATTGAAGTCTGAAGGCTTCAAAATCCACATGCATATGCACTTGTGTGGCTTTCACTGAGGCTGAGTTCGTGGAGGAATTCACTGTAGAAGTCCTGCATCACTGCCGCAGTGGAAGCACTAACTTATCGTATATTTTCCAGACTTATTTAACTCATTATACACCATTTGTCACTTTTGTAAATGTTTAAACACTTGGAAGGAGTTTTTTTTTCTTAAAGTTTTTAATATCTTTGGGGTGGTGCAGCGAGAAGAATAGTAAATGCACAGCGAGGCCTCCATCTGGACCCTCGCTGAGCCTCTGTGTGGTGTGGATAATCAGTGTTGCATTGCAGGTGCCTGCTTCTCCAGCTGTTCTTTTGTTTTGCCAAGAAAGTCTTTCTAGAAATACAGCAGGGTAGTTAGCTCTATGGCTAAATAATTTCAATTGTCAGGTTCTGCTGTTGACACATTCACAGTAATTATTAGGATTATGATCACATTAACCTGAACATTTATCCTGTTTTTCACTGTTTTAATGCTTGTGTCTGACTGGTTTGGATCGTTTTAGAAACAAATAAAGTAGTTTCACCTCCTTCCAAGGTGCATGGAAAAAAAAAACAAACTGATAACTGGTGAAAACTCCAGCTTTCATTTGTGTTATATAGAACAACTAATTCTAACATTAGACCAACATGTTTCATCTTGTGGCCCTCATCGGGATAATGATACATCGAGCTAATGTAAATAAATGTGTCTGTGTACATGCAGTTTAAACTGCTCGGCAGACGGCCATGACTGTCTGGATTCGACAGATGCAGAGATGCAATTTCTCAGGCGGATTCGGTGACTGACAGCTGTGGCATTTAATCAACAGCCCCTGATTGGCGGCTTTCTGTGTCAGAGCCTCCATGTAGTAAACTCAGATTAAAGGTGGTTCCACTGCTGAATGTCTCATATCTGACAAAAAGAGCAGCCTCTTGGTTTAAATAATGAATCAGCCACATGGCAGCTTTTTGACTCTACACCCAAACTTTCACCCAACATACTGTGGTTCAGCTCCCGCAAGAATTTAACATTTTCCTTAAATTTTTTCATACATTTTATTATTATTTTCAGTTTTGAACCTTAATTTTGTTAGATTTCAGCAGGTGTTAGAAAACCTTTCTGCTTGAAGGGTTAATACTCAGATGGAAATATAGTAGTATGCAACACAGAGGTAAAGAGCATCTGCCTCAAAATAAAAGTATTCTAGATACTAGAGATCAACCAGTTTGATCAGTTTGGATGATTAATCAGTGCTAATTAGTGGCCTATTGACTATAGTCCACTAATTGGCACTAATTAGTCATCAAAACATGACTTCTCAAATGGAAATACTCACCATAGTCAAAAGATGGAAATTGCTCCCACCTAGATTTTCACAATTAGTTTGATGTTCATTCTCACTAATGATTAATTACCTGGAATTTGATGTGTGATTCAGATTTATTTAAGCAATTTATTACTTTGACATAGTGTTTAGTTCAAGAAACACCCTGTTTGTAATGAAGTTAAAAGTTGTCTATTTTGGACATGCATGATATGTTTTCAGTATCAGCATATTTTAGGGGTCAGGCAGGATGATATTGACAAATTACTCGGGTATCGGCTTTTTCCCGCAACCCAACTATTGCTATCATATTGACCCACTCTTAGCCAACCTCTGCTGGATTCTTAAGCTTCCTCTGTTGATGTCTGAATCACAAAGCGGCTTTATCAGGGCAGCTTTCTTCTTGTTTCTCTGAAGTTCACTGTTTGCTGACTGCCCACTTTAGACATGCTGTGAAGGGTAGATGATTGCTACAGTTTAGCTCAGTGTTTCAGATTCAGAACGCGTCTGATTGCAGTGACAGCAATACCTAAATGCACACTCACATATACCTGCTGTCCTTTTGCTCTTCTTTTGAGTTTGCAATTCTCAGCATAGGGCTTTGTCAAAGAAATCGTGAGAACCTGGAATCTCTGATGCTGTAATTGAACTTGGTGAGGGTCAACGGCTGTGTGCATGTCATAAATCTGATATTACTACAGTTCTTCTCAGAGAGGGAGTGCCTACAGTGTAGTCAAATCACGTTGAAAACAGGAAAGTATGAAAATAGCGCTGCGCATTAGTCATATGTTAACATGCTTTATATTTACACATCCAGTTATACAACAGAAAATTGTTGCAAAGAGCCATCATGTACTGGTTAAATACTGAAAGCACAGAAGAAGAGGTCCATTTCATGTGCAGAAGAAGCAGGTTTGTGCTGCAAACTGAAACATTTAATCAGAAAAAAATGTGTTCTTGCCCCCTGGCACTCTCTCTTGCTTGATTTCCGATATGTCATCCTCAGCCTCCCTTTCCTCTCTGAGTAAGTGTGAGGAGACCTGACAGCCCATCTCAAGCCTTAAAAGGCTCCATGGCAGCTCAGCAGAAAAAAAAAGTGACGAGCTCTGTAATTTAAAGCATGTGCAGCACATATAGACACTCCTACTTTGCTGTGCTGACACTATACAGTAGCAACAGAAAAGATGAGGGTTTCCCCAAGCCTTGCTCGGCTGATTTCCCTCCCACCTTCCCTCCCTCCCTCCCTCCTTCTCTCTAACATGAGTGGAGAATTCATACTGAACCACATTGTTGTTCTTCGAGCATGCATTTGACTGCCTTTTTTCTGCGTCTCCCATTGTGGTGTTTTCCTCTAAGTGGTGGTTTCTTTTTCTGTAAACTGGTGTACATAGAAAGTACAGACTGTGTGTATGTTTAATGCGTCATGTCATTATAGAATATTTCCATGAGCAGGAAGCTGCTGTTAGATCTGTGAATCTGTGCTCGTTGGGTGTGGCTGCGTACTGTATGGAAACCTTTCCCTGAGTGAAACAGAGGACGCCATTTTGTAACTTAATTCTCTAGGAATCTCACAATTAGCCCAGTAAATGTGACACATTAGGATAGTATGATGCATCAAAGATCCAGACTTTGTAACAGTAGAAATGTCAGATGGGAGGAAGCTGTACATAAGTGAAGTAATCAGGTTGTTGCCCTCTGCTCCTGTCTGCAGGTTTGGAGGGGCGCCCCCTCATGGCATGGCCAGAGACTGTTGTGTTCCTCCGCTGCTCCCGAAGGTAAGGCTTTTTCCCCCCTGACTTTACGTGTTGCACAAGTACAGAATAAATACACTGTTGTGGCACCAACGGTTTATTTCAAGCCTTATGAGCTCTGAGGTTAAAGCCAGGGTTTCCCTTTTTAGAGAAAACCCCAATTCTAGTATCTGCCCCCGTCCCAGACAAATAAGTTTTGCGTCTGAGAGCAATTCAACATTGATCAGAAAGCAGAAACTCATTTGGAGTTAACAGCCAGTAGTCATTAATATGGAATATGTCTCGGGGAAGCATCTGCTCATCTGTGTGAGTCGCTGAGAGATGGAGAGCTTCAATATAGGGAGGAGAAGAAAGGTTGGGGGACTGAGAGGAGCAGAAGCATTGCAGAATATGGTGATTTGATTTTAAAGTGAGCTTTAATAGCTGTATGATTGGAGCAGCGATAGGTGGAGAATATCTGTATCAGTGTGAGATGACAGGATATGAGATGATAGAGGGAGCAGGTGCAGGTAGGGAACACTTCATATACTTGGCACAAGATTTTAAATTGTCACCGTAACAGATAAGGTGGGTCCAAATGAATTGTTTGTACCTCTGTATAAATATGCTCGAGTTAATCTTGAAACTGAGCCCGGCTGACGCTGCTGGTGCCAGCCGATGATCCTTCACTCCTTGATGTGAGCCCGTGCAGAGATCTGCTGATTCACTGCAGTGGTCCCGAGGACGAGGCAGAGGTTGCTGGGTGCAGCAGCAACAAGCCAGCTTGGATCACATCAGCTGTGGGCGCCGCAGTAACATACTGCTCTGTTATTAGGGGTCACTCAGCATGATAATGGTATAAGTAGTTTATTATAACCACTATTTGGTTGTGCACCACTGGGGCTGGATTAGAAACCATTATTTTTTTATGTTAAAAGAATCAAACTACATTGAGCAGAAAACTGTCTTTGGAAAGAAGCTCTTTGGATAAACATTCCTATTTTTATTAGCCTGAAAACATAGTAACAACACATGTCAAACAGATAAATTGTGACGTGTACCTCAGTACTTATTGATTGTCAGTCCCATCACACAAGGATCATTTAGAAATTTTTTTGGCTTCTCTTTGGGTATTAGAAATATCAATAGTTGGCATCAACGCATTGAAAAAACAGTTCTGTGCAGGAAAAGTTAGCAATATTATACTGTATTGATCCTCAGGACAGTCTATAGTGGGCCTGTTTTGGCAGCAAAGAAGCAAGAGTGTATCTGTGTCTCCAATAAGACTGTTAGTCACAGACAAGTGTACGGACCTCAGGTGAAAATTCCATTAAAGGGTCAGTTTGTGAGAATAAGACTGAAAATTCAACACCAATTATGAGAAATTAAAACTCTGTGAATATGGAGTGAAGCATCTGCGGTAAGGTGTGCTTTTCCCCTGCTAGCAATCTGAGTACAGCCGTGATTATATTTTTTCCGTGTGCTTTTAGCTAACCTGACACTAATCATAAATTTCTGCGTTGATGCCAAATCAATAGTGTGATAGTAATAAATTCAGTGCCAATAGTGAGTTAACATTAGTGTGAATAAATTTAACCACAGCTTAGGACAGTTGCTGACATGTTGCCAACCTTGCATGAATTGCTGAATAATGTTTGTGAAGCAGGTTTACCTCACGATCTGATTATGTAAATGGCTGCGGAAGTAAAAGGCTGTTTTCTTCAGTTATTGTTTGACTGACAGCAGTGATTTCACACTCAGCCAGAGTCAGATCTAGTGTTGGCAGATGCGGAGGATGATCAATGAGAGATAGGAATGTGAAGGAAAGCAGCGTCAAAAGCTGAGCCTGGTTAGAATACACACCCGTGGCCAGCGCCTCTGCTCCTCATGTTGGTCTGAGGATAGACAGGACGCTTCAGTGACTCGCGTTGCCTCTCGAGGTACAAAGTGGTTTTATGAAACGGCACAGGCCATGGCCAGCTGGTTAGCACGGTAACTTCAGAACATATCTCTGCTGCACAATACGTTGACGTCTCTAGCATAGGGATATTTTGGTACAGAATTTTTGATTATTTTCAACTAAATTCAACAAATCACCCATTTAACATTATGTTCAGTCTGAAAACAGTTTATCGTTGGAAAATGTCTGCACGAATATCTTGCGGGAGCACTGCATATGGACAACAGGTGGAGTGTGTTGTAAAGAAGGGTTTGGTACCAGGCTTTGGCATCAGAGCTCCTTCTGCTTCAGCTTTAGGTTTGACCTTATCTGACAGGTGCTTCTGCTGCTGCACTGACACCTTCTGGGTCTCTAACCATGCTCTCCTGTATAGTTGAACAGAAGTGTGCTCTATTTTTGGAGATAAGGCCATTCATATCAGCATAGCACCAGAATGATGCAGGGTTTTATTGTATTGGTTTACTGTAGACTGAGGGAACCTATAGGCTCAGCTGGTTTTATAGCTTGAGTATGACACATTTTTATGTTGTATATGTATAGTAAATACATTTATTTATGAATTAAGTGTACATGTAAAGTAAATGCATATATGTACAAAGTATATATGAAACCTATTAGATTATGGGATTTTGTATGTTGATGGGTAAATATGAGACATAAAGTTTGTTGCTTTGGTAAAGTTTCAGTCTCTGCATGAAGTTACATTAAAAACAAAGGTTTATGCAGATGAAAGCATCAAGGATTTACTGTGATCTCCCTTTACACATAATATGCCTTGAATCATTTGTTCAGGAAAAATAAGATGAGATTTTTTTACACTAACCTGATGTTTTAAACACAAAATTTCATTCAACGTTAATCGGTTTCCGATTGTTTGGGCTACTGTTTGTCAGGACATTTTTTTCAATTCCGGGCATGTGTTTGCTATATTTTCTTTGCTATATCTTAACCCATAAAGACTACTTCAGTGGCAGCTCCTAAATTAGTTTCTCTCTCTAGTTAACCTTATTTATCCTCATTTATTATAATATTATCTTTTGTAATTTTGCATTTTTTCAGTGAAAATCAGGTATTTTCCTATATGTAATTCACTGATCATGTAGATGTTCATTAAAGCACAGAGTAAGTTCAAAGATTATTATATCAAAACAGAAAACTGTAGAAAAAGTGACTTTTTCCAACAAAAATATCAATAACTGAACATAACCCAAGTGTGTCCATCCATTGTCATGGATCAAACTCCATGGGTTTTACTGGTGAATCAATTTTGTAGAAGATGACAGTGTTTCCACATTCACTACAGAGCCTCTGAACTTCCAAATGGGTCATATCTGATAACGATGATAAGATGACAAACTGCATTTTACCTGAAATATTTCAACATATGGATAGGTTTAGTGGTTCAGAAGTTATTAAACAGTTTAGATCAGTAGATGATTTTGGTCGCCAGAAGCTATTCGGGTCTTTATGGGTTAATAAAGAGACTGAAAATGAACCTGAATGTTCATTACAACCCTGCACAAATAACAGATGTAGTTGGACTTTTGCAGAGCGTAGTATCTTGTCTATGTTTTTTTTCACATGTACATATTTTACTGTAGTCATTTCTTATATGTTAAAAACTTCATATATCCAGACGTGCATGTATTTGAAAATGACACATCACCTTACAGGTAACTTCATTGTTGATGCAGTAGCATTAATTCCATTTCTGTGTTCTGCTTTTGTGACATTTGCCTCCTGTTGTGTCTCTTGTAACCCACACAGAGGTGACAGTGGTGTATCAGAATGGGCTGCCGGTCATCTCAGTCAGTTTGCCGTCCAGACGAGAGCGCTGTCAGTTCACCCTCAAGCCTCTCAGTGACTGTGTGGGAGTTTTCCTGCAACAGCTCCAGGCAGAGGACAGAGGCATCGACCGGGTAGCAATCTACTCCATGGGTATGAAGACTACACACGCTTACACACACCCCCATGAGATCCTTTTAACCTAGCAGCAGCTTACATATATATGCATCCTTTAAGGGGGTTGTATTTTTATGCCGCTAAGTGTTCCCGCTGAAATGACTGTGTGTCAGAGTTTAATACCACCGCATGCTTCATAACATGATTTTTCAGCTGTCGCCCTCCTCAAAGGGTTCATCAAACAAGAACAACCCGCGCTTGAAATCTTACCAAGTGCTCCTGCGTTTACCGCTCATGATAATCCGAAAGCAACAAACCTGATTATCAAGAGAGTGAAGGGTGTTTGAAGTGGATACCCATCAGCGCTTCATACCTGACTTACTGCCTCTCTCCCATTTGTCTCCCTCTCTCCAGATGGAGCGAGGGTTGCCTCCTCCACAGGTATAGACATCCTGCTGCTGGATGATTTTAAGCTCGTCATTAATGATACCACACATCTCGTGCGGCCACCGAGGAGAGGTGAGGACCGTACTGTTGGAGAGTCTCAGATAGTAATGTAACCTGCTGTGCATGTCAAAATTAGTATCTTTAAGATTTACTAACAAGATGAGTTATCGCCTCACCATCTTACTCAAGCTGCCCTTGTATAGTATACTGGTGCCAAAATGATATCAGTCAGAAATGAAACTGTATTAATATTGAATTTGTTTGTTTTAAATATAACTTTTTCTACGTTGACACCCTCTATGCACACCATGTAGGCGTGTTAAGAGAGATATTTGTACATGTTGCTCAGTCTATTTTTGCTCAAGAACTCTGGTGTTGTAATTTTTAGATGGACAGAAATGGACTCACCCACATTTGCTCCCTAATTTGCCCTTATCAGTAACTGCCTATTCCTCTCTGACCTGCCCGTCAGTGAGTCATGACCAGAATGTGACCTTCTAGAAAAAAACAAAACAAGAAATCAGCCTTTACTACCAGCTGTTAATTCAACATGGACACCACATTACTTGCTATTCTATTCCTGTTGACTCTTCTAGCAGTTGTTGTGCATTTAAATTTAGGATTTTCTGATGCTACTACTGACTACATTCACTTGCAATACCTCCTGTGGTGTTACCAGTTTCTCTGGTCATGCCATATGCATTTTAAAACACCTGAAAACAAATTTATGAGGCTGTTGCCTAAGTCATTGCATCACATTTAGGGTCAGTCACTATAGATAAACAGAAGAAATGGCATGTACTAAGTGCTGTCTCTGTTCATTTGTGTGCTTGTACATGACTCAGAGCTGCTGCCTCACGAGGAAGCAGAAAGGCTGAATGACGTCAAGTTCCTGGTGCAGCAGCTCTACACCACGCTGCGCATCGAGGAACATCAACTCAGCAAAGAACGTGAGCTGATTGGACGACTGGAGGACCTCAACTCTCAACTCCGCCCCCTTGAGAAGGTCTGACAATACATGTGATAATGTGAATAATTTTCTTCTTGGCTGTTCAGTTTCTTGTCTCGTGGGGTCATCGTAAGGCCAAGTGGTTTGGACGCAAATGTCCCAGTTTTTCCCCATTTAGCTTTGCCTCTCAGCTTTCTGTCAAATAATGAAAAATTACCCAAAAATGTATCTTAAAGTAACACAACAGACTTTTTCAGCCTTAAAACTATATTTTCCAGGTTATTTTGGTGGAGCAACAACTCACAATAGGTTCAATTACACTTTTGTCATCACTCCAGAGCGTCTGTATCGCCTACACTGGCACTATGAAACTTCTGGGTTCGGGAATAAACTCTGACACAAAAATAACTACAAAATTTTACAGCTTTATGGCATACATCACTGATATGTCATGTAATTGATGGGCGCATGCAGTGACCAGTAGTGACTGGAGTTTGGCGTCCCTGCTTTTGAGCTTTTACATGAATTTTTATGGAATAAAAGACACGAGCTCCAGGGGAACATTCACTTCCAAAAGGATTTTAAGGACTGTTGTGTCATGGTTTTCACTGAGACATGGCTCACTGAACAGGACCACAACTCCGATCTCACCATTAATGGCTTCGGGACACCCTTCCGAATGAACCGCAATACTGAAGTAACGGGTAAAACATAGGGAGGTGGGGTATGTCTGTATATTAATGAACAACACTGCAGCTCTATTATTATTAGAGGACAAATCTGGACACCAGACATTGAACTTTTGTTGGTGTCATTTTTACCTGCCCCAGGAGTTCCCTCTCCAGTTCTAGGGGGCAAACCCCCAGAACTGGAAAAAAACAAACATCCTGCCCCCTCAAATTAAAGTTTGCGAAGTTTCAGGAG
>JAPQRP010000009.1:13968060-13991109 GCA_037367295.1 Apogon hyalosoma | reverse complement strand
ATCTGATGACCATGAAAAGATGAAAAACTGCATTTTACACCAATTATTTACATGTATTGATAGGATTAGTGGATCAGCAAGTATTAAACGGTTTAGATCAGTAGGCGGTTTTGGTGCTAGTGGCTGTTTGGGTCTTTATGGATTAATCTTAAAGTTATTTGTTTTATATGCACATCAAGCTAATTACTGTCACAGACCCTAGTGTTTTGGATATTACCAGCCTTATTCATTAACACAAAACTCTGCTCTTCATGTGCAGCTTTGAGGCACTGACAGCTTCATTTGTAAAGATAAGAATCTGACTCAGGTCAGATGTGGCTCCTCGTTCCCTTAATAGCCATTTTAGTTTATTCTAGCCTGCCCCATCTGGAAGATTTAACGCTCCTATTAGCATACGGACACATGAGTCAGCTATGTCCTCTGCCCCTCCTGCGTTGCTCAAGCTGGAACGTAGTCAGTCAGTCGTATGTCTCCAAAAAGTGTCATTTAAGCTGTCAGTGGATCCAGGCCACGCATTGATCCTCAGGCTTTTATTGGAGCAGCAGATAGTGACAAGATGGACTACCCATTAGAGGACAGTGGACTATCAGAGGAAATGATATGTGTGTGGGGTCATCGTGCATTACCATAAAACCAGATTATAAAATACTGCTGTTCAGGTTTTAGGATAACTTTAGTTTTACCTCAAAAGAAGTGGTACCAGGCACAATAAACCCCACCCCTCTCAGGTATTGTAGTTTATTTTGGCATCGATCCAGCTGATGTCATGTCTATACGTGTGCTGATGTCAGTTACCTCTATATATGTGCCAAGTTTGAAGTAAATTGAAACAAAATGGATGTTTTTATAGGCATGTCACATTTCAACCATTGTAAGTAACTGGGAGAAGAAAAAAGATTTTTAAAAATTCATAACCTTTGACCTATCTGCTGTATGTAAAGTGTCTTTGAGTACCACGAAAAGGGCCATACAAATAAAATGTATTATTATTATTATTATTATTATTATTATTATTAGTAGTAGTAGTAGTAGTAGTATTAGTATTATTACTGTTCCCAAAATGTAATGAGATCTATTCTAGGTCATTGGCAATCTATAAATCCAATTTGGTATGAATTCTACCAATAGTTTTGCTGCTAGAGTGTTAGACGAACAAACCAAACCAAGAACAATACCCCATGCCTCCCCTTCAGTGGGCGGGGTAATAATTCAGTGTACATGCTTGCTCTGAGGTTAAATAAGAGTAAATGGCTTATTGATCTTTACTTCTGACCCGCATTTGGCCTTTCTTTAGATGCCATGCACTGAACACTATTCGTCCAAGGTACAGGAAAGGGTAAAAGTATTTTTATGTAACGCAATCCAACTAAATGGAAGATCGTCCGTGCAGGTTATTGTGTCGTTTCCAGCTCCTATAAAGTGTTATGCCCTGTCACGTTTCCTGGCATTGTCACTGAAGATGCTTTACTGCAGGATTATCACCATCCTTCTGTTTCTTCTTACCTGCTGATTCTCTGTTTTGCCACCTATGTTTCCTCCATCCCCTGTGGCTTCTTCTTTACCTTTTGTTTTATATCTTCCTCTTAATTACACTGTTGAAAGGAGAGGCTATTGATTAAGCTGCACTTTGTTTACTCTGCTTGTTCACTTGTTTTCCTTATTCTGCACAATTCGCTTTAGTTGAAAGAGCCACATCTGACAGACCTTGTTGGATAAAGAGTCTTTTGTGGACAGCTCGTTGGCTTTTAGTTCGATTAGAATGAACACTGTTCTCAGTTCATCCCAACGATCTAAAGGTTTTATTTATTGTCCTTCTTTATCCACAGCTTGACTGAACATTGAGCAATTGACTTGGTGTTGAAGGCACTCAAATCATTTGACTCACAAATAAGGAACAATGGGAAAAAAGAAAGTGTTTGATTTAGGTTTGGGCCTTCTTCTAAATTTTAACCCTGGTTTACTAAATTAACTATTGTGAGGAACGTCGTGTTGACTTATTTCTTCTGTCAGTTAAAAGAAAATAATTATTTTTGCTGTTAATTTGCCTAACGTGTGAAAATGAATATATCATCGACAACACTCAAGGAATTGCGTGGCTGTGTCCTTCTAAATGACAGATGGTGTCTGAAATTAGGAACCGTGACAAACATGAACTCACTCACTAGTTCCATCTATTAAAATGGAATTGGCAGCATCAGGTGCTGTTTTTACTGGGGTGCTGCAGGAGTCCAGTACATTGGCATTTAAAAAATAAGTAAATAAATAAACCCGCATTAACAGAACACAAATTGACTGACAAAGTCAGGAATTATTATAATGACAGACCAAATCATTTGTGACAAAAAGTTACCTCTGGAGTCTGAGTCGTATGTTACTGAGGTTAATACTTCCTGTGCCTAAAACTTAAGGGTCAATAATGTGTCATTAATTTATTTTTTCAACATTCTGAGCAACAGTAGACAAGACATAATCAACACATAATACAAAAAACATACAATCGATAGTTACAAAACAATCATTTGTGCAAGTTTAAAAACAGTTACATTGATCAAGCTCATTGATTTCACACTCCTTTAAAATAGCTTTAACATCACCTAAAGTAACAAGTTCAGATAGATTTAAGTCATTTTGCAGGACATTCCATGCAGAGGGGCAGCATATTGAATGCACTCTTACCCAACTCTGTTTCGGCTCTAGGAACCACCATCAGTATGTTTTTCTGTGAACGCAGAGCATACTGTTGTTGGCTTTTCTGCACATAAGTACAGAGGTAAGATGGGAGGAGCCAGAGAATACATTTGCAAATGAAAATCAACTGATGAGACCACTTGCGAACATACAGAGAAGGGAGTTCAACCGCAGCATACAAAGTACAATAGTGAATGTGATTTCCACAGCCAGTCATAAAACATAAGGCACAGTGGTAGACAGTGTCCAGCTTTTAAAAAAGACGTTCAGATGCATTCATAAAAAGGAGATCACCATAATCCATCAAAGGTAAAAAAAAAAAAAAAAAGTAGTAGAAATTAATAATTTCCCTGTATGAACAGAGAAAGAGGATTTGTTTTAAAAGAGGATTTGTTTAAGTTTTAGCTTTAGTTTATGTACTAGATGCTCAATGTGCTGCTTAAAGGACAGATATTCATCAGTAATAATGGCTAAGTATTTGTAAGATGACACCATTTGGATTTCTTTCCCTTCAGCTGTTTTAATTTTAGGGAGCTGAGAGGGTAACCGTTTTTTATTTGAGATGAGCTGGGCCTGCTGAATTAGCAACACTAAACTGAGTAGATGTCTCTGCAAAATCAGAGCTGTTTGTATCTACAGATGCAGGAATTCTGAATGGAGTTCTTCTTCACTTCTTTTTTTTTTTTTATACATATTTTATGGTGGATGGCATCCAGGTGCATTACTGGATCCCACTGTCTTTGAGTGTGAATCATAGTTATTACCTCTTAACTCAAAACCCCCTAGGATGAGAGGTATTCCTCTAGGTGCCAATAAACATCATACACTTAACCTTTAAAGGGGTTATACATAGTATTGATTTGTAAAACTATCAGCAGCAACAGGAGGTCCCATACTAGAACACATTTATGAGTACCAAAACCACAAAGAGTTAACATAATATCTCCACAGGCTGTATCACTCACTGAATAAAGGATGAAGCTTATGGTTTAATGCTGTAAAGTGGTATTTTCAAGTTTTCTCTTTCAAACTAAAAACTCACAACTGGTCAAAATACTTTCACATCAGTTACTGCATCAGCTGATAGTTTACATTATAGCTCTGTTTTTAGACAGAAAACAGTAAAACCACAACTCAGTTCTTTGTGTTGTCCATAGCTGCCCGTCATGTCATTTTCTGATGCTGTGGTCAAAGGCCCTGTGGTGTTGGTTTTTAACACTTTAGATGCCAGAGTTGTTTTTTTTTGTTTTTTTTTCAATATTCAATTTTGATATCAAGATTTCAAGAAGCCGTATCTTGGAAGTGGTTTGAAATAAAGGCATACTGTAAGTGAGAAAAATATTGGATACGACCTAAAGCTTATGATGGGAGTGCATTTACTCATCTAATTAACATATGGTGACATCACAGGGTAGTGGCCAGATTGGATTGAGTAATTTTTTTTTAGCAAAATTGAACTTAAAACCTATTTACATGGAACTTTTCTTTGTGTTTTTGTTTTTTTTGTCATCTTATCCTTAAAATAAATTAACTTAAACATTATTAGAAAATAAAATCCAGTAGCTTTTAGTAGTTTTTTAGCCAAACAGCAGAGTAGCCAAATCTGCCCTTATCCATCAAAACTAAAACTAAATAAACTTTATTTATGTACTTACTAAACCTGCTCAGAACCATGCCTTTCAAACTGGATTTTCTTCTTCACTTTGAATAGAAACATGCCTTTAAGTGGTGTTAGGATTGAAGCGGCACATGTCTGCCATCTATAGGTGGGAGGTGGGAACAAGATTTGGAAACTATCTGGAGCTATGGTCTGTTTCATTTGGTTATGTTGTTTGTCGTAATATTGCGACTTTGGCGCTCAAAGGGTTACCCTTAGAGATGCATTTTACTGACCACATAAATCCACTGGATCATCAATATCCAGGATTCGGTTTATATCACTATAATCCAATACACTGGTGTCTTTAACTTCAGGACTATTTATTCTAAACACTCTGATGATACATTTAGATCATATTTGGATATTTTAAAGTAGAAATACATGTTGCTCCTTTAAATGTTTAATATTTTGAAAAGTTATAAACTGTCACTTTAAGACATTTCACATTGTACATTTTCAAGTCCCGGTGTAACCCTGTCTAAAACACACATTTAAATGACTCTATTTCCCCAAGATAAACAACCATGCTCTGTTTACCTTTGTGTGCCTCAGTCCTGGACCCCTGCTCTGCATACATTAGCCTGAATGAACCCTGGAGGAACACAGAGTACCATATCAACGAGTCATCTAACGTACCCCTGTGTGACAGTCACGTGTCTGGGGAATGGTACCGCTTCACTGGCATGGCTGGAGATGCAATGCCCACCTTCTGCATCTCTGAAAACTTCTGTGGCACACACGCTCCTATCTGGCTCAATGGCAGCCACCCCCAGCCTCATGATGGCATTGTCACCCTGTCGGTATGTGCCAGCTTCAATGACAACTGCTGCCAGTGGAATGCCAGTGTGGAAGTGAAGGCATGCACTGGAGGATACTTTGTGTACCGCCTGCCCAGACCCTCAGTCTGCTTCCATGTGTACTGTGGCCGTGAGTGTCCCATTAATGCAACTGATCTTCATTTTTTTTGTGTAATGTTACTAAATTTCCATTTTATGCAACAATTATGCTTATATCTCATTTCATGTCAAAAGCAAATATTGTACTTTTTTTTTTTTACCACATTACTGTCTATAGGCATCTTTTATTTCTTTTCAGATTGCAATTTTTCTTTCCATTTCTGTCCTGTGAAAACTACGTATCTTCAAATGTGTTGTTTTTATTTTTAATATAAAATAAAATGAAGGATTAAGTGTTCCTTTATGAGTGGAGAAAATTATCTTTCTTCTTAAGCTAAATAAACCCTTTAAGACCCCAGTGGATTAGCTGGAAAGTGCATTATTACAAAGCTGAAAATAGGCCTGTTTTTCTGAACTTATGAAAAGTTGACCTTTTATTGATATCAAGGTATGTACGAGTGCTTGAAATCCTTGAGAATGCTTGAATTTCAATGTTGTGTTTTCAAGGTCTGGAAAGTGCTTAAATTTTAGTTGAAATGCTTGAAAGTGCTTGCAATTCTAACTGTGATTTATTTATTTATTTATTGTCAGTATTAACTCTGCCAGGTTAGATGGCAACCCAAAGCTACTTACAGAAAGGTGATACATTTTTTTTAAAAAAAATTAAACTTTATGACAAAAAAAGAAAATTAGCAGGTGTTCTCAGGTTGACTCCAGGTACATTTTTATCTTAATCTTTGGCTTGGTGCGAGTGTGCCTGAAGAACACCAAGTGGCTTCCCTTTTTTAGGTTAAAACTTTGTGTTCTCCTTTAATTTGTAACCTTTTTGCTATCGTGAAACATCGTTTTATATGTTTATAGTCTAATACAATGCACATCATTGTGATTAAAAGTGAAAATGTATTCCTGTAGATTTCACCCCAGTGATAAGGTGCTGTGCTGGAAAGTTTGGAAAATGACCCTTAAAAGTGCTTGAATTTGATCTTGAAACATGTGTACAAACCCTGTGATATAGGGCTGTCATGAGATAGTGATACTACAAATGTGAGGATTTTTTTTAGAATATGATGCTTTGCTGTGGAATAAACTACCCAAACACTTTATAATGTAGTTAAAATGAGCTCAACCTTAACAACTACAGCAGTAAAATGCAATATACTCTTTCGAGCAGCAGAAATATGAACCCAGAACATTATAAATGATGATTAAACACTGGCAGGGACCATTTCACTGCAAAATGAATACTTTTAGGATTCAACCTTTAGCTACATTTTGTTAATAATACATATTTTATTTTTATTTTGTCGTGGAGTATGTTTACAGTATGGTATTAGGATTTAAGGCTCTGAATGCTACCACCACCACTGAAAAAAATCCCTCATTTTCATCTCTTTATGTCTGTTGCACAGATTTTTACGACATCTGTGATGAGGTGGATTGCAGAGGCCCCAGATGTTCCAAGTCAGACTGTCGCTGTGCTCCTGGAACTGTCCTGGGACCAGACGGACAAACATGCCTGGGTGAGACACAGACAAACAGACAGACAGGAGGACAGGAAGACAGGGGACAGATAATTTGTGAAACCGACAGATACACAGCAGAGTGTGGAGGAGGAATACTGCAGATAGGGGGTTTGTTTCTGAAAACAAACAAAAAAAACAATTAACAGAGGAATAAATCATCTTGGAATTCAATTTTCTGTGGCATTGTTCTGGTAAAAAGGTGGCTCATATCTCAGACTGCTCCATTTCAGATAAGCTGTGTACATGCTATTCTCATCCAGTTACCCATGTAATGTGTGAATACAGACATTCACTATATTAGGGTTTTCCAAATATGACAGTTCATTTCTTTATTATGGACACTTTAAGGTGCCATTGTATTTTTTTTCTTAGCTGATAACAAAGTCTATGGTGGCACTGATTTAAGGCTTTTGACTGTATCACAGTCTTCTCTAGCACACTGACTTCTTTGTATGAATTTATTAGTTTTTAACATCATAAACAGGACTCATTCAACTACTGTCATTTTATACATTTACACTTAACACCCATCTGATGTGGGAGTTTAATACAGAGCTTGACAAAGAAATGTGTGCAGAAAAAATAACTGCTAATACAGTATTTTTTGCATTTGTTGATTCAGTTTAAGGTGGTGGTGTGTGTGTGTGAGTGAATTTGTGTGTGTGATACACAGGCCGTTACACCTAATGGTGGGTGACAGCCATGCAGTGGGAACCTATCCAACCTGAAAACTGCCATTATCTCATTATTCAGTCATCAGCCAAATCTACCTTAGCCTGTCTCTGAAATGACTCTTTCTCCATCCCTCACTTTCTCACACTCCTCCTTTCGTACCTCTTTATTTCACCCATCATTATTTCTTACCAGTCCTCTCAGTATTATAAACTATGTTTTAAGGCCTTTTAAAGCTGATTTATCATCCTTTCCTCTGCAAGATGACGTGAATTTCCAAGAGGTGATAAACTCCACCCATCTGGTACTAAGTCGATTAAAACTATACTCATGTGATGATAATATCTGACCCAGGTGTGGTGTGTGTGTGTGTGTGTGTGTGTGTGTGTGTGTGTGTGTGTGTGTGTCCCCTATACTCAGATGTGAATGAGTGTGAGAAAGGCAATGGCGGCTGTGCAGAGCTGTGTGTAAACACCAAAGGGTCCAGGCGGTGTGAGTGTGGGCCAGGTCGTGTACTGGATGAGGATGGACACAACTGTAAAGGTACTGATGTGTATTCATTTCTATGCCACAACTGTCTCTGTTGTGTAGAGATAATTAAACCAAGGGCAGGTACAGTTTGATTACCATCGGCCTTTCCCTTGTCTTTGATCATACAGAGATGGCAGGCTGTCATGTTAACAATGGAGGCTGCAGTCACGGCTGCTCCTCGCTGCAGGGATCCTATCAGTGCCACTGTCCCCGAGGACTGGAGTTAGGAGAGGACAAACACACGTGTCAGGGTGTGTATCAGTTTGTGTGTCTGTGTATATGTGTGAAAGAGAAGCATTTAGACAGCAGATAGCAGGACACGCTAACAGAGATGCAAACATGAATTAAACTGAAACAAGTGGTGCCAGGCACAACAAACCCCGCCCCTCGCATGTATTGGAGCTTATTTTGGCATCGATCCGCTTATGTTTTTATAGACATTATAAGTAAATGGGAAAAGAAAAAGATTTAAAAATTTAACATAAAATTTCAAAAACAAGCTATCACTTAGATATTTTGCGTGTGATGTCTAAAATTAATCTCTACATCACTGCAAGTAAATTTAGTTAAAATTGACATTTTTGTAGCGATTTGAAATTTTGCCCATTATAAGTAAATGGGGAAAAAAAGATTTTAAAAATTAATTAAAAAAAAAGAACTTTGACCTTCTTTTCCCAAAATGTAATGACATCTATCCTTGGTCATTGGCAATCTATAAAACTAATTTGGTATGAATTCAACTGTTTTGCTGCTAAAGTGTTAACAAACAAACATACAAATCAAACCAAAAACAATACCCCTTGCCTCCCCCTTTCAGGAGGCAGGTTAAAAATAATGGAGATGATAAAAATGTAGCCATTATGAACTTCTAACACCAATATTAGTATTTTTTTTTTAACCCACAAAGACCCAAACAGCCACTGGTGATCAAAACCATCTACTGATCTATGACAGCGGATGGAGACAATTGGTTTTACGTTCAGTTATGGACATGTTTCTGAAAAAGTCACTTTTTCTTCAGTTTACTCTGTTTCTGATATAATAACTCTCAATTTTAATCTGAACTTTTATGAACATCTACATGATAAATAAATTAAATATAGAAAAGCCCCAAAAGTAGCTCTGAGTCTTTTTGAGTTAAATAACATTTGAGTATGTTATTTATTTGCATCAGATAATCTTTATTTGCTTTGACAAGGAAAACATGACTGTAAAGTATTTCTGCATCTTAATTTGTTTGAAAATTTTCTGTCTGAAAGTCATGCAGTCCATTTAGTGCGCTTTGTTAAAGATAATTTGATTTCACTGTCTGCTATTGTTCTAATGTGTATTTCAGAATTCAAGCTATTTAACAGCATTTTGTTTTCACCTCATGAAGGCGGCCCAGTACAAAAACTTTGCAAACATGCAATTTCACCAATTGACAGAGTGCAGCATTTTCTTGGGATCCAATTCTCCAATTCTCTCTCTTGTCGCATAAAATATAATAAGTGCGAAGTGTATTTCTGTTCTGGGAATTATGACTGGTAAATGCTGTTACAGTGAAATGGGGAAAAAATGAAAAATAGACAATACTGGTGAGCAAGAATCAGTCTCATTATTGCATAACTGGTTTAAAGAATAAAATGTATGTCCCCCTGTGCCTTAACATGTCAAAATCAGTCATCCAAATCTTTCTTCACTGCTACAGTATTTGGCTTTTTTATGGACTAAACCCACAGAGAGGTGTATGATATCATGTCCAGAGGTATTGGGGCAAGTTTCCATATTATGTACGAGACTATAATTTGCATGAATGTGTGACACAGTGTGAATATATTTGTCTCTCTTCATTTTCTTTGCCCTGCAGTACCAGTCCAGTGCGATTCCAGCTCTATAACAGTGTCAGTTCCTAAGGACCTTGTAGGAGGACTGGACCTGTTCCTGTCTAACTCTTCTTGCCGTGGTGTCTCCAATGGCACGCACATCAACCTCAGCTTCAGTCTGAAGACCTGCGGCACTGTGGTGGAGGTCAGGCCCGCTGTGTAGAAGTTCTGACTGAAAATACAAAGGATTTAGTCTCTGAAGTTAGGGATTATCTTAATAATTAAAGGAAATGTTTGTACAGAAGTGGAATATTATCCTACTTTTGTGATTCTAATACCACACTGAGTTAATTGTAATTTTCTGTAGCTTTATACATCTACTCAACTATATCTCAGCTGCATATACTGTACTTTTACTTCATTTGTCTGATACTTTAGTTGCTCAGATTAAACCTATGATGGTCCAACTGGAAAACACATTGTCACAAAGCTGTGCATAGGCCTATTTTTATGAGCTTTTAACCTTAATAATAATATAATAATCTTTATTTATAGAGCACTTTTCAGTCCAAAGTGCTTTACAAAAGGAATTTGAGCACAAAACCATAAAACACAAAAGATAAGATGCTTAAAATAGTGCATAAAAACAATGAAATAAAAATCGACTTCAGATAAAACCAGGATATGCCCTCTGGTAAAAGTATGGTTTAGGAAGAGACTTAAAAGTGGACACTGACTCAGCATTTAATAGAGCTAACAGGACAGCAATTCTACAAATGTATGACAGTCTTACAGAATATGTTGGATTAAACTAGTCAGCAAAACACAGGGTATCCACAAAGTCTCAATACAATTAAAACTTTTATTACAAAAGAAACTGATGAGATATGTTAATCAGATTTGTTCTACTGTATGTACTCAGTGATTATCAAAGTTGAAGTGGATGGTGTAGGATCATTTGCAAACGAATCGTTGCCCCATTTTTCTTCAACAAGAGATCAATTACTGCAAATGCTGATCTTTTGGCTGAATATGTGTCACCACAACTGGATGACCTTCAACCAACCATCATTTTCCAGGTAGATGGTGCACCACCACACTGGGGACTGCATGTTGGTGGGTAAATCAAACATTTCCAGCCGAGTGGATTGGAAGGGATGGTCCAATTCCTTGGACACCTTGTTCACCAGATATCCCTCCCCTTGATTTATTTCTATGGGTTTATGTTGAAGATATTGAGTGTATTGAACAAAGGTACGGGACATTTACAACCTGAAGCAAAAGATCACACTGAAAGCATTGATGAGGCTATGCTACAGTGGACATGGCAAGACATCGACTACTGTCTTGATGTGCTTCATTCAACTAATGGTGCCCATAGAGAGGTGTATTAACCCTTTCATGCATGAAAGTATATAGATTTTTTAAAAAATTATTATTAATTTATTTTATTACTCAAAATTAGGCTAAAGTTGAAATACATTTTGAATTTGTATTATTATTATTTTTTTAAATATGGTTTTATTAAGAAGATATTTAACCTCCTGAGACCCAGGGAATTACAAGTTTTGGCTTTATTAAATTATGAATAATTGCCTATATCAGAAACATCATAATGCAAGAGTTTTTTCAGATGCATTTTTTAAAAATGTATTTTTATGGAATGTCCTTTGCAGTGGACAGTTTTTTGTTTGTTTGTTTTTTTTTTAAATAAAACTGTGAAACAGAAAACCCATAGTTGAGACTTAGGAGGTTAACTTTATGAGATCACAGAACAGTCAAAATTCTAAAACTAAGATGATACTTTTTTTCATACGGTCTATAGAGACTGCCCCCATGTGATTTGGAGATATTGCCTTTATAACCCTTTGGAAAGTGAGCTTAAACTATGTGTCCACAAATGCGGACATCATCCATCAAAGGGTTAAATGAGGCACAAAAAAAAAAAAAAAAAAAACAACCTTCAATATCTACCTTTCATTCTGTTATAATTTCCACCGATTTCTCAATTAATTTGCCTTTGTAATAGATTTATTAAATTCTAAAGTGACTATGGACATCCTGTATAATATAGTTAAAAACAGCTCAACCTTAAACATTCACAGGAGAAAAATGCAACATACACATTAATGCAGCAGTAATATTAATCATATACAACAGTAAAATACTAACAGGGACCTTTTTACCTGTGTGTTTTGGTGTTAATATATACTTAATTCATTTTGTGGAGGAGTATTTCTTCAGTGTGATATTTTCTTACTAACAGATCTGAATAAATTATAGTGTTATATTGTTGTTGTATATGTTATTTATGTACTAATACTGTTATTTATGTTGTTCTATTGTGTCACCACTGCTTGAAAAATCCACTAAAGTCTGCTGAATTGAATGTTGTCACACCAGGTAACAGATGATAAAATTGTGGGGACCAATCTGGTGACAGGCCTTCCGAAGAGCAGCCCAGGCAGCAGTGGGGATTTGATTGTTCGCACCAGTAAGTTAGTGCTCCCTGTCACCTGTGAGTTCCCCAGAGAATACCAGGTGTCTGATGGATACCAGGCAAGTCTGCACAGCTCAGACCTGGAGCTGGCAGGCCACAGTGAAGGAGTCTTCCCCTTCTCCCTGGAGCTTTTTAAGAACGCAGAGTTCTCCGAGCCCTACCGCACCCCGCCTCAGCTGCACCTTCACGACTCACTCTTCTTCGGGGTGGAACCCAAGGAAAGAGTGGAGGGTCTCTCTGCGCTGGTGGAAAGCTGCTTTGCTACTCCAGGCCCCAAAGCTGACCAGGCCCTCAAGTATTACCTCATCAAAGACGGGTAAATAGTATAAAGTTAGTTAGTATTAGCTCTGATCTCATGCCAATGTGAGCTGCACATTTTTTTTTTTTTTTTGATGTCTTAGATAAACCACAAAACTGTAAATGAATGGAATTCTGGTGACCACAAGCTCTAAACTATATGACAGTACTGACTCAGGCTTCCCCCTGTTCACTTCAGCTTTCACATTTGCACATTTGATAGGTTTGGTGAGGAAAAAAATCCCCTCTAGATGGAAATGTAGATTATGTGAGTTACTGAAAACCAAAATGAACTGTTTCATGCTGTGGGATGATTACTCCCAAACAAATAATTGGATTATTTTGAGTGAGATACAAATATTACAGGTGACTATTTGCTTAAACACAGCTTTAGTGATAAATATATTTTTTAGCAGTGTCCAAAAGCCTCTTTCCATAACGATAACATATGATTTATTGAGTCAAACTTAATCTAAAATGTAAGTGTAGTTGATTTTACACATAAATGGTAATACCAATTATCTGATAATGCAGAAAAATAAATTAATTAATCAAACAATCCGTGTAGTAGATTTGGAGTCATTATTAGAAATATTATAGCTTTAACTGAAGCTTAAATGACACCATACATGAAAGGGTTAAATCTTCTTCTTCTTCTTCTTTTTTTTTTTTTTTTTACAAATTAACCAATAAGCAAAGATGAGTTCACACGATGCGATCTGTAAATATTCACAAATGTTGTACTTTGGAAATGTATCTAAATTATCCTGCATTCTTTCCTTCACATCAGTTTATGCAAAACTACATTAAAAAAGAACACTATGGTGATTAACTACTCTGTATGCAACATTAATGCCAAAAATACATGAATTCAGGCCTTTAATAGACAATGTGTCAGAATGATCAGAGTTAACCGCTGAACTCTTAAAAACCCTTATCATGAACGCCGGTTAATAGAACAGGAATTCTCAGCTCCAAGAAAATGTCAAATGGAAAAAGCCAGTAGCTATGCACTGTGATTAATGTGTAGACAAAACAAAAAAGTGTTACCACCAATAGAAAACTTGAAACACACCACTCAACTGCTTTAACATCTGGGGAGCACTCAGTTTTGTTAAACCATTTCTGCCCTTGTATCAGAGTGAGTTTTTCCTCTTGCTTCTCTGTAGACACCAACACAGCAGGGCTATAATCTATTTTCACGATTTCCCATTAAAAATACAACTGTGTTTCAGGGCCAGGGGGCAGCTAACCTTGATGAAGTGGCTTGTTAGAAATATATATGGATCAGTGACTAGTGTGTGCAGATATCAGCTGCATGTATAACTCTATCCCCCTCTTTAACCTTCTATTCAGCTGTATTGCAGATGAAACGGTGACACAGTACTCGTCAAAAGACCAGCTCTCTAAGCACTACCAGGTCCCCGTCTTCAAGTTCATTGGCAAGGACAACAAAGTGAGTAAATGGAGCTTGCTGTGAGCCAGCTGGCAAGTGTGTGTGTGTGCTTACAGCATGTAGGGTTGCACTATCTATCTTGTATGCATGGACAGAATACAATGACTATGTGAAGAAGCCATTTTTTTTGCTCTGACAGTATGATGTTATTCATTTTCATTTCTGTTAAAAGTACATTTGTTTCCTCTGTTCACAGCAAGTGTTCCTCCACTGTCAGGTGTTAGTATGTGGCGCTGTGGATGCTCGCTGTGCTCAACGTTGTCAGGGACGTGTCCGCAGGGATGTATCAACACGCAAATCTCAGGAGTCCTATACACTGAGTGGAGGCCCTATCTTTATCCAGCCTGAGCAATGAAAAAAAAAAAAAAAATTGTCAAAACACAAACGGCAAGAAAAAAATACTAAACAGCTCAGCACAACAAGCAAGAGTGCAAACTTTTTACAGTCCAAAATGTATTTTACATGAAAGACATGAAGCGGTCATTTCATTTTGTTTAATAATTAATTCATCATACATACATAGAACAAAGCACCATATTATGCTGTTCCATTTAGAGTCAAACGTGTACATACAGCTCCAGACAGAATTAAGAGACCACTCCAAATGCCCTGTTCTGAATTCAACTGAAAACCTCTGTACTGTGATCAGTTTTAGGGCAAAACAGCCAACAGCATTGTGAAAACCTGGTGGAGAACATGCTGTGAGAAAATCAGGATTATTCCAACAAAATATTGATTTCTGAACTCCTCCAAAGTTAAAACTTTTCGTATTAAAAAAAAAAAAAAAAAAAAAAAACTGGCTCCCTTTTCTTTTCCTCCTATTATTCTTCCTTTCGTTATTTTACCCAGTTGTGATTTTCTGCAAATAAATCCTCTTCTTATTGGAATTTGGGAGAAATGTTCAGAAGTTTCTACAATAAACAAACATAATCATTTTACTCAAACGTTGCTATAAATAGGAAAAGCAGCGGCCTCTTAATCTTCTCCGGAGCTGCTCTTATGTGCTTACATGTCCATGTTTTTGCTGCTCTCAGTGTCAGTCACAGTGCTTTAAATGAATGGAACCCTGGTTTGTGTGTCTTTGTCACTTTGCCTGGCAGCACAATTTACTGACATTAAAGTGAATGACATTTCTATTAGAAATCATTCAGAGGAACTGCAGTTCATTTGTAACAACTACAGCTTGAAGGATGCTTTTCTAGGTCACACTTTCAGGCATTTCTCAGTCTTGATTAGGGTGCCCCGCTTAAAGATTTAGTGGATTTATGAAAGTGCTTTATATTTCATATCACCACTGACATGAGGAACATCCGTAGATGCATTCTGACTCATTTGCTTAGAATAAACGACGGCTGCTGAGCATGTCACACATCCCCATGTGGTGGGAAAGAGATATCAGCATTCCGGGCCTAGAAATTATGCATACTTCACCTCCCTGACAATTGATCTGCAATTAATCATGCTAGTTAAGGCATAATTAAGTCTGCATGTATTCATAAAAGAACAACTAAAAAGGAAATAACTTACACAAACATGAACACAGTAGCTGTAATAAGCATTACATTTACATGACACTCACTTTGGTTTGGAGCTTCATAAGTGTTAAATAACAGAATACAGGGATCCTTTTGCACCACAGCAATTATCTCATATCTTTTTATCTACAGGAAATTAATGCAGCTATAATATCCTTCCCATCAGGCACTTTGTTTGGAGTCATCAAAGTAATTTATGTTAATGGAGTTATAGATACCAAAAAAAACCCCAAAAAAACAAACAAACAAAAAAAATGAATGTAAAGTATAATATGTATGAGCAATCAATTAATGCTGATGTCATATTTAAATATACTGACTGTTCACTGCATAAATAAAACTTATTCAACTCCACTTTTGTGTTTTCTGATCATGACTTTTTAACTTCCAGGCTCTGAACCTGCAGAGGACTTGTGAAGTATTTCCACTTCACTGCACTATTTGTCTGAATGTAAGTTTTAGTCTTGAGACGTTCACTGTGTTCTGTGTCACAGTTCGTCCTTCTCCTCGCCCTGACAGAAACACGCTGCCCTCTGGCTGTTCATGTAAGGTCTACAGCCCAGCGTCCACACCGTGTTGTAGAGAGCATCTGCCATCGACTCACAGGCTGGCAAGAGAACCCCGAGAAAAAAGGGAAACGGGGAATATAGATGAGTTCAGGAGTAACAACAAGTTTACAACATGCCCCATCATTTGTAAATATCTCACCTTGAACCTTTGACCCAAAACCCAGACTCTTCTTCAGGTCAGAGCAGATGTCATGCAGACACAAGCGAAACTTAGCATCACAGTCGTACTTGCTTGTCCCACAGGTGTCGTAGCACATGTCGAGATGGTTGCAGCACTGTGTCATGGCTGGGATTCCTAAATCAAGCTGTCAAAAGAAAACACTGTATTACGTCAGAACAGGGTAGTAAAAAAAAAAAAAAAAAAAAAAAAAAAAAGAGTAATTCTAATTGTAAATGTGAGCTGTTGGTGTGATAAAAAGGCCACCTACAGCAGCATTCACCTGGAATCCCACCAGAGAGGAGCTGCAGCCGTTGGGTTCCGGGAGCTGGTATCCGGGCCGAGGTTGAGGAGGTTCTCCTTTGGAAACAGAAGATCCATTAAGAAACTGATGTCAGGATTCTCTATCTCTGTTCTCAAGGGGGTTAGTTCACAGATAAGATGCAACTTGTGTTTGAGAACATCGGTATTGATTGTGTAACTGTACAACCATCTCCTGCACTGATAACCAGACTGACTTAAGCTCAGACAACCTGAGGAGCAAGAACATGACACGTAAGGTCAACAAATAGCAGCTGAGATAGCGAATTTACTTATTACATTTGAAAGTTAAAGAGCAAGAATGTTAATGTAGTAACACCAGGGTGAGTATTAAATGTTGACATCATAAGCATTTGTGAACCTCTGGTGGGCTATTTGTGCTGCTCAAAATGTTTGCTTTCTCGTGGCTATCTGAGTTCAGTTTCTTACTTTAGGAGTTAGTGTTGAGTATATTAACCCATAAAGACCCAGTGCACTGCAAAAATCCAAATCTTACCAAGTGGATTTTTCTCATTTCTAGTCAAAATATCTCATCACACTTAAATTAAGACATAATCACCTAAAGAGTAACTTTTCAGTGAGATATAAGAACTTCTTTTTAGACAATAGATCTGGAAAATCTCATTTCATCAAGATAATTTTTACATGTTCCATTGGCAGAGTTTTGGCTTAATCCAAGATTTCTTTTTTGCTTAATTCAAGCAAAAAAACAAAAAAAAAACAAAAAAAAACCAAACAAACAAAAAAAAATGCCAATGGAGCAAGTGAAAATTATCCTGGTAAGATTTCTTTAAATAAGATTTTCAAGATCTATTGTCTAAAAATAAGTTCTTATATCTCACTGAAAAGTTACTCTTTAGGCGATTTTGTCTCATTTTAAGTGTGATGAGATATTTTGACTAGAAATGACAAAAATACACCTGGAAAGATTTAGATTTTTGCAATGTGCTATTTTTGTGTCAGTTCCCAAATGATTTTTTTTCTCTATTTTTAACTTTTCTTGGGTGATTTATCACCATTTATTCTAATATTATGCTCACTATTCTGCATTCCTAAGTGAGAATCAGGTATTTTCCTACATTTAATTATTTATCATGTAGATGTCCATAAAAGCTCAAACTAAAGTTGAGGGTTACTATATCAAAAACAGAGAAAACAGAAGAAAACTGACTTTTTCAGTAAAATATATCATTAACTGAACATAAAAATAAGCGTCTCCATCCACTGTCATTTATCAGACTCCTTGGGTTTTACTGGTGAATCAATGTTGTAGAAGATGACGGTGTTTCCACGTTCACTACGGAGCCTCTGAATGTCCAAATGGGTCATATCTGATGACCAGGAAAAGATGACAAAGTGCATTTTACACCAGTTATTTGCATGTATTGATAGGATTGGTGGATCAACAGGTATTAAACTTTTTATATCAGTAGATGATTTTGGTCACCAGTGGATGTTTGGGTCTTTATGGGTTAAATAAATTCAGAATAGTGAATCTTACCATATCTACAGCGGTACTCGCAGACACCGTTTCTTCCTCCTACAAGCTCCACAAGAGAGTCAAAGTATCCATGCACTGACTGAAAACTGTTTCTAATTGAGTTTAGGCTCCAGCTACTATCATCTTCATTTGTCAGAGGTTGTTTCTGGGTCTCTTCTGTCTGGACCGGCCTGATCTCGTTCCCATCTTCCTCTGAAGGTTGGTCCTGGGCGAGAGCTTCCTCAACAGTCCTGTCACTGTCTGTGTCTGTCCCTGCAGCACCATCTGCAACTGGGACATCCACTTTCACTGTGTCATCTGCTGGCTGGTTATCCACTCCGAGTATTTTAGCCAGTAGATTGGATTCCTCTGCTGCAGAATCGTCTACTAGAGAGTCAGCGGCAGCTACACCTTCTTTAAGTGTGTTTTCATCTACAGCGGGGTCAATAACAGCAGCGTGAACCTCCTCCTCTGGTGCCTCAGTGTTATAGAGGCCTAAGGTGGCACATAATCCTGAGGTCGTGCAAAGGAGGAGCAGCACCACAGTCCGAAGCAACATTGTGTAGGGATTTTGACGATCCAAGAGCTCCTCACAAGTGTTGTTAACAGTGTGAACAGCGCTTAGATAGTGAGGGACAAAAACATGCCCTGCTCCTACTGCCTGTCTGCCAGAGAGCAGACTTTGGCCTTTGATTAGGTTCTGGCAGACAGCGAGGCAATCTCTCGTGTCAGGGCAAAGGTCAGTCCATATCATTCTAAAGGAATGGTTGATTTGTTTAATTCAAGTAATATTTTCAATCTGTGATTCTTGAGCAGGCCAAATTAATGATTTCATTACATTTTTTTTTTATCTGTAAGGCTATAATTGGATTTTTATGACTCAGAAATCACATGGAACTCGAGCCTTGAGAAAAACTCTTCATCTTTAACACTTGATTGCTGACATTTGAGTCTGTGACCTTTATCAAGATATCACAAACTTCAAATGATCTTCACTGTGTTTTGTGAAAGGTCACAGAACTGACACTTTATATGTAAAGGGAAAAGTGTTTTAAGGTGGGGGGTTTGGTTAACTGTGGACATTTAAAGTAAAAAATATACTAATAACTTTTGTGATATATTCTTTTAATGTAAAGAATGTACTGTGTAAAGAAAATACAAGAAGAAAAAGCAAAAGAGCAATTAAATGTAATCTAAATCAGACAATAAGGGTTCCTGTACGTACCAGGTTTTGGTTTTTCTCATATGTGACTGCTGCCCTCTTGTGTTTAAGGTGTATTTTGCTGCCGTGGTCCTGACTTCATTACACAAAACAGAAGACTACAGCAATATTCAGACCTTTTTCAACGTTTTCCTTCTGAGCTCCAGGCTGTACATGTATAACATGTTACAAATTATTCCACTTCTACCTTAAGGTGCAATTCAAGCATATTAACAAATACTAATTACACAGCTCTGGGCAGCTTAAAAAACATCTGTGAAGTGTCAAATCCACTGCTGTTTTTAGCTGCAAAATGATGGCTAACAAAACCTGACATTCTTAATTATGAAGCATGGTCATTTTGCCAGAAACACATTTATAATTCATGGGTTTAGAATGTTGATAACAATGAGGCAAAAGTACAAGTTTACTACATCAGTGATAGAATGTGGAGAAGAATTTTATGTCCTGGTCTGTCCATTTCACAACCAAACTATCAGAGATTAAGATGCTAGTAGTTTATAAAATAGCTCATGGCACAAAAGCTTGTGGTTTTGGTCTGTATTAAACTAAAGAGCAACTGTATTCAGCTGCATAATGTTTGTTACCCATGTGACTATGTTGATTTATTTATGCAGTTTATTTCACATTAAACTTTGTCTGATTCATGCTGACAAATTTTCACGAGCTGTGAAATCCTCAGGTGTCGATGAAGCTCACAGATCAGACAGTATTTCATCCCATAAGATCCTGGTTATAAAAACAGACAAAAGCAGGAGTAAAAGTGACTCAGATGTTCTAAAAGTGAATAAAGGTGTAGTGTATTTGTACAATGAAGTACGTACCGTCGCATGGCCTTGCTTACTTTCTCCCTGTTTAGCACTGAGTTAATCTGGTTTTCAAGATTCTTGGGAGATAAATTGTTCAGTTCAGTTTGGTTTAATTCAGTTTAGTTTATCCAGGGACATGCACAAAAATCATTAGAGAGAGGAAAGATGTGTTGCACCAGATTTAGGCACAAGTTAGTTCCTATCTGTGGTCCTTCAGTAGGCAAAGACAAATACAAATACAAAACAGCCAAATAAAGTAGCAGCTAAAAAATAATGTGTAAAAACTCTATATAGTTTTATAATGCAGGAGAAAAAAAGCCAAACCTCCTTACCTTGTTGGTGGTCTTCAGACAGTGATTTGAGGCTATTAGTCTCATTATCTCAGTCTGGAAGGAAACAGAATATACACTAGTGAGAGATAACATACAGCCAGTCAGTCATTATGGCACAACTTAGACATAAACCACCCTGAAGGAGTGAGTGAGACCAGCTCACTGCCAATTATGCCTCTTATTACACAGTTATTTACCAAAGAAATCAACTAACAAAAAAGATGTAGCAAGAAATGGATTTACTGACTTGAAAATGACTTTATTGCTTCCACTACAAACAGCCTGTTAGGTTTTACAATAGGATCTATTGCTAGGACAGCAACGGTCTGTTCTGTTGTAATAATGGGTTGCAGAATGCAGTCGTTGATTCACCAATGCTGTGGAATAAGTGGAAGTATTTGTAGTATTTGTAGTATTTGTACCTGTCATATATAATCCACCATTAACTGAGTTTTGTTAAAACTGAGCTGGACTGTTCAGACACTTGTGTGACTAGAAGAACCAGAACCAGAGTCCATCTACTGGCACCTTTAGACTCTTGATGCGTCTTTCAGTAGCGGTGGTTGTGGCTGTAGGTACTAGCTTCTCTTGAATCATCTCCTCCAGCTGCTGGATCTCCACCCACATGTTTAACACCTGAAGCCTCTTGGACTGAACGCTGTTATCACCCCCAGTGGTCGTCCCACTGTCTGACAGAGGGGCATCTGTCCAAACACACAAGTCAGGCATGAATGCACTGTATTGATTGATGATGATGCCTCTGTACTTGTACATACGCACCCCCGAAGGCACTGTAAAGTCACATTTGACCACAAAGCTCTCTTTATTCCCCTTTGACATGACAAAGTGATTATTTGTTCAGTCAGTCTACACCAGAAACACAAAATTACTGAGAGTAAGCACGTGCTCCTCCCCTAGCCACTAATATAAAGCAAGCACTTATTTGTGGTTACCAATGACTATAAATACCAACATAGGCTCAAAACTTACTCTTCACATCTTTGTCCTCTGGGCATAAGACTGCTAGGACGTTCTGTAACACATTTCTGAGTCTGAAGATACAAAATCACAGGAAAAGCAAACTTATTTCCACTGAAAACAATGCACGTTCAGTATATAAAAGACATTAACTTCTTTTATTACCGTTGATTCTCCTCGAGGGTTTTCCTGGCCTCCTGCTCCAGCCAGTGAACTTCTTTTTCTTTTTCTTCCAAATCCACTGACCTCAGTGTTTCACTGCCAGGATTCTCATGCAAAGCATGTGGTAACTGATTGATGAGATGAAGAAGATGTCAAAATGTGTCTGTTTTTGTCAGATGTATCAGAACATTCTGGAGAGAAATACTTGCAAATCTTACAAAACTACAAATCTCCTTGATGTACTCTACAGAACAATAACTCACCTTGGGAGATATTTTTTGCTGGTTTTCATTCTTACATAATACAAAATATGCTCCAAATATTTCAGATGTCCATGACCTAAATTACCACAGCACATGCAAAGTTTTTATTATTTATTTCACGTTACATTATACTATTTCTCAGCCTACACAAATATTTGTGTAGTTGGAAAGAAAGTTTGTAACAGGGAATGGAGGTCACATTTATATAGAAGAAAGTGCTTTACCATGTTTTGGAAAGTGGATTGTGACGCCATCACATGGTTGACATACAAATCATACTCTGTCTGCAAGACAGAAAAAGGATTTGCATCACATTGTTTGGGTTATAATTGGTTACTTCTATTAATTGAAGTGTATTTACAGCATCCTGGTGTAAGCTGCAGGAATTACAGTTACCAGTATATAACAAAACACTAGATCTTTGGAGTCAAATATACTACTATTACAACTACCACAAATAATTATAACTATCGTAGTGCATTGACCCACTGGGATCCACAGGTTCTAGATGTGGTAGTTTTTATGCTGTTGTGTATTTGTGAATGCTGTACTGCATTTCTCCAACAGTCACCGCCAAAGTGTTCTGGCCATTGCAACTTGATTGTAAGGATATTGTATTCCAAAATTATTAATATCTCCCAAAATATCGGTCCTATCAACTTCCTGTTTTCACTAGTCTGTTCCTTGACCAAATATGCATGAGTAGGCCAAACTGCAGCAGTCAGCTCTTTCCGGATTTTGTGTGAATCCCCAGACACACGTTCATGCACACAGACAGAGGCCACTTGGCTTTTATAATATAGATTATAATTAGGAATGCATGATATGTCATGTCAGTAGTGCATGTCAGTTTTTTTCTGCTTGATGCAAAAGTCAAACTCACACAGTTCTTTTCCAAAATAGTTAAAGGAGTCTGTTAACACAGTTCACTCTGATTTTCACTCTGATTTAAGGACAGAGTTTCTTGCTAAATTCAGAATCTGCATGTTCAATAAACAAGCAATAGCAATTATTAATGTCCCAAACAGAGCTACATGAGTCATTTAGTGGAAACACTTTATTTTTCATATTCATATCTCAATATATGCCTCAGAATTTCCAATATTATAGCCCCAGTAATAATAATAATAATAATAATAATAATAATAATAATAATGATGATATCAGTGTTTTCACAAATCAGCGTGTACTGT
>JAPQRP010000009.1:13949908-13960159 GCA_037367295.1 Apogon hyalosoma | reverse complement strand
TTTTTTTGTTTTTTTTTTTTTTTTTGTCTCTTCCTCCTACTAATATTACAATTGCTTGTTTGGGATCAGATCTTGTTAAATCAGAAGCTCCAAAGTTGATGTATTATGCAGCAGGTTCCTAAATGCCAGGGGAGGCCGTGGGCAGCACTGCAGGGTCCACTTCAGAGAGAAACATTGTGACTCTCTTGTGACTGTGTTCACAAGTGTTAACATTATCTAACTCCTCTCACAGTTCATCCATGTTTAGTAGAGTATGCTGTGGGGGGTTTCTGCAATTTCTGTGTAGAATAGGCTGTATGTCTTTATTCAAGTACTGCAAAGGATTTTTGCTCAAAAGTAATAAAAAACATTCTAACTCCCACCATCTCAATAAGGTGGCATCACATCATACATCTCTCTACACATTCCTTCTGTCACTGGGAATACCTTTCTGAAGTAGTACACAAATGATAAAACCTACCACAGAAGGCAAACAGTACCATTTTAAAAAGCCTGAACCGACAACAAGATTTCACATATCCTAGCCTGTGAAAGGTTCAGAGTTAAGGCCTCTCAAATACAAGACCACAAAAGATTCAGCTCAAATAAAATAAAATAAAAAATCATAATAAAATAACAGCTGATAAACAACCAAAACACCACAAGTCCTTTCTACCAAGTGAATTCCCAAGCTGAGTGGACGTAGGGCGATGGGTCCAAGTCCCACCCCATCAGCTGTCTATCAGTCTCTGGGATCGGTGAAACCGTCAGTGTTGACACCTCCGTCACCTGATGAGGTAACTGTGTGTTTTCAGAGTCAAGTTGAATTTAGCTTTGTCATCTGCTGCTAACACAGGATGCATGTTCTGTTCTCCCCTCTACAAAAGGTCAGTGGCAGGGATTCAGGGTGTGTTCCTTTGGTAGGCCAGCAACCCTTTGGTAGTCAGTTGTCCACCTTGACTGGACCTGAATCAGAAGACCTGCTGGCCTCTTTGCTGAACACTATGTCCTTGGCCTCTCCCCTCACGATCTTCTCCCACTGGCCCAGATTCTCCCTGAAAACACAGCATCACAACATTAGGACTCAGACTGTATGCGGACACTTTAATACATCTAAATGAAAGATGTGCTACTGTAACTAATATTTACCTGAAAGAGATTTATATTTCACTAAATTCCTGTTACGAGGAACTTGAACTTTACCCAGACTTTTGAAAAACCTCGGCATGTTTCCACCAAAATTACCCAGGAAAAAAAACTTTCTCTTGACCCCAAACTTTCCCTGAAAAAAAGTTTCTGCTTGGGGAATAGGAATTTCAGATTCTCCAGACACTGACTGGAAGAACACACTTATGTTCACCCACTACAACAGCAAATTATTTAGTTCTTACAAAAAAAAAACCAAAAAAAAAAACCCTTACATTTAGCAATTTATCTTGTTTTAAGAGTTAATTTCTTATTTTAAGTGTTCATACATCTGTAGACATACTTATTTCCAGATTTAACTATCTTAATTCAAGAAATTGTATCAAATGAAATTATCTTGCCACATGGAAAGATATTTCACTTGTTTTAACTCTCTTTTTCCTTAGATTGTGTTTTTATCTTGTTTTTAAACACCCTTTTTTTGCAGTGTATAGCCAGTATCCTGCTGTAAACTTGTTTATTCCATTTCCACCTGCTTGTTTTGATCATTTTGAAAACGGAGTAAAAGAAGAGAAGCTATGAGAAGTGGACGGATGACAAGGTCCATCGGCTGAATAGGTTCTTTTGAGTGTTTAAAGTTGCTCTTTTGAGTGAATTTGATTTGTTCCTACAAGTGCATTGGAATAATCTGTCTGTCCGTCCAAGTATGCTGAAGTGTGTATTTGCCGAACACGCTCAAAAGAACTCAAAACAACCAAGCCTGATTTGAATACATTTCCAAGAACTTTGAGGTGCAGTGGAAACACAAAGCATGCATATTACCAGGAATTCTTTTACCCAGCTAAATAAGTTCTTGTACTGCAAAAAAGGAGAGTCTAAAAACAAGAAAAAAAAAACCCAAAACACTACATCTGAGGAAAAAGGTACTCAAAACAAGTGAAATAATTTTCCATGTAGCAAGATAATTTCACTTGACAAGATTTCTTGAATTAAGATTGTTAAATCTAGAAATAAACATGTCTACAGATGTATGAACTCTTAAAATAAGAAATTAACTCTTAAAACAAGATAAATTATCTGACAAGTTGTTTTTTTTTTTATCTTGGTAAAAACTAAACAATTTGTAGTGTGGTAATTAAAACTCTTGGGAATGTTGGTGGAAAAGGGGCTATAATTTTTCTATGCAGTTACACTTATTTTTGTATCTATTTCTACGACTTTTTATTTTTGATAAACTGCATTTCCGATGTGTGACCACTGACATTTTAGTGTCAATATAAATAGATTCATACTATCCTCCTCATTCAGTTTCCAGACCCCATGAGGAGAGGGGTACTGAGAAGTTCCTGTACTGATGTTGATGTGTTTTACAGAGAATCAATCCCCTCAAGGCAGAAGTTACCCATGTCTCATTCTGCGAAACAGTGCAGAACTAAGAGCAAACCCAAGTGGCAACCCACACTGATTACACTGTACTGGAAATAACTAGGGCTGTGAACCAAACTTTGATAAATTTATGGACCAGACAAAATTGCATAGATAATTAATATAGTAATGAAAAATGCTTTGTCTGGTATTAAATAAGGGTAAAGTCCCAGTCAGCTTAAGTATGTATCTAACAGACTGAACAGGTCACCAGTTCATTGCTCACATATATGCAGAGATCCATTCACTCTCATTCACACCTACTATTATAATGTTATTTTTTTTCTCTGACCTTTTTGTTGAAATTGGATATTAACCCTTTCATGCATGACTTATGAGAACCTTAATCAAGATTTTTTTCCTGAGTGTTTTTGTTCCCGTTTAGGCATTAAAAAAACAATCCGATTGAAAAATTTTGTATGAACCTACTTTTCATGGAGTTGCAAAAATGTCCACTCAGCTGGACACCATGTGTTTAATTTCTGAAGCAAAGAAACATGTATTTACTGTGTGAAAACTATGAATATGAAACTATGACGATGAATATGAAAGAAAAAAAAAACAACTTTCTGTTGTTAATTACAGTCTAATAAAAATAAACAATTACTTTACTGTCAAACATGTTAGTGCAGATCAGATTTATCAAGAACAGCAAAGTTACAGTAATGGTATCAATTTCAGTTATAGGCTGATGCATGAGCACCCACTGTGTTAGCTGACATGGAACTAAAACAACAAAACCCATGAATATACAAGAGAACAGCTTTGAATAGCTGTCCACTGTAGTGACCACTATGCATGAAAGGGTTAAAGACAAGTATCTTCAGTGCTAATGCCTTCACACACAGGATCTAACAGTATCAAACATTTCTGAATTTGAGAAATAAATGTAAAAGCATGCGAAAGAAAATTAATCATACTGAATAAATCAGTTCAGACAGCATGTTCGAGTCATATTTAACCAGAATATAACAATGACACATCTGAACATTACACAGACTTTGCAAGATCCTAAATAACTAGCACATAGCCTTACATTCACAACTTTCAAATAATACAAACAATATAAAATTTATTAATTCATTTCCTGAGTCGCTAAATCCTCGACTTTGTCTTTGGGATGCTGGAGTCAACACTAGCTACCAATGGGTGAAGGCGGGGTGCACCCTGGATGTGTCACCGGTTCATCACTGGACTGACACATACACACGAACAACCATTCGTTCACATTCATCAATGATTTAGGATGACAAATGAACCTATTAGGGTGCATGTCTTTGGACGGAGGGAGGCAGCCAGAGTGTCAAGAGAGAACCCCAGCTGGATACAGAGGGAACATGTGAAGGTCTGGCTCTAAGGTGACATTGGTTATGTTGTGTCTGTCAAGTTAAATATTTCTAAATCTAGATCTTGCTGTGAGATGACAGTGATGTGTCGCCCAACTACATATGAACAGGTAAAAATTATATGCACAGAAAGAATAACTTTTCTTAAATCAGAAGGAGGAAGGGGAGGTGAATGAGTTGTTTTTTCCTCAGCTGAGCACACTTTCTAGAGTGGATGTGGAGAGTTTAGGGCAGGCCAAATGATGACCGTTAACTCAGTTATAAAGTTCTCTACTTGCTGTGGGACAGACTACAGTTGTGAACAGTTGAACAGAAAAAGAAGCTTGTAGCTAGATCTGATTTTGTGTCTGCGTCAACTCCTTGAATCTCTATTACCAGGACAAAACCATTATTCATTTAATTGAAGGGTAATTATGGCCTTTAGATTTTAGTAAACTGATTGTAGTAAATTTGTCTTTGACTCACAAGCCTGTACCAGGTTGCTACCACAAGGTTGTGCATCTGATGCTGGAATAACGTAATTGTGCATAAAAGTGCAGAGATGAACAAAAAAGCATTTAAAATGTCTAGTCTGGTTACTTTTATTACAGCAGATGCTACAACAAGCATCTGAGCTTAATTATGTTCATTCAATCCACTATCAGTACAGTACCATGTCTGTTTTGTTTACATTTCCAGGAAATTTCTTGAAATGTGCACCTTATACACAGACTCCTTAGCACACCTAATCTGATTTGTCTGGCCCGGTGCTGCGTCATTTAAAGGCCAGCACACTCATCATCTTAATACTTCACACTGTTATCAGTTTAAGATGTGAAATCAGCAAACATGGTTAGTCATCAAAACATAGACTACACCTACCCTTAAATCTAAAACAAACACACAAAATATACAATATATACACAATCAGATTTCCATCATTTTAAGAAACTTACCCTAACATTAACAATAACCACAAGACAAATGCACACATGTGAAGGATGTCTATGATATACACTTACTTGCAGGCTTTTAGAAGAGAATTGGATGGAGGAAAAAGCTCTGCTAGTGTCGTATAGCATGGAATTGCGACAGCATTGTAGAATCCCACCTAAAAAAATATAGTATCGTAAGATGTTGAGAAAGTTTGATAAATTAATGTCACACAGCACATCTCATGATTAGAATTTCTCTGCTGCCAGTGATGTGCTGATAACAGCTTTATTCATAAACTGGAACCATCAAGTGGGCCTTTTGGGGAGAAATTTACACCCAGAGGCCACAAAGATTCAACTATGTTAAGGGAGAAGTGTGAGGTTTATAGAGGCCTATGAGTCGACAGTTTTTTGTTTTTTTTTTTTTATGTAGTGCTAAAATTCAGCTGATATATATCTGGCAAAACAGGTGTTGGTGTAATATGATAATTAGATTTTTAGCAACTTGTTCTTTCAGTTTTGGGTTTTTATGTTTTTACAGAGTCATGGGGTCACATTTTTATGCCATTAATATTATCTATGTTGGCTGAACATGTTTTTAAAAATGTATTTGAAGACATAATAACGTCATTATTTTCACTCCTTTAGCTCAAAATTAATTCATTGTGCTTTTTTTTCCTTTCTTTTTAATTGTTTTATTACAGAAAATCCTCTCTCCCTGATTATTACACTTAAACAACTATGAGGCTTCATCAATAGGACAAAATATTTATTTGCTTTTCTCAAAATGACCAGCTTCCCATCAGTGTTATTCTATGGTTTCCTCTCTATTTTTTCCTCCTTATTGATATATGACATGAGAATGCAGCCACTCTTTCCCCCTTTATAATTAGTTTATATAATTGGAACGCTAACATTTAAATTCTAATGTCTGTCTTTGAGGCTGAGAAAAGTGGTGGTCTGAAATAAACTCAGACAAATAAGTCACACCATAAAACGTGCTGGTCTTACTTGGCCCTGGGGAACCTCATCCTTCTTGTCTCTGTCCATCATGGGGATCGGCTGCATCCCAATCTTCTTCAACTCATCTCCCTGTGGAGAAAAATGAAAAGATCTGCAAAAATCCAAATCTTGTTTCATTCGAATAAACTGGGCAAGTGTCCTTTATTTTAAAAATGTGTATGATATCTGAAAATGGTGCAGCTTTAAGAAGCGATAATGGCGGTTTGACCGAATCACTAGAGGCATGACCATGACACTAATACTATTTGAGCTCCAACAGTATCCCACTGTACCTCAGCCCAGAACTCAGCATAGATGTCGTTGGCTGTGTGTCGTGTGATTTGCCATTGCTTGGTAACAGAACACAGGTCACATGCTGTCATCATCAGACCAATCACACGGTCCCTGGAGGGGAGCAAAAACTTGTTAAAGCCATGTGGTAAAACTATTTATGCACCAGGTCCATGTTTCTGTGTGTGATGCTGTGAAACCTGGCATGACCCTGCCCTAACCCGTGTGTCAGTGTGCGGTACAAGCCTGACCTGTGTGAGTGGTTGTTGAAGTCCAGCGCACCATTGGTGAGCAGTTCGGTCAGTTGCTGGTGGTTGTTGAAGTACAGGGCAAGGTCCGTAGCGATGATGGCCTTCCGGATGATCTCCAGCACCTGCTCGTACTCGCTGGAATTCAGGTTGGAAAAAATATTGTGCCCTTCCAGCTATGAGAAACAAAGAGATCAATAAAAAAGCAAAAGCTCCACTTATGAGGCGTTCAGCTCAGCTAGATTCTAACAGGTTGTAAAGCCAAAGACTTCAGCTTCCTCCATCAGATTCTGGAAACATATACATGAAAGCACTTCAAGTGGGTCAGTAACAGGGAAGGAGTGAGTGAGAGTGTAATCCATCTACTACAAACTGTGTGTTAATTTGAGGATTTTAACAGTTGCAGGATGCTTGTATGCAAATTGTGAAGAAGTGTGAAAACTCATCTTCTTTTGTAATAACAAGCTACAGCGGCTAATAATCCATTCATCTCCTTTGCAAGGTCAGGGGGTTGGGGACTGGGCACAAGGCCAGGAACACCTTGAGACACACCACTCACAATAAATTTAGAGCCACCACTTAACCTGCATGTCTTTGGACACACTGGACCAAAAGGCCCTGACAGCTGGTGTGTTCAGGTGCAGATGCATCTTTTGAAGCAC
This sequence comes from Apogon hyalosoma, assembly GCA_037367295.1. NCBI lineage: Eukaryota > Metazoa > Chordata > Actinopteri > Kurtiformes > Apogonidae > Apogon > Apogon hyalosoma. The sequence goes on along the minus strand of JAPQRP010000009.1, from coordinate 13,953,146 downwards.
TTTTGAACACTGTGGTGCCTTTAGTAAATGTTTGAGAATATGTAAACTAAACTATATTTTTCAGTTTCTTTTCAAAGTCCTAAAAACTAAATTTGAGCATTTAAAGGTATGACATTTTTATGGAAATATCAGAGGCCAGATTTCTGTTTATGTTGTTCCTAACCATGATATCTGATAAGAAAAGATAAGGAAAGATAAGATGGGAAAAGATAAGATAAGACTTTATTTATCCCACCATGGGGAAATTTCACAGCTGACAGCAGCAACAAACAACAAGCAATCGCAGAGAGAAAGAAAGGTAGAAAAAAACACACAAGTGAGATTAAAATACAAAATAAAATGACAAATTTGGTGTTTATATAAATATTTATATAAATAGAGAATTAGAATTAAACATTTTTAAAATTCAAATTTAAATGGTATTTACATATTTACATTATTTACATTGTGGTTGCACATGTACATGATGTGATATGAGGGGATGTTACTGTGAATTGTTCTATAGTCTGATGGCTGTGGAGGAATGACCTGTGGAAATAATATTATAAATGAGATTATCATTTCATCTTTGCTGATGGAACTACTACATTACATGACTTTTCTCCTTCTACCTGATTGTTTTTTGCCACTTCTGATTTATAGTTATGTTGTCTGAATAGAAAATAGCAACATTTATCTTTTATAGGATGCAAAAACATACATAACAGGATACATTAACATTAATTTGTAATTGTAACATGTGCATTCCCATTTTTTACCCCGCCCCTATTGTTTTTGGTTTGTTTTTTTTGTCTGTTTGTTTGTTTGTTTGTCAACATCTTTACGCAAAAACTACTGGACCAATTTTCATGAAATTTTCAGTAAAGGTGCGAGGTGGTCCACAATAGATCCCATTAAATTTTGGTGAATGTAGTTCAAAGGTCAAGGTCACCAAAAATGTGTTTTGGCAATGATAAGAGATAGGGCAAATTAGGTAAAACGTTTGCAAGGGGCGGGGTTTGTTGTGCCTGGCACCACTTGTTTGCCCTACTGTCACAGTCCTGAAAGCCTAACTTCCTGCTAAATATTAGTACTTATCAGATGGCAGTGCCTATGTAAGGTTCTGCATAGTGGAGCTCTACCTGCAGGATGGAGACAGTCTGGGAGAAGTGGTGCTGCTCCATGGTGGAGGTGGAGTAAAGAGCTGCTAGTGGATGGTCAAACTTCTGCAGGTATGCGTTGCTGTAACCCCGATGGTCCAGATCATGGCACAGACAAGCAATTAACAGGCCTTTCTTCTGCAACCCATTGAGGATAGACAGGAAAACAAATTATAGAGGACCAAACAGGTTGATCTTTTAGTGTAAAATTCAGACCCAACAAGGAGCAAACCTCAAGCTCTGTGAAGATCTCAGAGGTTTTCTGTAGGATGGCATACATGCAGTGTGCCACCGTCACTGCGTGCTTCCAGTTGTGGTAGGGCACACGGCGGTAGTTCTTTCGTACGGACATGGTGAACCGACACAGCTTCTCTAGCTCAAAGCTGCACATGGGAAAAATTTATCAACATATGCATCATGTAAAGCTTTGACAAAGTGCAAACATGAATATTATCATAGGCCTGTACCTGTTTTTTCCACAGGAGTTATGAACCATGTAGATGAAGACAGCAGGCCAGATCTCCTCAAAGGGATTAATATCAAAGTGGAACCTGGAGGATAAGACGGTATAAGAGTCCTAAATTAGCATGTACAGCACACCTGGGAGGGAGGAGAGGAGAGACAGATCAGGCAAAATCTTAGGTTTTGAGTTATTAAACTGACAGGCCGCCATCCAGAAGCCACTCCTTCTCCTGCTTGTCCTTTTAGCTGAAAACCCTCCTCATTCAGGGTCTGGACTCTGTCATTGTTCCCTTCACAGACACGGCCAGGTCCACAGGTATGTCAGCAGAAACACTGACCAGCTAAATACTTCAAAACAAGGCAGTGAAGTGTCCTGAAGGCTAATGAAACACCAGAGAAGGGCACTCACGTTTCAATCTCTTTATAAATGGGTGCAGGGAGGTTGAGCTGGGTAAGGGTCTTCCATTCCTCTGATGTGCAGATGCTGTGGTAAGACAATTTTTCCATGGTCACTCTGTAAATGCATTCAGAATGCCGGATCCTGTGGTACATCTAGAAATCACAGAGAAGACGTGTGCTTTTAAACTGTCACAGGAGACACCGAACACTGCAATTTTTGTTATATAGATAAAAATGAAGTATTACTATTACTTCCAGCATGTACAAATGAAGTCTATCCACAAGAGACCTGTTTATTATCCCAAGACAATAGATAGATAAGATAGATTAGATAGATAGATTAGATAGATAGATAGATAGATAAGATAAGATCAAAATAAGATAAGATAGATAAGAAAAACATTTTTATTCACTGAAATAAATAAAAACTATAATTAAAAGAAAAAACAATAACTAACTGAAACTGTACTGTGTGCACTGTTACAAAACTAAAACATATAAAAATTATCGCTAAAATTCCTTTCGTTTTTGTCTTTGTCAATTCTGGATTAATAAGAAATCGATTTATTTTGCTCAAGCAATTGTAGCTGGCCACACCAAACGGCACTTCACGGTCCATCACTTCTCGTCACTTGTGGTCGACTTTAGTCCCCACTCTACCTGGCAACGTGGAGACTAAAGTCGGGAGAAAGCAGCAGAGTCCTGTATGGGATTTATTTGAATATGACAGCGAGGAAGATAAAAGATATGAAAAAACTAAAACTAAAACTAAACATTCAGGAAAAAAAAATGAAAACTAGCAAACCTGCTCTGAAAAAATAATTAAAACAAACTTAATTCAAGAAAAAAAAAAGTCAAAACTAAATAAAACTAAACTACAATGAAAAATCCAAAACTATTATAACCGTGGTTCAAAGGGAGGAGCTGCCCTATAAATGTAAGTAAAAATATATGATTTGTCTTAAAAACAAATTTTCAGGTGTAATAAGAGCTTGGTTTAGTTAGAAAATCAACTGGTTGATATTAATAAGTTATTTAATGCTGGACACTCATTCATCCTTTACCAAAGATTTTTAAAATGGATAATAATGTATTTTATGGTCTGACAAGAACCAAAATAAGTTATTTTTTCCTCAGTGTAACTGCATGTCATGACAGAGATAATAGACCTGTGGACAAAGTGTTCTTTTATTACATTATTTAAACAGATTCACGGTTACCATAATAGGATTTAAAAT
>JAPQRP010000009.1:13932837-13946407 GCA_037367295.1 Apogon hyalosoma | reverse complement strand
AAGCAAAAAAATCTTGAGTTAAGCAAAAAAATCTGCCAATGGGACAAGTGAAAATTACCTTGGTAAGATTTCTTGAAATACGATTTTCAAGATCCATTGTCTAAAAAAATAGGTTCTTATATCTCACTGGACTTGTAAGATTTGGATTTTTGCAGTGTCAATATGATGAAAACTAACCTTAATCAAAACCAAAATTGGCAGAAATGGAATTACTGTAAATTTACCAAAAAATAATAACTCCAGTCTGTTACATATTTAGTTAGGTGTCTTCAAAAAGTGTCTCCACATCTGGTTTGCATCCCTGTCCCTTCTCCAGACAAGTAGGAATAAGAAAGTCAGGTACAGGCGCCAAGTCTCACACCTTCCACCGTAAATCACCATAAATCAGGAGCAGACCTGAGTGTGTTTCCTAGAGACGTAAGGCATAAATTACAGCTAAACATAAATCCTGTCAGTGGACGGATGCAGACTGCTTGTCTTAAAATATTAACATGCCTCATCAATTTTAAAACCAACTTTGTGACGCTGCTCCTGCGTAAGTTTGTCGCACGAGATGGTGAGTCAGGCCCCACAGAGAGGACAGGCTTTGACAGAGAGACCACACAAAACGCAAGCTTCAACAGTTATGATTCATGAAATTACTGTGCTGTCCATGTAGGGGATAATTATCACTGCCAACAATACAAAAAATACATAATTATTCATATTTCGGGTCAATGCAAAAATGAAATCGAGGTTGTTGGCACTAGATCTGCTCTGAGCGTTAGTTCCATGGTGGTGATAAGTCGATGACGTCAAAGCTGTGCAATTTTCCGAAATAATGCACACCATCCTGCCAGTCCGAATTAAATTTTAATGCCATGATGAGTTATGTAATCTTATATAATGTACCAACACTGCAAAAGATCAAGACCTGGTTTGCGTGGAAAGATACTAAAACAAAGAGTAGAAAAACACAGTAGTGGAAAAAAGTTTTTGTTCACCCCATGCATTTGTCATATATTGTATTAAACTCTATCTCACTGAAGTATTGTTTCATTCTCCAAACCCACATGTTCCCTTCTGCATATGCACTGTTCCATCAAGGTCAAAACTGGATCTTTCAGCAAGATGATGAAAAACATCCAAATAACCCAAAACATTTGCATTGCATTTGCAGTGTCTGTGTGATGTTTCCATACCTTCTGAAACACAAAAAAGATTTTTTGGCAAAGATTTCATGATAATATTTGAGATTGAGTAAAATTTTAAAGGTATTTGAAAACTTTTTTCCACTACAGCCAGACTGTCAAACTCATTTTAGTTCAGGGGCCACATTCAGCCCAATATGATCTGAAATGGGCCGGACCTGTAAAATAATAACATACTAATATATAAATAACATCAACTCCAAACTGTTCTGTAAGTTTTACTGAAAAAAGTAAAATTCCACTGACAGTTATAAATTCCAATTACGAATATGTTTACATTTACAAACTATCCTTTAAAAAATGTGAATAATCTGAAAAACCAGGAACAAACTGAAATTTATTAAGAAAAATAAGTGCAATTTTAACAATATTATATCTCAGTTTATCATTTACATATGTGCATTACAACTTATAGATCACAGTGGATCTACAAATACACAAAACATTTAGTAACAGGCAGAATATTGATAAAACTGCACTTATTTTTCTTAATAGTGATGTGCAGATCGATACTGAAATATTGATATCTCCGATACCAGATCTTTACACTCTAGAATCGATTCACAAATCAAAATATCGATACTTTTCATATTTCGATCATTTGAGGTAATGTATACCAGAAACACAGTGCAAAGTAGTGAAACTACTGGAATCTTGTCCAAATGATACAGGATTGGTGGGAACTACTTCTTCTTCCACCTGGGTAAGTGTGTACTGCATCACGCTTCTCAGTCAGTCTGTACTGAGCAAAGAAACGGAAGAGACTAAAGGGGAAAACAGTAAATATGCTAATGTTCCCCAACAAAAATGTGTTAATGAGGGAAAGTCTCAATGTCGGATGCTTTTGTTGAAATGTTACATGTTCAGTATTTTCATATTTCATCTTCACACGTTTATGCAATGTAAATTAATATGCAAGTTTTCATTTTCATAATAGTTCTTTAGAATTAAACAATAATTACTGCCATGTCTTGTATTCTTTATGAAGTTATGATTTGAAATACACTATCTTTTTAAAAGATTTTCCAGATATTAAGTGTATTTGTACAAAGTATCAGTATCGGATCGGCACTGCTGATACCAGTCTGAATTTTACTCGGTATCAGATCAGAAAGGAAATCCATGGTATGGAACATCACTATTTCTTAAGGCATTTCAGGTTGTTCATATTTGTTCAGGATATTCACATTTTTTGTAAACAGACAGTTTGTAATTTCCCTTTTTTTTTTTTTTTAATATACTGTTGTCAGTATTTATCGTTTATTATGATAGTATTTTACTGATCTGACCCACCTGAAATCTAATTAGGCTGAATGTGGCCCCTGAACAAAAAATTATTGTTAATATCTTAACAGTAATTTTGGGTTTCACAAACTCATCCCATGGACCAGGGTAGACCCCTTTGGTGGGCCAGTTTTGACCCGCGGGCTGTGTGTTTGACATGTGCACTACAGTATGTCTGAAGATTAATAAGCATTACTCACATTTGCACAGTGTAAGGCCAGAGCACAAAAGACAGCAAACATCTTAAAGTTGTTCTCATCGGTTTTAGTGAAGGCACTTCCGCTTAGCTTGTTCACCATCTGCACCACACCTATAACAGTTCCCCTGCTGACGATGGGCATGCACAGGATGTTCCGTGTGGTGTAGCCGGTTTTGAGGTCCACCTCCCTGTTAAAAAATGCATGAAGAATACGGTGTCAGTCTGTCATTAATCATTTCATGAGTTTATACTGTTAAATATACAAGTGAAGAATGTTTAAGCCTCAGTTTCTGGTGTATACTTAAATCTAGAGAAAAATGAGGAGGACCGTGACCAAAGTTTATGCCCCATGAAGCCTACATGAAGCAGAATTATCAAGAAAAGGTCAAAAATTTGTTAAATGAAAAGAAAAATAAGCAGATGTCATGGAAAAGATGGCCTCTTGCGGTGTCTGTTAGAGGTTACCGGTTAAACCGTGGGTCTGCATAGGCATCTGGGATATTTAAAACTTCCCCTGTCCGAGCCACTTGACCAGCTATTCCCTTGTCTATAGAAAACCTAAAGGGAAAGAAGAAAGATAAAAAATATTAAAATCTAAAACATAATAACTTCCTCTTATATTTGTTCTATTATGACTCTATTACCGTAGGCTTTATAGGTCAGTGTTTACTATTAACTACAATGGGCATGTTTTCTTCATGTATTCTCTGACAGAATTAAGAAACAGGTACAAAGAAGTTTTATTTGATGCATTCTCTGACTGAAGCTTATTAGAACAACACAAATATTATCAAAATGAAATGAATATAAAGTTTAAGGAACTCTGCATGAAAAGGGTGAATCTTACACACCTAATTTCTTTGGTTTTCCTAAAGACAGGTTTGCCTTCTTTCTCCTCCCCAATATCGAACAGGTCAGAGTACAGTTCTTTGTTGTTGTGATCTACCTGGAAGAGTGCGCACCTGTCCGCATTCACCAGGTTTTTTGCATATATCTGCAATTACACCAGAAACCAGACATTTATTAGCAAGAAAGATGGTGGGAATCAAATGAAAAAAATATACCAACATGACTTAAAAATTAATTTACCGATTATACATAACACCTGAAATTTAATTATATCAGGTATCTTTAACTGTCTTTAGAATGAAACATTTCAACATACAGAAATAAGCCACAGACAGTAAAACTACAGCACAGGTCATCCCAGTTCATTTGAGCAATTGAACCAGATGACTTGAATGACCTGATATGACACCACGACCACAAAGCAACAGAATACAAACAAACAGAGAGGTGGGTTTAAGTAAAATAAACAGAAGAACTGTGTTTTGCACTCATCCAGATCGCATTTGTTTCAGATTTTAGAATCTGTTATATGCTGTAATCCATAAATAATCAAGAAATAGCTTTGCATTATTCTTCTGTCTTTCTCTGGATAGTGCGACTTTATCAGGACGCATCAGAAGCACCCATCACTTATTGAAAGGGCCTGTGTGTATCCGTTTTACAGCAGCATTAGTAATGTCGTTAAACACATATCTAACACACACTCCCAGGATGTGCAGCTTTGAAGACAATGTGAATGAACACATACTTGCAGAAATCACACTCACCATAATATGTTCAAGTAGAGAATCTATTGCCACAATGTTATCAAAGTATGTTCTGTGCGAAAAGAAGAAATGGCGCATTGAGATGTTTGACAAATGGGAAGCTCAGATGACGTTCACATTCAAGACATGAAAGCTAAGTTGCCTAAAGTTTCTGGCTCACATGAGCACAAATCATTTACATTATATCTGAATTAATATAAGTCCAAAATATGAGGTTTATACGGTAATACTACAGTCTCTTCACTAGCATTAATTTAAAGAACTGACCCAAAAACTGACAAGTGCTCTTACTTTGACACATCTAGTAGGAAGTCATTGAGTTCAGTCTGTTTGGCGAGGCCTCTGCACACCTAGAAAACAAAAAAAAACCAAAAAAAACAGCAGGTCACGACCCGACATACAGACAGATTTCCCACAGAGCACGCGCAAACATCCTCAACGTACTGTAAACAGACCCGCTTGCAGTCTACACACTTAGCTGTGGACCATCGTCATGTGTGTCAGTAACAACAGAGTGTTTTGCAGCGAGCGTTCAACCCAAGAGTGCTGCAGTTCTGCACCCCTCACCGAAGTTCAGAGGTCCACTGTGGCCAGCGCTGCAGTGGGACGCTGCTTCTCTGAGGTGTTATGCTATCTGTACATATAAAAACAGCACTGGGGCGTAATGACATCCTCAGGGAGCTGTTTGTTGAATCTATGGCTTAGTTGATTGGACTGAGCCCTGTGACAACCCAGTTCCTGTACACAGTGGATTTCCCCATGAAAAAACACCAAAGCAGAACCAGTACAAACAAAGTCGCTCAAGATCATATTAATCGGGACAGGCAAGCTTCAGTGATGTTACACTATATTACACCCGCATTGTTGTGTAGCTCCACATTAAGCCTGGTTGGGAGTTTGCTCACCTGGACTTGATGAATGGCGACCGATGCCCACGCTAAATTAGCTGTTGCAACCTGGAAGTTCGAAAGTATGGTTAGTTTCGAAGAACAGTACAACTTCTAACTTTTTTTGAATCATGTTTAAAACAAATAGAGACTCTCTGCTGCTTAATATTCAACACAGAAAAAAGGAAAAGTCACCACGATCTAAAAGGATTAGACATCTTCCAAAAAAAAAAAAAAACAAGATTCAGGATGAAGATGATGGATGGTTGTATCTCTGTGAAAGGAATCAACTTATGGAACAACTTAAATGATGAAACAAAGGCAATTAAATCAAATAACACATGTAAAAAGACAATCATCCAAAATGTTGGGTAAATATGACGAAATGGACAGAGTTTATCTTTGATACGCATATTACTGCTAAGAAATGGACGGTTTACTTTGATTTGTGTATTATTGTTATGAAACAGATGGTTTATTTTTGTTTTGATGTGTATTACTGCTATGAAAGGAAGGGACAGAGTTTATTTTGATGTGAAATGCTGTTGCGAAATGGTTGCAAAATGAGTTTATCCTTGATACGTATACCATTTTTGTGTTTTGTGCCTAGTCGGAATTTAGTCTGTTATGTGTAGGATTTGTTGAGTTACTTATAAGATCTGACATGGGAATTTAGGGTTGGTAGAAGGATGGGGTAAGGGGACGGGAGATCGTAAATTAAACTTCATCCCGCTCCTTTTCAAATGTTTTCCTGTCTTTATATAAATCTTTTTGTTGTTTGGTTAAAATGTTATATTCAAAATAAATAAACTTTTTCCAGGTTTTCTTTTGCATATTTCAACATTATCATTTGGAGCCTTATAATATGCAGTTTGTAGTCCAGCTGTTCCACTTTATCATATTCACCCTTTTGAACATTATCGACATTTTTACCCTTTCGCACATGAATTATGAGAAATGATCCATATTTTTGAATTTTTAGCTGAAAAATCACACATTGAACACTGACTGCTCTTCAGATAAAGTGTTAGCCTTATTGTTATTTGACATTCCCTTGGTTAAGTCTTTTTGTTCAAAGTGACAATGAGCATATTGACCTCTGCTGTAGGTGCTTGAGTCTTCAGTTTATCAGTCCTGTATGGTGACTGCAGTGCATAAACACTATACTGAGTGATCATACGTACGATGCAGAACAGGCTGTCTAGTCATTACACATTCATTCAGCAGCTATAGCACAAGTGAGCGTATGTGCATTTACAGACAACGTTGGGATAATTCTGAAAGGTAACAGATTATGATTAATAATATCTAACTGTACATTTGATTCCCAAACTGGAAAAAACTTTGAAAAGTCCTAAAAACATAAATTCAAAGACTGTGCAGCAAAGCAATAGCCAGGGTGCTTGCTCTTTATCCAAATAAAAATTCCAGACTTTTTCAAAGCTGCTATTTTTTTCCCCAAGATCTTGACTTTATGTGCTTTTATACTTGCGTTCCTACTTTTATGGTTGATACTGTACCTGTTGTGTGTAGTAGAAAAGTTCATTTGAATACATGTATATATGAATGAATGCATAATTCGCAGTAAATTCTGTTTTACTGACAGAAACTTTTTCAAAACATATGAAAATCACAAAAGTGCATGGATATCACACAAACAAGTTTCACTAGAATCCTTCTAGTACCAACCGATTAGTGAAATCACATCAGGTTTTTTTTATATCTTTTCTCGTGTATTTTTTTTTTTTTTTTATCTTACAAGATTATGTACCTTTGAGCATACTCTAAAATTCAACTATGAGAGAAACTTTTTTCCATAATTTACTAAGACTTTCACACAAAATTCCAGACTTCAAGATCTGGAAAACAGCATTTCAAAATTCCATACTTTTTAAGACTTCCACGAACTGCGCAAGCACCCTGTATACCACTTTTGTCATTTCAGAGGGAAAAATACAGTTGAATTTCCAGAAATGAAATCCATTCCTGTTCACTGACATGTCTATCTGTCGACCACTGATATGACCCTTTATATAATCACCAACATTGTAACTAATTACTAATTTAACTGCATGTTTTTTTTATAGTAACTGTAACAAATTAGTTATTTTTATTTCTTAATTTAACATAACGTAACTGATACATTGATGGACAGAAACAATGGCTCATACAGTATAACAGTGTACAACACAAAGTCGAACACTGCAATCAAGAGTTATTATGAGACTCTGTTCTCTCCATTTACAGTGTTTTACCACTTCTAGTCCTTTATTCAGCTTATTGTTTTGGATTGGTGGCCTGCAGATTTACCATTTCCATAACTTATTCTGCTGCAATCAGTGAGATTTCCCTCATAAACACATTGCACAGTATAACACAGTCCATTAACAAAGTAAACCGATCTTGGTAACAACTGCTTGATATTTAATCAAGGATTCTAAGATATCAATCAATCAATTTTTATTTATATAGCGCCAAATCATAATAAAAGTTATCTCATGAGACTTTATATATAGAGCTGGTCGAAACCAGACTCTCAAGCCATAAAGTGCAATTTGAAATACACTAGGACATAGGGTACATGAAGCATAAAATCCATTTGAGCCATAATTCATGTATTTTATGTAATATCCTGACTTATTTCACTCCTATTTTACTGCATGTATTTGGACATCTTGCAGAAAGCCTTTGCTGACAATAACACTGTTATTATCTGAGCCTGCACAGCTACAGAGAACTTAAACAGATCTAGATTAAGGCGAATACCAGGCTAACTGTCGTTCTGTGAGCCTTGCTCCAGCCTCCCACTCTTGGTGTGTTGTGTCTGGGTCAGACTGACCTCCTGGTGGCTGAGGTTGAAGGGCTCCTTGCCCCAGTGCCGCTGCAGCTCCAGGATGGCAATGAGGTCCCCGATGGCAGTGAGGATGGGGAGGCACAGGACAGAGTGAACGTGGATCCCTGAGTCCTGCCCTGTGCCGTCGGGGAAGCGCTCGTCCTGCAATGCACGAGTCAGAAATGGTAAACTAATTTTAAAAAAAAAATGTAGGAAATTAGTGTTAAGTTACTCTTATTACTCTTATTCTTATTTCTAAGTTTTTGAAGCTGAAATTTTCAGTTTCAAAAACTAGAGCTAGAGAACAGTTAGTGGGAGATTAGTGCAAAGTTGCTCCTGTATTTTTTCTTAAACAGTCTCATTAAACATAAGATTTTCCACCTAATCCTGAGATATCGTTAACAAGTAACAAGCATAAAACTAATGGTTTGATCTACATTCCAGCAGAGGAACTCAATCATTTTAATTATTTTAAGTTTTAGATTTTTGAAGCTGAAATTTCCAGCCTCAAAAACTAAACAATTATAAATACAAGACAATTTGGCTATGTTTGAACATATTTGCCTTTTTTATTGATAATTTTTTGGTGCAGTATTTATGGAGAAACCTGGTTTAAATAATATGATGTAAAAAAAAATTTTTAGGTTTTTTTTACAGGACAAACATGCATTAAGTTGAAGATGTGTTTACAACTATTCATTTATTTCACTAGATTCCATACATAATTATTCTTTTTTTATTATGAAACATAAATGGAAGTGGAAAATGTGTTGAATATGCAAATATTCAAATATATGAAAATACGCTGTTGACATGTAAGCAAGTCGTGCTTATTACAAGCAACTCTATTATTTATGTACCATTCAATTAACTGCTGGAATATAAAACAAACCACTGCTTTGTCTTGTTACTGGTTAAACTGGTTTGGTGTTCGGTGGACAATTTTGTCTAAATATATGCATAAACAGTGTATTTAATATTGAACATAAGATGCTGAACTATTAAAAATGTTATAAGTATTAATTTATTTCTGATTACTGTTAATTTTATCGTAATATTTAGCTTTTCATCATCTTAAACCCTCTGACTCTAGTCACAGAGTGGATTTAAGGACATTGACCTCCACTGTGCTGAAAACTTCCATCATTTATCCATAATGTGCAATGACTGCAGTGCATAAAACACTGGACGGCACAAACTTCAAGCCTTACCCCCATGATGTCCTCTACCAGCAGTGTTTTGCGAGTCTTGGCAACATGAGCGGCAATGGTTGTCCCAAATGCAATGGGGCCGGAGGGGATGAGGCTTGGAGGGCCATCCTTGGCCCCCGTTGGAGTGAATAAACATAAACTCTATGAAGAGGCATTGAAAGACAGCAACAGAAAAAGAAAGAAACATTACTGCATACGTTCACATGGTAATTCTCAGTTTGTCTGGTTGTTTTCTGCACTTACATTGTTGCATTCTCCCAAGAAGTAAAGTGCAAATCCGTCGGCTTTCGTTGCTGTAGATGAGAGACGTGAAATGAACGTAAGTGAAATACATTAAGACAGTACTGTGACGTCTCCCATTATCTTTTTAGTACATGTTCAAGCATCAAGATTCAGTTTAACTTTATGGTCCCACATTGTAGGAGATTTGGCTCTAACTTCCATTCATGCTGTGCCCATAAAAGACACTCTTTGTACATAAAATATGTGCTTAAAAAAACTACAGGGAACAAGAAAAATAACTGAATAGAGGAGTAAAACTTACACTGAAATGCAAAAATACTACAACTGAAAAATGGCAAATTGCTAAGTGACAGGTGCATGTATATCTGAAAGGAGTGTGACACGGAGACATTACAGTTACAAAATAAAAACAATCTATGAACAATGTCCTACATAACAACAAGGACACTGTGACCGAGGGCTTTGACTTCCATCCAGATCATCCCATTCCCAGTCCTCCTCTCCAGTCCCATTTCATCCTGATATATAGGTCATGTTATCATACAAAGTGACAACAGACAGAGACTGTTGGCCACTGACAGATGAGCAAGGTAATGAGTACTGTGCTTTGGGTGAATTCATCCTTTTTTTTTTAGTATGGTTTGATTTACTGACATCGTATTACAAGTAAGAAATTAAACATCTTAGTGGTAACATGCTTGATGACAACACATTAGAGCTGTTTTTATTGAGACTGGAGCAGCAGATAGGTAGGGACTGAGCAAAAATAATCAGCAAAATTTTATGCCTCATCTTTCAAACAAGTTTGTTTGTTTATGTATTTCAAATATAACATTAAAACCAAACAACAACAAATCACTGGAAAATAGTGCTGAAGACATCAAGTCCAAAATAACTTTTTTTTAACAAACATTTGTCGCAGCATGGTAGGTCTTTTCATATCCATATAATGATACATATCATAATTTACCACATTTTCTGTAAATTCATGATCAAGTTATAATTTTGTTGCCTTAATACAAACTTTCTGCCTCTATGTAGAACACAAAATATCAATAGTCGTTTTTCCCTCAAACTGTGCGAATATAACTTAATAAACCCAATGGAAAAAACAAAAATTTTCACCAAAACTCATTTTTCGATGAAAAGCTTTTGCACTGGCAAGAGGTGGTTTTTTGGGCATAGCGCAATTGGTATATCACGTAAAACTGCAATGGAAAGACCTTTTTCCGCAACTAGAGTCATATGAATTTAAAAAAACAAATGTTGACCAATGTTACAACAAGCGAAGAAGAAGAGTTTTAAAGGAAACATGGTGCAGTATGTGTGGACACACCAGGAAACCAAATCATTTGTGAATTTAGTACAGGATAGAGGGGTAATAGATAATAATGGATATATCTGTAAACCAACCTACTACTTACAGTCATGGAAAAAATTATTACACCATCAAAAGTCATCAAAAACAATGGTTATACAATTAAGTACTAACTCCTGTTCATCATGTGACTAAAACAGACAGAAAAGAAAACATGGAATGCCTAAAAGCACTGTTTTTGTCAGTACAATGCTATAGATATTGATGGAAGAATTGAAGTGATTTTAGTTATTATCAAGAAAACATGGAAAATGGATAGATATCAGCTCTGAAATTAAACTACTATGAGCTATTTTTGTCATATTTTCCCAAACAAATGTACCTTAAGTTGTACCAGGCATTAAAATGAACAAGAAATTGAAGAAAACAAGGGTGATCTAATAATTTTTTCCGTGACTGTACGTTCGTCACCATGTTTATGGAATGACTTCTCGTGTCATCTTGTGATAATAAATAAACAAATTATCGCATTTGTGATTTAATGGAAAAACCGACATTAAGCTCTTCCGTTTTTTTGACATTTAGTAAATATCGGTAAAGTTCTGCACAGATGTGTAATGGAAAAGCCACTGCTGACCCAACAAAATGAGCCTGTATAGCTCCTGTTATAACAAAATTTGATTTTATTTTCTCTTAAAACCCTATGCTGTCATTGCTATATTCAGTGGGATGTAACCTGAAGTAGGACGGATTTGAGAAGTGAAATGTTTTTACCATTACCTGTTTTAATGATGTTGCACAACTCATAGAGCAGGAGTTTATTGTCTCCTCCAGTGTCCAGGCGCTGCTCCATGTAGCTGTTGAGTTCGTACACCACACCCTGCATATTTGTGTCCTGGTACTGCTGGACACAAGACACACAGAAATTACAAATCCACACTCTCACATAAACACTTGTATTCAGTTTCAAAATTCAGCAGCTGCTACGACAATAAAGCATGTGACAACCTGAGTTTGTGTGACTGCACCACTGAGCCATTAACAAAAATACACAGTGTTTTTTTTTTTCTTTTTTTGAATGAATGAATGGGGATTATCCTCCTGTCATTCACAAAGTCAGAGCCATTCATCACCACATCAGCCTCCACCCCACCCATACACGCCTCTTCACCACTAACATTTCTAGCCCAGGGACCCCCCCAACGCACTCTGGAGAGGCCACCAGAGCTCCACCGGCTCTGATTAGAGAACCCCGGAATGCTTTACTGCTCAGACGCAGCTTAAAAGTGTGGTTACGTAAGACACAGACCTCCTGCCTCGCACAGGGCCAGAAAGCTGTCTATGTGTGCACCTGGAATCAGGGTGGGGGTGTGACGGCAGGGAGGGCTGTGTATGAGACAGCCTCCCCCACAGGACACCTTTAGCATATACTGCATGTGCTTCCACAAATGGATGATGCACTGAGGGGTCAAGGGGTTTCAATCCAGTGCCAGGAGCCACTCAGGCTACTGAACTCAACTCCTATGGGGGTTAGGGTGACAAAGGCATGAGGATACATTTAGCGCAGCAGAGGTAAAGGATGCAAAACAGCTCACACACCTGACAACAGCAACAAATTAATATTATTTTTAATCAACTGTAACTCTCTGGCCTTAAAACTCACATAGGCTGAACTTTTTTTCTACATAACTATAGCTCAGAGTTATAACAATTATCCAAAATTATGAATAAAGGTAAAACCTGCAGTGAGAAAAATAAATAAAATCTAGTACAATTGAAGATTTTCCCTTCAACTGGCTATACAATAAATTTTTATGATATTTTACCTTTAATTACAATGGTTGATAAATCATTTTGATTTTGATATGCATTCTTTCATCCAGCCCTTTTCAAATTCTATACATAACAGCATTCCTCATAATATCTGTACAAATGAAGTAAAACTGAACTAAAACTGGTCAATTCCCCAAAGTTGTGACTAAAACTACAGTGCAATCAAAAACCAAATTGAAAGGATCAATAAAAAAATAACTGAATGTATTAAAACTTTAATAACCTTACTCTGGTTTCACAGTACACTGCTATGTTAAATAGTGTAGAAGTATAAAGTAAAACCACATAACACTTGTTATATTGGAGTCAAAAGGACAAAGTCACACTTGTGGGAAAAATATTGTGCAAAGACCAATAAAATTATAGGTAGCATAGTTAATCTGTATGTTCTTCATATACAGAAGAACATTTTACAGATAAGTTTGAACGTATTAAGGACTGCAACAGAAATCGGAGGTATGTACTCACTCAACAAGGGCAAAGCCAAAATGGAATAAGAAGGAACAATATGTCATGTAACAGAAATGAAGCAAAAACCTACCCTACTGACTTCTTTCGCTGATGTGTCATCTGTGAACACAAACAAACAAAAAAAAAAAAAATCAGACAGTTAACATCAGCCTGCAGTCAAAGTACTTTGATTATGTTTTGGGCAATGATCATAACAGGTGAAGAATAATACCATCAGAAGTACAATTAACATCTTAATGACTAGTTAGTTAGTATGGGTTTTTTTTTTGTGTATTTAACCTGTAATTCATGAAGAAGTCCCTCTTTTTTTAAAGGGAGACCTCATACATACAATATTTATAAATGAAAACAGTTCTAGAATTAAAAAATACATGTTAAAACAGCAACAGCTATACAGACGCATGAGACAAAAAACAGGCTTTTTTCTCCCAATGACATAAATTTATGTAACAAGCAGATATAATATATGACAAAAAAAAACATAT
>JAPQRP010000009.1:13910431-13932027 GCA_037367295.1 Apogon hyalosoma | reverse complement strand
TTTAATGTGGTTAAGACTTTTACTATTAGCAAAGTATTTCTCATATGCTAATTCTGTGTAAAATGCAAATGCTCACTGTCATTGCTGAAAAAGAGCATATGATCTGAAAGCTGAAAAGCAACACACAAGTCTGGCATGTGTGTTTGAAAGCTGGGTGGACACTCTGCTCCACTCTGGGTGGATATGTGTGCACCGATGGCAACAACACTACAAGCAGCAAGTAAGCAAAACCATATGTCGACCTTACGCATTAATAATGAACGGATACTTCAAAAGCTTTTAATGTAGTTAAATTATGCTCCTTTTAAAACAGAATTTAGTTAGGTATTAATTTAACTTGACAAGTGTAAAATTTTGTGGCCTCGGGTGCAAATTCCTGGTGTGATTTGAGGCTGTTGGAGAGACAGTAGACATATGACTATTGTCTTTGGACGTGCACGCTGAAGTATGTGATAATAATGAAGGCTGTGGCCAATCACAACAGTTTCTGGACTCGTACTCTGGGAGTGGGTCTGGGAGTGCTGCTTAGGATGAAAATAAAACCATTCACACAACTCAAGCAGCTCTTCATTACGCACAGGTCAACACCACACGAGTAACAGTCCCTGTTCTGATCTGATAGCTTTTAATGTGATCAGACCTTGAAAAAAGCTCTGTGGATTTCAGAAACGTCAACTGGGACGCTCACTCATGCTCATCCTCTTTTGAAACTAACCTCTTTGTACATGTGAAGAAAGAAATTACAGCCAGCTACGTTGTTTGTTGTTTTAAACATTCCTCCAGTATGCTATGAGTTTCCTAACTTAGCCATGAGAGCTATTTTAGAGTGAACCCCTGGCCAGGCGTGACGTCAATCAGAGGACAGAGAGCTGCACTTGAAAAAAGCTTCAAACCCCTTAGAAAAAGAGAAAACACAACTTTTTCATACAGATCCTTCTTTTTTTTAAAAAACTTGTAGAGACCAAGAATAGTCAGACGGTTCCCATTTGATGTTCAGATTTCACAAAGACAGCATTGCCTGTTAGATAGAGGTCTGCATTTTTTTTAGCATAACATTATGTATTTTAAAACAAACACTTAATGATATAGTAGTAAAGGTCACTCTTAGATCAACTGCTATAACCAAGGCTATAATAGTATTTTTCATAGGTTCTGACTATTTTCAAACTTAGTTTTACTTTGTTTTTCAAGGTCTGCTGTTTTCTGTTAATGTATTATTTATTCTTCAAAGATGCTTACTTTAAGTTTAGTTTTTGTTCATTTTTTGCAATACGTGGGACTGTCACAAGCAAGATTAAAAAGGTCAGAAATAGTATTAATCTGTTCACTTAGTTTTAATTGAGAAAACTACTATACTTTATTACCCTGCCCCCCAAAGGGGAGGCAAGGGGTATAGTTTTTGGTTTGGTTTGTTTGTCTGTTAACACTCTAGCAGCAAAACTGTTGGTTGAATTCATATCAAATTGGGTTTATAGATTGCCAGTGACCCAGAATAAATCTGATTACATTTTGGGAACAATAGGTCAAAATTAAATTTTTTTTAAATGAATTTTTAAAATCTTTTTTCTTCTCCCATTTACTTATAATGGGTGAAATTTCAAATGTCTGTAGCAGCAAAATATTTATTGAATTCATACCAAATTTGGATTTTAGATTGCCAGTGACACAGAATAGATGTGGTTACATTTTGGGAAAAGTAGGTCAAAGTTCAAATTTTTATGAATTTTTACAAATCTTTTTTCTTCTCCCATTTACTAATAATAGGCGGAATTTCAAATGTCTATAAAAGCATCAATTTTGTTTCAATTTACTTTAAACTTGGCACATTGATATGCTGACATCAGCACATGCGTAGACATGATGACATCAGCTGGATTGATGCCAAAATAAGCTACAATATGTATGAGGGGTGGGGTTTGTTGTGCCTGGAACCACTTGTTTTATTAATGATTAATAACTGGCTGTATCTACAGTATTTTGGACACCAGAATAAGCAATTAAAAGTTGACTGCTTCACGTACAGATGTGCATAAATAAAAGTCACCGCTAGATATGATGTTTACTTTTACCATCAGTCTGGGAAGGTTTTTAGATCATTTTTTTTTCACACTAACAGCCTTGTGTAATTTACAAATGATTAAAATAATAGATGACTTCTGCAGTTACTATAAATTACCAGAGTTCTACAGGTAGCACTGGTCCTGTATGGATAGTTCTTTTGACATGTCTGTTAAAATAAAAGTCTGACAACAAGTAAGCTGCACTTCTTCCCACCCCTTTTCGGGCATGTAAATGAAACTATTGTGCTGTTCTTCTGTCTAAGGTTGTCTTGATTGTTGATTTTTGTATTATTATTTATGTGTTGCTCGTTCACATAAATGTTAAATTTCATTGCATGTTTGGAATAAATCACAAAAATCACAAATTGCATGTAAATCTTTTTTTTTTTTTTTTTTTTTCCTGTAACCTACTTCTGGTCATGACCCACCAGTTGAGAAATGTGGTAATACATATTTAAGTAAACACAGAAAAAGATATTTCCACAAATATTTCATGATAATATTTGAGATTGTATAGAATTGAAAGGGTGTCCAAAGACTTTTTTCCACTTGTGTATATATGTGAAATACACACTGGTGTTTGCGGTGCTGTGGCGTCTAATATCCCCTACTGCTCAACGGTCCTACAGGAAATCGTCACCAGGCAGTGCTTGTTGCATGATAGGAACAGTTACAGCCTGCCAAAACATCTCATGTGCAACAGTCCTCTGGGTCCACTGGCGTGAGCTGTTAGGAACACTACGCTCTACATCCACAGTGTGCGAGGCCCGGACAGTGAGAGGAAACCGCTGTGTTTGGAAGGAAGGTGAAATGCAAAGCAAGTGGTTTTAGTCAAATCAGAGACAAACTGAGATGAACATCTTTAAAGTAAGCATGCGCTCATTCAGCACATGCAGGTCCAGCATAGTCCTATTCTGGTGTTCCTGGAAACATCAAAATAGGTTGAACACAAGTTGTTGCTGTTGTTTCTTGTTGAAAATGTGGATCGATGGCTCTGTCTTCCACAGACCTCACCTGTAATGTGGAATCGGAGGTGATGTATTTTGAAAATATAAAATGACAATTTGCCTGTCCCAGTTTACAACATAACAACAATAATCTTTGTTTCATCAGGTTTGTGCCAAGAGACAAGCCTTTAGATATCCCCCCCGGGGGCTTTGGGAAGCTGTGTGTGCAGGTGCATCTTTGCCACCCTATGATGGGTCAAGCCATCAGCGCAGCAAAGAGACCTGCATGCCGCTCTAATGTCATCCCATATTTTCAGGGACCTCCTGTGCTTTTAGTAAACACCAGAGAAGAGGGCTGACATGTTCTTATAAAATATAATACCAAGTCTTGGCCAACATTGAAGATAACTGTCTAAGAACTCCTGAACTCAACTGACCACGTCTAGTAACGTCACCACCACATTAAATAGTCACAACCTCAATCATTAGGTGTTTTGGGTGTTACTGGGATCCACAGTTTGGTGATCTAGCTCAACTCTCAAAACCTGCAACCCAATCTAATTCTTATATTTTTTATAGAATATCAACTAAATATATTTGGTTTGGCCTGGATAGTTGGATGCTTCTATGAAACTGGTCCGAAAACAGGACAGAGGGACTAAAAATTCAAACAACATGAAGACTAATGTTATGAAGCAGGTTTGGATGCACTTTGGGTCCATTTTAAAATAAAAATATTTAGTGAGATAAAAGATAAACTATTTTTCAGATAAAACACATTTTTATATTATTTTTATACAAGAATCTGAAAGTAAACATGGTAAAAAAGGATATGAAAATTACACGCTCCTATTTTGTGAATGCCTTTTTATTCTCTCACAGGTACATTTTGGGAATCGAACTAATTATGCAAGGCAGAGTTTCACAAAAATGACTGCTGTTGAAAAATCACTTGCGATTTATTTGTGTTTAAATGGGCAGGTTCCGCATGTAACGCGAATGGACATGATGAGTTAAGTGCGAAACCTGGAATGAGACTGCCGATTCATGAAAAACCCACATGTGTGGATTAGAAAAACCACTAGGATCAACAAATTTAACACAGTGTGTAATTTCATAGCAGTTTATAAGACCATTTCAAGTGATGTTTTCCAGATCAAATGCACTGACACCTAGGTAGCTTTGCCTGTCCCAATTTTAGTCCTATTTTTGGCCCCAATATTTGATCAAAAATTCATTAATTTTGGGATGGCTCAGAGCAAGAGGATAATTATTTGCATTTATCTTTAGCTGGTCATCATTAGGTACATCCTGGGGGAAGATATGTCTAAATTTCTTTTATTATTGGGTCCAGAAAGCTGCCAAAATTAACCCAGTTTCATAGAAGCATCCATATGGATATTTACTTGGGCACTCTGTACCATAATCATTAGTAAGGAGACAGGACAGAAACAAGGGCAGGTAGAGGGGAACTAACTGTAACAAGTGTTGCCCACAGTGGGAATTGAACCACGGATGTTGTGCTTCCTGGTTGACACAGATAAATATCCAATAACCCTGTCTCTCAGAAATAATATTTACACATGCAGTTTGTAATAAATGTGATTTTACCCACTTTATTTAAACAGTTCAGTGACATGAGTTGACAAAGTGACAGAAGTTTTGATGCTGAATGTAAATGACATAGACTACACGTAATAAAAGTATTGGGACTGAATTCAAGGTTTTTCATTGCTATAAATATAATTTTATACTGTGATAAATATCATTGCTATTACTACATTACATATATTACTTCAGAGTATGTTTTACTTAATACTACTTTATTTTATTTATCATTATACCTTTAGATTTTAGAAATGTTTGCCATTTCAAACCACAAGTAACTCTCAGTCAGCAAGAGAAATCAACCTTTAAACTTAAAATAAATACTGACTTGACATTTATCATGATAATATTTCAAATCAACAGGAAGGTGAAGTCTTCCAACTCAATCTACTATTGTAGGTGTGAGGTGTCCCAACATTTTAATCCATATAGTGTACATATAGTGTAGTGTAAGATCTACACCTTGATTTACACTTTCCACCTGATTTTATTTACTGAAGTGATTTATTAATTGTTATTAAAAGATGCCAGGACTTGGCTCAGTATAAAACATATCCCCAAAAATGAGACTCATGTAATTTTTTATGACATGATTTTAAATGTTTATTGATGTTTATATGTTTATTAAATGTTTATTTATTTACACCAACTCTAATCAAAGTTATTTGGGGTTACAATACATACTCCAGTATCTGATGGCAAAGTTCAGAATTTTTAATATATTGAGGAAAGACAAAGAAGATGTGAATCCTTCAATGAAAAATGGCAGCAAAAAAGAAAGTAAATAATTGTGCTTGAAGCATAACATAATGTATGTAGGATTACATTTATGACTAAATGTATTTGGACTGGCAGGGTACTTATATTGGCAGATAATTTCTGAGACTATTCAGATGCAGACCAGAGTTAAGACAAAAGACCATTCTGGTTTGAGAGAGAAAAACATCTCACAGACAGAAAACAGAAAAATCTAATTCATCATGACGTCAGACAGGAAAAATCCTGCTGTTTATGCCTTGTAATCTTTTTTCTTCATTTACAGTCTATGACAAAAAGGCAAAAGCATTTTTGGGAAGTGTATCTGTGCAGATTATTTGCACATATTAATGTCCTGGTGTGTAATGTAAGCTTTCATGTCAGTGTGAAAATATTCGTGCTGCACAAAAAAGGAACATTGTTACAAATTTCTGCAGAAACAAAAAGGTTCTTCATAAAATCTGTCATGTGGATTTTGCAACAAGGAATCACAAGGAAGGTTTATATATCCAAGGCAAAAAAAAAAAAAGACTCTTTAGATATTCACTAAGCTGCAGATTCAGCAACATGTGTTGAGGCTCTCAGCTGGTGTAAATAAGTTTCATGTTAAAACATCTTCTGAACATGCCAAGGACGTTAAAATACCATGTTTTCAGTGTAAAATAGACAATAGAAACGCAGTGGCTTTACTCTGGAGTAGGTGTAAAAAGTTTGTGTGCTGAAATTAGATGTTCACATAACAAAGTGACATGCAGCAGTTCAGACCAACATTAAGAAGTAAACAAGATCTGCTGCTGCTTTGGTAAACACTCCATTAAACCAATTTGCTGACAAACAAACTAAAAGTGAAGCAAATAATGAAAACACAAAATTTCTGCCAAACAATTTAGATTAGAAATTCTTCTGCAAACTTGCGCAGCTTTATGCAACACTGTCAGATTTATTTCTGAAAAGCAGAAAGGAAGAGCAATGTCGTCTCTATAACCTAAACCCTGTACCACCACATCAGTATAAGTACACAGAGGTCCCTGTGGAACTGTCTGATGAGACACAGTGATAAATGATTTGAAGCACCCAGAAGATATCAGAGGCCCAGGGTGAGGTCTTTCACCGGGGGAAAAATCCCTCAGTCAGCTGGGTCTAATGTGCACGATACTTGACGGACGCTTTATTGATCTGCCGCCACAGATACACAGTCTCCCACAGGGCGGTCAGCTAGCAGTGACTCAGCGGTCAATATGTGTTGACCTAGTGGTCGTCCTGCATCGACCTGCTCCATGGAGGACATGCAGCTGCCAAAAGCTGCAGTCTTCTACTTCTGTGCTATATTCCCTGCACTGCTCACCTACACACTATGTCCTCCACTGGATTCTTTACTTTTATGTTTTCCCTATTGGAAGTGAAATCAAATCTCACTGATTCTCCTTTAGGATTACAAACCATGCAATTGTTACGCATTTAAGATAATTATCAACAATCGATGGACTTCAGTGACTCAGTATGGAAAGAATTCCTTATTGTGGAATGACTGAGGTTATTTAGAAGGGAGTGCATTTGCGTCTAAAATACAAATGCTTTAGAGAGCTTAAACACTCAACTGTCAGAATCAATGCATCAAATACCAAAGCAAGAGAGTACTGTGTACAATGAAAGGGTTGTGGAGGGAAATCAGGAAGGTTCATATACTGCTGACCCATCATGAAGAAGAAAGTAAAAATATCTGTTTCTGGTCAGTATCCTCCTTTTTGAACAATTCCATGCAATTGGTGGTGCTTTTCTTTTTGTCACAGTCGTAGTTTTCTGTATTTTAATCCTGTTCTTTACTCTTTTTCAGGTTGTTGAGTTCATTGGCCTTATTGCACATTATCATGATGCTGCGACTGCACGTGTGCACATTTCACTAACCATGCTAAAATGTTTTGTTATTCTTGGATCATAATTTTGCTTTTAAGATGTCATAGTTTTGGCTACACTTTAGACTAGATTCCTAATTAACGGCTTATTCTCTTTGCATTTACAGCTACCACTGTGTGTGGACCTCCTCCTCCCCGTATGAAAAGCCCTGCAGGTGAGACAGCTCTCTTATCACAGTGGCTGGGTATGAGGATCTGCAACACAAGCACATCTTTGTCTGCCTGTGACTGCCATCCGAACACAGCTGAGAAACAGTGTCAGCTGCTTGTAGCTCAACCCAACTCTTGCCCTGTGGACAACAGGCCACAAAGGCCAGAGACTCACTCAGACCTCTTCCTCAAAGCTCTCCATTATTAATCACGCAGATATCCAACCTGTGGATGGTCAAAATTGCCCATAAAAGTAAAGTTGGGTGATGTACACACAAAAAAAAAACTTAAAAAATAAAAATGATCTTGACATTTTACCTGAATGGCAATATACAATATGACATATCTCAATCTTTTCTGATGTGAGTTACAGTTTCAGTTGTGAGCCAAAGATAAGCACAAGAAATCACTATAACACTGAGTTTACAGTGACTTTATATTACACAAACCCCTGTAGGTTAAAGTGAGAGTAGCAGAACTTTTAATGCTGATGATAAATACTAACCTTTTGGTGAGTTCCAAGTGATTTTTTTTCTCTACATTGAACCTTTCTAGGGTGATTCATCACAGTTTAGTATATATAATATTCTCTTCTGCATTTGGCCTTTTAAAGTGAAAATCAGATATTGTCTATATACATACTTATGTAGATGTTCACCAAATCTCAGAGTGAATTCAGAGATTATTATATCAAATCAGAACAAACAGAAGAAAAAGTGGCTCTCAGCAATATATATCATTAACTAAATGTAAAAACGTGAAATCTACAAAAACCATTGAACATGAAATTTAATGGTAAATCAACTGCCTGACTCATTAAAATGTACTGATAGGATTAGTGGTTCAAAAGTTAGTGAAGATTTTGGGTCAGTAGATGCTGTTTAGATTATTGAGGGTTAAACAGACTTAAAAACATGTTCTAGCCTAATAACATTAACACTACCCATTTTAATCCATAAAGACCCAAACATCCAGTCGACCAAAACCATCTACTGATCTAAACTGTTTAATACCTGTTGATCCACTAATCCTATCACTACATGTAAATAATTGATGTAAAATGCAGAATGTCATCTTTTCATGCTCATCAGATATGACCCATTTAGACATTCAGAGGCTCTGTAGTTACTGTGGAAACACCGTCATCTTCTACGACATTGATTCACCAGTAAAACCCATGGACTCTGATCAGTGACAGTGGATGGAAACGCTTGGTTTATGTTCAATTAATGATAGATTTTGCCAAAAAAGTCACTTTTTCTTCAGTTTTCTCCATTTTTGATACAATATTCCTCAACTTTACTTGGAGCTTTTATGAATATCTACATGATTAGTAAATTAAATGTAGGAAAATATCAGATTTTCACTGAAAAAAACACAAAATACAGAAGCTAGTATTGCGATAAATGGTGATAAATCACTTAAGGAAGGTTACGGAGCTTGTATTTGTGAGAGAGAGCAAGAAAAACATGTCTAATCTCATGATATTTAGTACTAAATGTTGGCAAAGTAGGTTTTTACTACATCATTGGTATTTTTGATATAGTGTCAACATACATAACCTAAATAAAAAAGATAAGACGCTACAGTTTACAGTCTTCATCTGCATCTTTGCATAAGAAAAAATTTTCGAGCTGCAAATCTTCAGACAGTCTACCAGAGACAATCCTTACATATACACTGCAGTGTGTGTGCACACATTGCAGAAGGCATAGATGAGTGATGAGGGGCCTCTGGATGGGAGCAGCAGAGGGTTTGGGATTCATTAATTACTCCATGAAAGCATGTGGTGTGTGAGGTAAACATTGCCAGTGGGACTTTGGTCAAGAGAGGTGCGATGGTCAAATGACATCAGCAAGGCACGAAGGGAAAAAAGCATTCAGCACATTGTGCTCAGTGACAAGCTGCTATAGCATTAGACCTGCACCATATATGAGGAAAATCTACAATGTACACAGTTTTAATGTAGTGTGATGGGAGTATGACTTGTGATCAACACCAAGCTTCTTATGATGTTTTGATAGTAATGAGAGTATCAGGGTTTAATACGTTTAATTATACCAGATGTACTACAAAATGATAACTGTACTATTTAATGAGCTAAAGGTATAGGTTTTTCACATTGGAAATAGTAGTTTTTATCAAAACTGAACTCAGTGCACTAAAACTCACATCTCACCGGAAATAAATCTGAAAAATCAATAAATAAATAATATCCCTTGGCATCAAAATTGAGTTAAGTGTAGACAGCATGGCATTAGTCAGCATCAGTCTGTTTCCCTGCCCTCCTATAGCATTTCATTTTGTTTACTGGCCATGTTTTGTTTATTGCCCATGTCCTATATAACTTAGATCTAAATTATGATACAAAATGTACTGATCTGCTCAGAAACACGTCAGTATCACAAACTAGCATCTGTTAAAGCTAAAGCCAATATTTAAAGAATAAAACAATGGATTACGACAAAAAACAGCCATTCAGTTGTTCAGTTATGGTAGCAAAGCGCATTTCAAATATTATTGCAGAGAAGATTCATTGCTCAAACAACGGTGCAAATGTGAATGCTTTTTCTGGAAACAGTGACACAACTTTCACATAAACACTCACTCGAGTGTGTGTACAGACAAAGTGATTTATGTAATCCAGTGTTGTCCATCACATGATAAGTGAGAACGAGACTGGCTGCAGGGACCGCTTCCAGGAAGTGCTGGTTATCTCAGTGACGATCACATGATGAAAGGTCCTGCCACAGTAGCACTTAAATAGAACACAAAACCTGATCTCTCCCTGGAATATTAGACACATTCTTAAAACAAATTAGCTTTTATCATGAAGTAAATATTGAACAATTTAAAAACAACAAAGGTGGAAATGTGTTTAAATTTGGAAATTAAAGACACTGATAGCAGCCATCGTCCCAACAGAGTGATGATTAAGCCTGCGTGAATCTGTCAGCGCTCGAAGTTTGCGTGGATGAATCTACTGAAAGGTAGACGCAGAGGGGCTTCAAAGTGGTGCCCAAGAGTCTGTTCACAGTGGTCGAACAGGGGAAGTGGACCAAGAGTGACTGTGTTGATGATGTGACGCAAAGATCAACCTGAAGACAGACGCGCAGCATAATGAGAGAGCTGTCAGACTGTTTTCATTTCAAATGCACACAGTTCAAACACCAAGTACAGGTAATGCATGGGATGTGTATTACCTGTAGGGTGGGTTATGCAGCCTAAAGCGCTTTTATTTTCAACACTAACTTTCAACATGTTCATTACTCCTAATTCTGGGACATTAGAAAGTCTGATGCAACTATATAATTTACTAAATATTGGACAAACTCTTGGTGGCGTCACCTGTCAGTAAATCAAAAGCATAAAGTTGGGACATTTTGGCAGTCCATTCTGTTTTTTTTGGGAAAAAGTGGTGGTGCAGAGGCGTAGTGGTAAGCATTTAGAAGGTTTCGTGTTGATTCCCTGTTCCCTGTTCTTACTGTGTTACGTTTGCTTGTCCCCCGTGCTGCACAGGTTTCCTCCAGTTTCCCCCAGCATTTAAAACGGGTAAATATATAATAATAATAATAATAATAATAATAATAATAATATATACTTCTCTCGGTGCCCTTGACCAAGGCACTCATGAAGATATGAAGCTGGTCCCAGGAACTCCTTCAGTGTGCAAAATGCTAATGCTAATGCTAGATTCTGTATGTATTGGTTGGATGGGTAAAATGCAGAAACCAAATTTCCCTATGGGGATAATAGAGTGAGTTAGCACATCAACTAACAGTGTCGTGTTAAAAGCTAACTTATACCTCTTACTTAATAAATATTTATTATTTTTGCTAGCAGGAAAATCCAACATCACATAATGTATAAACCCACAAATAGCTAGCTAGCTGGTGCTAGCTAGCTAACAGACTTTGTAATCCAGTATGACTAAATGCTAACATTAGCGAATGTAGCTAAGTCACTCTAGCAGGTTGGGTTTTGTGATTAGGGACTAAGAAACTTGATGACAGAGTAATGTAACGGGCTTATTAGTGTAAATCCTTATGTTTTACTTAATAAACAGGAGCTTGAAATGTTTGACTCATCAGCTGAGTTATCTGTCAATCAAACTCCATGCCATAGCTCCAATCCACCCCTCACTCCAAGCGGCAATGACCTGAAATTATTTTCAACTTCAAGTAAAATGTGTGAATTGTATAAAAATTCCCTCCCTATACAGTTAGCCACAACAACCAAAGCCATTTTTGTCCGGCCACTACATAGTCGTTACAGAAAAACTCTGGTTGTCAATGTAAATATAAAAAGTATACACAATGACAGCTTTAACAAGATAAAATTGTGATTTATATCCATATTGATATCTTGTGGGTTTTTCCCCCTTGTCATTTATGGGTTTTTTTTCTCCAGCCCTCGTTCTACTGTCCTGCAGTCAGTGGTTTCATGCACATCCGGACAGCTTGGAAATCTGAAACTCTGTTGAAACATGCCATTTATCATCATGACTGTTGTTAATGTTATTTTACTGCTTAACATAATGCAGGACAGATTTTACACATCAGTTTGCTACTTATTAAAACGTGCCAGTATGACAGACTAACTGATTTTCCTGTTGTGTTGAAATAAATTGAAACCAGGGCTTGTTTGAATCACACATAAGATGATCAAAACTGGTAAAAGATGCTTTAAAATCATCAACAGGAATGTTTTTTATTTATTTGTATAATAAGCTAAATTTGCAATAGAAGAGCTCTGGAAATGATCAAAACTTCAAAAAAAGAGGAGGAATCATTATTATTTAGTTTCATGATAAAACTGGTGAAAAATAGAGAAGCAGAACCTCAAATTACTCACATTTCTATGGAACGAGTTTGCTCAGCGATAAAGTTTTGTGAATCGGCATTTTTCACTCTGACCTCAGCTCAATGGGTGAAACTGGTAATTCCTATTTGGCGCAGAAAGTTTGAGTCATGTGATGGCCATCATTTGGTACCACACAACCTGAGGGCACACAGATACTCCTACAGAAAACTGCTTAAAACTCTGAAGTCTGCGTCTCTGCATAGCAGCACTGAGCGCTACTGTCTGTAGACCTCAAGTAGAAAGCAGGCCTAAAATGTGACAAATCCATCCTCCGCCAGTTTCCCCCTTTACTTCAACACACCCACACCCTGAGCCAGCACACCCCCCCCACACACCAAAACCACAGTCTCCACCCCTCCCCTGGGCCCCCTTCAGCCGGCTGCATGTCTCTGGAGGTCGCCTCTGACGTCAGCAGCTCGACCGGGCAGAGTGCCAGCCCTGTGGGCCCTTGATGGATGCGGTTGGTCTGAGAAACAGTCCGCTGTGTGTGGAGTGCACGGCACAGGCTCAGCTCGGCCCGCACAAACACATCTAATGACCCGTAAACACCCGACAAGCCCGTTCCCTCTCCCTTTCTTCTGTCTATCACACACACTGACGATTAAAGGAGACACATGTGAAGATGAGTGATTTGTACTGCAAATGGTCGGGATAATAAACAGAAGCCACAGAGGCACACTCATACTCTAGTTATCCCCCGCTCTTTCAAGAACGCTTTTACTTTTTCAGAGCAATAAAAGCAAAAGACTGAGCATGTATTTGTGGTTGACTAGTCAGGAGCGCATGTGGGATTATGTGAGCTAAAAAATACAAACATTCAACCAAAGAAAAACATGACAGAAATTACAACTCTGCATGAATACACTGAAATCCGCTGATCCAATCACTATGTTTGAGTGATCCAGAAAACTGCAATGTGTGTGTGTGTGTGTGTGTGTGTGTGTGTGTGTTCCTGTGTGTGTTTGTCGTTGTGCGTGTGTGTGGGTGTGGATATACCTGCAGGCCTGCTGCTGGTCTTCCTCTTCAGCCATCTGTCCAACGTCTCTGCGCTCACACTCTCCAACACAAAGTCGTCCAGCATCTGCGGATGCAGCGAGAGGTAGGCCTTCACTTTCTCATCTGTCAAGCCTGAAGAACAAACACAAAACTTATTTTACTTCACTCGCTACACATAACTGTCAAATAACCAGTTGATGATTTTCTTGCTTGATAAGTTTATTGCTTGTCTGCAAAATGTTATTAAATTGTAAAAAATTGTTTTTTCCTCTGTGCCATCAAATGTTTTGTTTGGTCCAAAATCTTAACATATTCAATTCACTGCTATAGCAGTAAATAAATACTCAAATTTAACTTTTTTTTTTTAATAAAAAATGAATCTGTTAACTTATTACTGAAAGAGAGAGTAAATTAATTTAATAGTTGGCAGCTACTTGATCAAATAATCACTGTAGTTTTAGTTATTAAAAAGCAAAACATTAAAATAAAAACGATAATTTAAATTTATATGACATTTTTCTATTTTTGTTGTATTTCCTTAACTTCTTATTCTATTAATTTTCTTGTAATTTAATCTACTGTTCTTTTTTTGTTGTTTTATCAGCTATAGTGAAAAAGATTCCTCTACCTCAATATGTTCTGAGATTAAATAAATGGTTGAAGTAATTGAATATCCCAAAATTGTAGAAATTATTATCAATAAGGTTAGAAAGAGAGCAACATGATCTAAAGGGATGGAAATAACATCTCACATCTCTGTGTGTCAACATGTGTATCACACTGCCAAAGGCCCACAGTGTTCCCGACAGTCACCCAAACAAATGCACACGCTAGAAACAGCTGAAGGTCATCTCTTTCTCCCTTTCAGCGATGTGAGTATGGCAGCAGCGCCTAGGTTCCAGCTAAAGCCCTCAGATAGCCAGACTAGCTCACTTATGTTTACTGTAAAGCTGCGTCTCCAGGGATAGGAGCCCCCAACAGAGGCAGCTGGATAAAGGAGGACTCGATTGTGCTTAATAGGCAATTAGGTTCTTGAGAGCTCACTAAGTGCTGCTGTTTACTGTCTTTGTTGTCAGGGAAAAAAGCCATTTGCCAGACCATCATTGAAGGAAAGTTGTTTTTAATACACCCGCTGGCGTCTGCACGGTTCAACTGAGAGGCCTTCATGATGCACTAGGAAACCATCATGTTTAGGTCATTCACGCAAATGGAGTGTGTGTCTAAAACAAAGACTTGTTACTGTCTAAAAAAAGGAGGCATGGGACATCATCTCATCATTGGTCTGAAATGGCCATCGACATGAAACGCAACGAAAAAGTTAGAATAAAAATGATCTCACCGTAGTTGTGAATTTTGTTTTCATGATATGGATGATAGTAACTGAATCTCTTATCGGATAATCCTAAGAAGACTGTCGAATCCTCACGGCCGTGATCATTTTTATACCGCTTTCTCACGAAATGTCTGGTTATCAACAGCATCTGTGTAGACTCCCTTCAAGAATGAATCACAGGAGGACATGCAGCTGGAAGGCATGTGTTCTACCATCAGACACACACATACATACACACAAAAATATTACTAAGTGGGGTGTCTGTCTGAAATAATGCATGAATGTCAAGGTAGAGAGTTGTGGACAACAATACATCACTTAGAGACCAAACACGGAGGGTGGCTCAGACCTGACCTGTTATACTAGCTGACAAAATAAAACCAGATGCAGGAGATAGAAACAACAGTTTCCACGTCAAATAAGAAAAGCATTTAAATATTCAAGAAACAACTTCTGTTGACTCTATGCAACTTTACAATCAAAGTGGATGCGCTCCTGACTGGATGAGCATCCACCTACGACCTTTGATCCATTCCCTCAGAACACATCATTTGATCTTCATTTGAGCGATGGATCATCTGCTTGCTGTGTATTTGTGAGTCTGTGTGTTGAGCAGACTTGTGGTTGCAGGCAAATAAGGCAAACAGAGGTGGGGGTAAGTTGGAGGGGACGCTGCGGTCTGACGCTGTCCAGACACGAGACACAGCTCTTCAGGAGCGGAACGCCTCACGAGACTCCTGGCCAGCTCTGACGCACATCGGCAGAATATAGCTTAATAAATCAGAGAAAGTTAAGGGGGGTAGAGGGTGCTGCAGGGGACAAAAAGACACGCAGAGAGAAGTAAAATGGGAGCACTGCAAAAGACCCTTACGACTTTGTCCTATTTGTAACACAAAGAAGGCACTGTAATTAGCGATACTAAAAAAACATAAAAAAACAAGGACACTGTATGAATTTATGAATACAACTTTTGTGCATGCAAATTCTGAAAATTATTCAGCTATCATATGTGTGTGCACCATTAAAAATAGTCAAAATGTCCTATTTCCTTGGGGTATTAAAAAAAAGAACGCTGATAAGAATTTGTAGTGGGCATAAACTGGTGGATAAAACAGCACTGTAATGGAACTGCATGTAACTCACATTTTACTGCAATAATTAAAACACTGGGCTTTGTCAAGCATTAATGGCAAAGTAAGAAAAGGATATAAATAAAGCCAGTTTATTTCTGACCTCTTCATTAAGCCTTTTTTTTTTACTTCAGCATTTTGAAAAAGAGTCATGTAAAGTAAAAATGTGACT
This sequence comes from Apogon hyalosoma, assembly GCA_037367295.1. Lineage (NCBI taxonomy): Eukaryota > Metazoa > Chordata > Actinopteri > Kurtiformes > Apogonidae > Apogon > Apogon hyalosoma. The sequence continues at coordinate 13,916,099 of JAPQRP010000009.1, read as the reverse complement.
GTTCACACGTCTAGGTAGTATGATATACTGTGTTTTCCTTAATCTCATTGGTTTTGGCTCTGAATAGTTTGTATTTGACTCCCAGGCTTAAGTCTACTTGTACAAATGTATCTTAAAATATACTTTTTAAAAGAAAAATCACTTTTGAAGGTGTGAATTGAACTCAGTGGTTTTGGTGTGGTAAGTGTTTGCAGCAGAAGAACAGTATGTGCAAGATCATCTCCTTATAAACTACAGTGACTATATTAACATGTCACATGAGACAGTCTGGATCATTTCATATTTTTAATGCTTTTTGTAAAATAGGGATCTAAGAACTACCAAAGAATAAGCTACATCCTGCTTTAGTTCAATTAAAAAAAAGTTAACAGAAATTAATTATTTTCATGCAGTGTTTTTGAGATTTTACAGGATTTACTGACAAAAACAAAATTGGACATGGCAATAAATGTAACATTAAAAGAAAGCGTTCATTATGTAGTGGTTTTAAGTGTAGATGTTCGCTAGAATTAATGTAAAACAGTAGAAATTCCAAATTAATGTTACATATTTGCATTAGTTTGAGTTTAAATGAAAGTAAAAAGTTATATCCAATTAATTCATTTCATTCCTATATAGAGAAATGGAATGACAATAATACCTTGACCTGAATATATTAGTACAAATATAGCCATGCCATTTATTTTTGCAGTTTAGATATGATTTGGAACAGTTCAGGTGAACCTACTAGATACAGAGAAAGATGGCAAAAAGACAAATGTATTCAGGATTGAACAATAACAGCAATTTTAAAAAGAAAAAGTCTAAAATGTAAATGCCGTCAGTCTCTATAGAAGAAGCCAGAGGAATGACTAGTTTGACTCAGCTGCCACTGTTGCAGCATGACGGTGAACGATCACACTTTCTGCAGACCGTTAGACACTTGTGCTACTTTCTGCCAGCCTAACAGACTTTTCTTCTCAAGTCTTTCGAGCTGCAGCTCAACCTAATATGACCGCAGTGACACTCAGAGCCACGGAATATACGTCAGTGTCCTGGGCCTGCAACTACAGAGGCTAATCAAAGGTGCAGCCAGATCTGTCCCACATGCTGTGGTCCAGAATGGTTAACCCCATTGAGAACCACATGTGTTCACTTAATCAGCAGAGAAAGAGAGAGAGTGAAGGCTGCTGTGGTAAAAGCAAGGGCTTGGTCACTGCTTTAACCAGATTTTGTTTTTGGATTTTTTTTTTTACTTTGTCTTAACTTATCTTCTACACACTGGGACAGCTACTGCTCAAGACAGTGTTTTACCAACCAGTTTGATTATCAAACACAGATATACGTCTCCAGAAAAGTGCTCTTTAACAGGGAACATATAGGTGTCACAGATAAACATGACAAATGCTTTTAAAATATCTTTCTAATAAAAGCTTGTTACCTTTGTGTCAGAAGTGTAAGATTTTGTTTTTGAGAAAAATGTGTCTACACTGTATACAAACAGAATAAAACACAGACGACAATATACATATTTCACTTTTTTATCTGGTTTATCATATTCTAGGAAGTGACACTCAAGCTTCAACTTTTTTGTCACAGCAGTTAGACTTCCCTTTGGACATCGGGGACACAGAGCCACTGACATTAACGTCACATGTTAAAGCTTAAATGAGTCAAATGAGGTTGTTCATTTACATGAATGTATAGACAGGAAACAGTTAGCTGTGCAGTGTGTTTGTAAGTGACTGAAGCCAAGTTGGCTGAAATTAGGGAGCCTGACTCAGACTTGAGTTTCCTGTGTAAAAGCTGAAGTCTGAGTTCGTGCAGTGAGATATTGTTGCATAACACTTATCTTAACTAACTACAGCCACCACACCCTGGGACTGGGAAAGGAAGGCCAAGCCAGTCACAGACTGCCTGCATCTCTGCAGCGTCACATCTAAGTTTCAGTATGAGCGCACTCCTGTTTGACAGGGAATGCATTTCCAGATAGCACAGGCTGGGAATCAGCACTGGGTCATCACCAATGCATGGCATTAATGTGGAATGTCAGGCATGAAAACATCCTTAAAAAGCTTCAGAACAGTAAATTCTTGTGAGTTACGATGCAAGTTTATGTGCAGTTTTATTAAGGAAATCAGGAAATCAATTAGGCATGGTCTGATTTTATATGGAAAAGTAAATGGCTTGTAAAGCTGCTGTAAACTGCAAGTAATTTACTCCATCATATAATAAAATGTGATTTTAATAATATTTTAACTGTTTTGATTTAGTATATCAACTTGAAGGTACTGATAATATCTTGGATACTATCATTATAATGAGACACTTTGCAAGTCAAAATTGATCAATGGCACACAAGACGAAGGCCCCAGAGTATTTCTGACACCACATTTCTTTATATGAAACTCCTTCAGAGAATAGGAAAAGAAACCACTGTGAAACAAGGCCTCATTTCTGTCTGTATCCACACGTCTGTCCTTATTGTACCATTTACTTTTCATTTGATCTAATCCTTTTCAAGTCACTTTTTGTTTTCTATCCACACTTCAAATGAGCCTTGAGGCACAGACATGATCAGATTTCTCGTCAACTTCCAATAAATTTGAGGCCATTTGGTTTAAAATATCTGAAATGTTGTTAGCAAACATATTTTTAGATTTAAAAAGTTTCATATTTTTATTTTCCTTTCTGTTTTTTTTTCTTTTTTTTTTTTAACAGATAGTTTTGTAAGATTAAAGGTTATATTGCCTGGTTAATTTTTTGTCCATCTGACTTTTTTTTTTTTTTTAATAAATACATACCCAAAAACAAATAATATATAGTATGAACCAACTGCCAATAGTATCATTACTTTTCCCTGATGTATCTGCATTTACAGCAGGATTTTTGTTTAATGTAGTGTTACAGTTTCTTACATTTTGCATTAATACACAGTTGTGACACAGGGAGGGTTCAAATTTTAATATAGATGAAAAAAAAAATTACATTATGGGAGAAATTGGGGAATTTTTTTGCCCTGAATTTGGCCTGTCAGGTGCATTCCTTGTACAATTCCATACAAGCTCTTTGATTAAAATAACTAGCTTAAGTGTGTGAGCATAGACTGGATTTAATTGTTAATTTTTTGCAAGTAAATTGATGCAATTTTGTTTCACCTGGGCTTCAAATATGGTGACTATTTTTCAAGGTGCCAGTATTTAAAGCAGGAAAAGACAGTAATTGGCAAAATTAGCAAGAAACCACAATACTTGGGGATTGGACAGGGGCCCAATCTGAAATTAAATTAGTTTATTTAAGGTGGATTCTGAATGGAATAGAAATCCAAAAACCCAGGAACTCTCTTTTTTTAAACAATTAAAATGATTATCAAGCCTCAATCATACTAACCTCAATGAACAACTGATATGTTTTGGCATCACTCCATCACCAGGAAGACAAAAATAAGGTTGTATGGTTGAAAATGAATTCATTTGTGCTATGGTAATATCAGAAAGGACAGCTACAGACATTTGAAGAATGACTTAAACTGTAATAAGTTCCCGTACAGACTCATTTAAATCGCTGCCAATAAACAGCTACCGACTCTATCATATCTACATCACTCATCTCTATTCACAATAAAGCAGTAAACTATCAGCGTGGTAAGTGTAACCATGTGTCTACACTATGCCTGTCAAATGTCAAACGGCAACGTCAGTAGCAGAGGTTGACCCCAGCAGTGCCGATGTTTAGTGAGCAAGATGTTCCTCCTCTGCAACACATAGATGAAAAATGCACATAAGAGAAAAAGGGAAAAGACCACTTCTCTTGAAGCACACTCCTTCTGGCAGAGAGTCAAGGGCAAGCTGCCAAGGTACTACTTTTCACTTTCCTGACATGAGGCTGAGGCAGGAAAGGAGGGGGGGGGGCTGTGGGGTGTGTGCGTCAGCAGGTCCGCCTGGGACTCCCTTGCCAGGAGGTGGGAAGAGCATGTGGTTCTTATCTTATCTATGAGGGCTGGAGCACAGCGTCCAACACTGACATTCAGTGAGCAGCAAAGACGGAGTCAGAGCGAACACTGAAGATGAAAACGCTCTGACTCCTCTCCTACTGCTCACCTCATTAATTCATTGAGCCTCTGCCGGTGAAACAGGCTTTGTGCATCTGTACAGGTGAACACACACATACACACAGCTGTATGCTAACCCCACATTCCAAAGCAGTCAGGACTCAGGTGAATGGTGGGACTACAACAGTGGAAGTCAATGAAAAGGGGTGACAATAGGAAAACGCTGTGTTACTAAAACTGGACTTAATTCATTTAATAAATTGAGTTTTCACTTTATCAGGGTTCCTACAGGTTTCTACAAGTTAAATTTAAGACTTTTTATGAGCCTTTAAGACTACTTACAATAGAATTTAATGCTCATTTCACAGCCTATTTCACAGCCAAACTGGCAAAATGTGTGAATCCTAGAATTTAGGAAAATGTATTTATTTATTTATTCCAACATCTTCATTCCCACTGCTCCAAGTCATATCTCACCGCTGGCTGCAAATTTAGCAATAATTCATTCCTAATTGCAATATACATTGTTGGGTTGGAACAGGTGGAATGGAGTCGACTAACGTTACTTTCTTTGCAGTTTGGACATTTAATAGACACATTTAAACATAATACACCGAACAAGTTTATAGCAACATAACTTAAGACCTACCATATCAAATGCAATACCTTTTAAAGACTATTTTTAAGGTATTAAATGCAGATTTGTAAATTCAAGACTTTTAAGACTTTTTAAGACCTTGTGGGCACCCTGTTTATGGATGATGCATTTTTAATATTTCTTTCTTAAGAATTAAAAATGCAACCTGTTGCTTTATTCACATTCATACATTGTACACACTCACATTGACAATACATATTGCATGTGATGTTTGTTACTGTTGTTGATGTTTAATATTGAAGAAAAACCACACACTCCTGACAGGAAAAAAAACAAAACTGAAAATTCTGAATCATATTTAAAGGTTCAATCTGCAGGCAACCAAGGAGTTGTACAGATCACAGTTATTAAATAAAAACTGTCCTATTAAAACTAAAATTGAAATAATGTCACTGTTAAAATTAGGCCTAATATGGTCAGATGTGGTGCTCAGTGGACCCTGTAGATGTCCTGGAGGTGTACATTATTTTTTTAAACAGAAGACAGCATGACAAATGAAAAGAAAAAAAAAAAAAAAGAGTGGATTGTGATTCTACATCCTTTGGTACAATCATTCAAGCCAAGACTAGTGTGTAATATTTCGCAGTACCTAGTAGTGAAACTGCAGATAATTATTACCCCTCTCCTCACCTTCCACTACAGAAGCTAATAAAACAAAAAATACATATAAGGCCCACTTCAGAGGCAGTATTTTGTTGGTCTGTGCTGGGATTTTTGGTTAAGGGGAAATTAACTGTCAACCACAGTTAAATACATTAGGTGATGGTAATGCACATTAGAGCTGGATGCCACCTGTCATAGAAAAGAGGAAGAGGAAGAAACAAGGCAGGGCCACATGTACAGTCATGGAAAAAAAATATTAGACCATCAAAAGTCATCAAAAACAATGGTTATGCGATGAAGTACTAACTCCTGTGTGTATCATGTGACTAAAACAGATAGAAAAGAAAACATGGAATGCCTAAAAGCACTGTTTTTGT
>JAPQRP010000009.1:13888364-13910331 GCA_037367295.1 Apogon hyalosoma | reverse complement strand
ATTATATTTGTCCAAACAAATGTACCTTTAGTTGTACCAGGCGTTAAAATGAACAAGAAATTGAAGAAAACAAGGGTGGTCTAATCATTTTTCCACGACTGTAGAACTGTGGAGGTGATGCTCTGTCTCTCTAGATAGAAACTGCTCACTTTCAGGTAACGAAAACATGATAATTTTAATGTTATTACACACTAAACAAAAACACAAATATTATCTCCAACTCCTGTAATTATCTCCCTAAATCTCGCACACATTGAACCTTTAACTTTTAGTCGTATTGCCAAGCCCATCTTTAACTGCAGTCCCATTACTCCACAGACACGCCCCCACCTGGCGAAAACAAACACCACTGCACAAACATGCCAGCTCACACCTCACCTAGGAGAGAGAGAAAGAGAGAGAGAGAGAGGGAGATTTCCATGGAAATGTAATTTGCATTATTTCCACCTCCATGGTCCAGGTCATTAGACGTAAAGGGTAAGGGCTATAAATGGCAAACTGAGATGTAGATAAGGCATGTCCCTTGATCCAAGGCCTTAATTGTGTGGTCACACAGGCAAGCACTGCCACTCTGCAGACAAATCAGGTCAACCTTCACCTTCGACTCACTTCAAGCTATAAACTCTGATTATCACAAAACTTCCTTATGCATTTTCATCACTGAGAGGAAAGTGAACAACAGCCAGGAGTGGTAGATCACACCGCCTATGACACCGCTGATAATGAGCTTTAGCTGTATGGCTAGAGTTGATGCTTTGGAGTCAGCATCTTACCCAAACCAGTGATTTGATGTAGTGCTGCATCTGTCCCCCAAGAGCCACATCAATGATAGGGGTCATGTTCCCCGAGTCCACATCTGGACTGGTGCTGAACTCTGCAGTGGGCCAGTGGGGACCCAGTAATGAGAACCACAGATCTGCATCTCTTCCACTGCCGTGTTCTTTTATGAGCTTTGACACAAGGACAAGTTGTAAAGAAACTGACATGCATGTGGCCTTTTCCCATTCCCTCAGATACCAACCCACGACAAGTTGACAAAGGGTCAACAGACGTCTTGAGAAGAAAACCATCTATTCGACTGCTCTAATCATGCACTATGCCCTGGCACTGCTCCAACCCTGCACAGAGCTTGATATAAAAGGTTCAAACTGCATGACAAGCTTATTTTCTTTGGCATGAATTTCCTGAGAGTTTGAATAAACAGTGAAGTCAAATAACAAAGAGAAATGATTTGGCATATACACAGCCAACTGCTAAAAAGTTTAGCCAATCAAATGTCAAGCATACATTAATTTTCATATTAAAAATCAAAGAACTACTTGGATCGAACACTTTTGGTTTATTAAGTGATGAGGCTGGGAGGCGACTTTGCTGTGAGAGAAAAGGCATGTGGCCAGGCAGGAAATGTCCAGCATGAGTACTTCCTGCCTGACAATACCGCCTTCTTGACAAAGTTAAGCAATTTGTTGACAGCCAATTGGGTCTGAAAATGCCTGAGAGATCACATTAAGGATGACCCAGACTGACCCACAATACTGACTAGAAATATCAACAAACAGTAGAATGCTCACACACATGTGTACGTTCCTGCAAATTGAGGCTACAAACTACAACCTATGATATCCAAGAACAATTTCACTGCTCGGAATTATATGTGTGATCTGAGTTACTTGTTGTCTTTACAAACCAGAGTCTGTTTCTCAAGGGAAAACTGGGTTTGCTGGACAGTCCGGCGACCAATCCCATCTCAGAAAAGACAAACAATGAGAGAAGGATAAACATACCATTAGTTACCACACACACACACACACAATTTTCTCTGTGTACTGTCTGTACATTTAAAGTCATATTTCACTCATTTACGTCTAAAACGGCATACTGCATGGACACTGACCAAAAAAATGTCACATGTTTGTGTTTTTGTCACTGTCAAAAGACCTCGCATAGAGAATAATCTAATTATTCTTTGATCCCTAATCAGAGCAAAAACACGCGGTAAAAAGGAAACATGGTGTGTCAAGTTAATCCTACATTTAACCCAGATTAACTGACAGCTGTACATTTTACAAACCGACATGAATGTTAGTCACACTACTAACAAATGCTCAACTATAATGAAAGTGGAAGCGGGCATTAGGAGATGAACTTCATCTAAGGTCAGCATGTTTGACACTGAGGCACAAAGACACATAAATAAAACATAAGCCTGAGCACCTGCGGCAATCTAAGGACCAGGATTTTAACAACTGCAGCCATAAAGACCAACTCTTCCTTAATGAATCAAAAACTGTGGGAGCTTCCTGAAAACTGAAATTCTTGCCCTTTTTTGGTAAGTATGAGGGTGGGATACCTCCATACTGTACCTCAATAATACATTCCATGACTGCAGTTTACTGCTATGTGTGTGCTTTGGCATTACTCACTATCCAGGCCCCAAAGTGCTAAACTTGTTATTACAGGGTTGCCACTAAAGGTCAGTCGAGGTGCCACTGAAACAACTAGAATCACTGACAGAATGATGTTCATGTGGCAAACAGAACGTGTAAATTACAAGAATGGTGAAAACAAATTCCAGTGATTCCTGCCATTTTTGACAGATATTTTATCAAAGTAGATAAAATAGTAAAAAAGTAACACGGACAAGTTACATAAATGAATCAATTACCTTATATTATGGGAAAATATTTACATTTTAGTAGAAAAATGTGTTTACTTAAGTAACCAAAAAACAACACAGGACTATTTTTTCTTACCCTAGCAGCAGCTGTATTTTAAATAATGTTCTTATTTTTAAGAGATACCAAATATGAATTTTTATTTACCTTTTAATGAGTAAACAACTTTTCTAATAAGCAAAAGACTGATAAAAATGCAATATATTGTATAACACTAATTATTTATTACAGCTACAAAAGGAATGGCCATACTAAAAATTTTTGCCTTATAACAATAAAAGAAATTTCTAATCAGAATATAAAACTGCACTGCTTTTTTTTTTTTTTTTTTTTTTTTGCAGGGATATTCTGACGTGTTTTGTCCATGTCCATATAAACAGAAGCACACTTTCTGTCGTCACTGCTGTATTCTTCGCTTCGCTTGGCTTTTTGATGCCATGTACTGCAGCACTGCTGACTGTCCCCTCCGTGACAGACCGGCCAACTCCAATCCGAGACGCGATTTGCAGAAACACACTTTGCATTATTGAAAATGACTGTGGAAGCACACATTTTCCGAATTGCAGAGCTGCCTGATCCCTCTCTAATGAAGTCCCCACCCATCTAGTTTAGAGACCAGGCTGTCATTCATAAAGTTGGAGACAAATGGGCAAATAACGCTCGCCTGCAGGATCAGTAGAAACATCCGAGATTTGCGCATGTGTCTGCCACAGTAAGTCAAATTGGCTCCTATATTAGAAATAAAAGTTGTTTTATTGAATATAACTGCTAGTAAAAAAATACATACTTGCACCCAGGAAACAGTCCGTTAACCTTCTGAAACAGCTTGTTGAAGACGGACCATCTTCCATGTCGGATTGCGAGCGCTAAAGGAGAGAGGAGCCACGGAGAAAAGTGCGCCTCTGCAGCTGCAACTTGGTGCGTCTGGCAAAACCAAACTATTCCAGGACGCTTTGAGGTGATGATGTCCTCAGTGCCTGAAGCTGTGCACGGTTAGGAAGGGCAAGAGCCGTGCGCTGCCCACCCTCCCTCCTCCACCACAGCGCTATGACCCAGCACCGCTGGCCGAGGTGTAGCTACAGTCGGTCCGCCTCCTCGGCGTGGTGGCTCCGCTGTGGATGTGCAGCAGACTGGGGGAGCAGAGACGACGACGCATAGAGAGGGAGATGGGAGTAAACACGCACACATACACGCACACGCACACACACGCACACGGGTGGCGAGAGGGGGGTGGAACAGTAGCGCGCCAGTGTTAAGTCAACCTCACCAAGCAAGCGCACATTCCAGTGACGCTTTCAAAATAAAAGGCGCATGTAGTGACTGCGCTCTGGAGACCGTGGAGTACTGCGTCAAAGTGAGCATAACGTCACATCATGGAGACCAGTGGTGGATTAAGCGTTTTATCAGGAATACAACAGAACACACCTACACATATTATCGTCTATAGCTGGTGTAGGTTAAAACATACATTTATCAGTTTCACCACCCACCCCTAACATTAAATACACAACGACTCTATTTGAAATCTGCACATTTTCTGCTGGCTCTCAAAGCTTTAACCACACATCGTATTTTTATTCAAGCATCCACTGCGCCACAGACACTGAAAATTATAAAATATGTGCATTGTCTTTTTAATACTGGTTTTCTGTATTCTGAATATTTAACGCTGAAAGAGATATTGCATTCCGGTGTTTTGGGTTTTTTTTTCTCTGGGATATTGGGTGAATTGACGCGTCTGGCAAACGCACTCCTGACGCTGCTGAACTGCTGTTCCTGTTCCTGAATTTGGCTGCGTAAAAGGGGCAGAGCCTGCGATCTCCAGAGACACGCTGCTGTTTCCTGAGCCAGGACTTGGTCAAGGAGGAGACGGCGACAGCCCCCAAATTTACAGCCTGGTAGAGCAAGGCAGTGGAGCGTCAGCAGAAGCCCGAGTTTTCATTGTTATTTATTATAATTATATTTATTATTATTATTATTATTATTATTATTTCATACTGTCATCGAGGTACCTTTTTTAAGCAAAGCGCCAAATTCCTTTACGCACATTAGGTGTCAGGGTTCATCTGGACCGCAGACAGTAAATACAGACTCAAAGCTACAAGAAAGATAAAACAAAGACTTCATCTGCAGTAGAAGAGAGGGTATTGTCAAATAAAATTTATGAATGGTTGTGACCAACAGGCAGCTCCATTCAGAATAGCATTCCACATGCCACCTGTGTCCAGTGATGAAAACTGTAGTATTTCAGTCATGGCGCTGCATTGGACGGTTTTATTTCATGTTTTATGCATAAAATGTGAATTAGAGCCAGTGGACAGAGAAATACATTGAATACAAACCATCCCATAGTCTAATTTGTGCCTTGCCAATATTACATTCTGAACTATATACACTTATCTTTACTTCAAATATCTGCAGAAACGTGTAAATAACATTTACTAAATCAATGTATTTTAACTTCACCTCATAATATATAGTTCATGTGTTCATAGTTTAAAATGTAAAAATGTTGCTTTAAATTGGCACAATAAAATAAAACAAAGCAATGTATTACATTCTTTTAGCAAATCTGGGAAACCAGCAAATGAAATGTTTTGGGATGCTCAGTGGAGAGGATAAGAATTTACTACAGATATAATCCCCTAACAGCATCTAATGTCACCGTGATAATAAGAAATACATTTATTTGATCTAATTAGCCTCAAATTTAAGTCAGCCAGATTAACATTGTCTTCAGTGACTGAAGAACAATATGGGCAGAAGACAGTGCAAAATTCGGAATAATTATACTACATCTAACAGTGTCAAACACACAAGAGCTACTACGTTATATATTTCGGATTAGGACGTGCCACCTGAAAGATGTGGAAATGATTTGACTTTTCTTGTGAATTCTAAAGGGTTCTCTATCAGGCTGAACTCTCTCTGACCTCTGTAAAGACACATTTTCTGTAGGTGCTGTTAAGTGTATATTACTTTTCTTAAAAAAGATAGAAATTATTCATCTCCAGGACATCTGTGAAGCAAACCAGCAAGGCCATGAAATCAACTGATGCCGTAAATCACCAAAGTACACACAGCATATGGATGGCAAAGATCTTAATTCAGACTAAATTCACAGTAACCAAAGTGCATATAAATGATATTTGTGTAAATTGGTAATTCATTTTTCTGTGGGTACTTTGGGTGAGGGTCCTGCATCAAATTCCAAATGAAGTGAGCTCCCTATCTTGACAACCTTTTCAGATTTGTGCCTCTTATCAGCGATGCGTGCACTTAAACAGCTCTGAGTTTGCAACATGATACAGCATCAACTGTGTCAGGCTGCCTCACGGCTGCCTGAGGTGCGCGAACTGAGGTTACGTCAGAATGCGTGTTATCAATCACTGGCATTCCAACACTCTGGAGCAGCTGGGCCTTTCAGAGGTCATGTATAACATAACGTATTCTCTCTGACATGCTCGGTCGCTTTTTTCTTCATTTTAACCCTGTGATGAATAGTGTTAAATGAAGCAGAAGCAACATTCATCTTTCAGAAACAACACATGTAAAATGAAATGAGCATGAACATTTCATTTTGGGTTTTGCCACCAATGCTGCAGTTCATAGATACAATACTCATCAAAATCAACATTATCATTTGCCTAAAGGTGTCAAATCAAGAGCTCAATTTAGTATAAGTTATAGAGGGAGTCAATTATGGAGCCAATTTTTACATGCTATTGGAAATAGCCCACAGAGATATCCTTTAAGAAATATTTAAGGAAATCAGTTATGATATTGCATTGAATATATATATTTATACTGTCTTTCTTTTGTTTTTAATGAATTCTGAATGTGAATGAACTATACGGAAGTCTCCCTTTTTTTTTTTTTTTTAATAATGTTTTTGTATTTATAAGGTGGAAGCTTTAAAACAAGCCATTTTAGGCTTTCTGCCTCTCCCTGCACCTTTACTGTTTTATTATGTCTTTGATTAATATTATGTACATATGCAAAATAAATCAATCAAAAAAAAGTAAATAAAAATGATGCTGCCATGTTTAAGTGTAACCTAGGTTAAATAAATCATCCATCTGATTATGTAAAATGCATATATACTTCTGTATTTTCTTACGTTCAGGGACTGGAAAGTGAATATTTGATGAGGTGGTAAAAGTTAAATAAATTGCACATGAAACATTTCACATGCAACACATTCTCTTTTCAGGAGGGGGTTTGGGGGGGGGGTGTATGTACAGGTCATTTAGACATAATTTTGATCAGAAAGCCGGTATAAAAACCTATTTTTGTGTGATGTCTTTGAAGGTAAGGATGTTCGTAAAAGCTACCTAAATTCTACCTAAAATGTAACACAAGCAAATAACAAAAGAGCAAAGAGAGCTCTGGCAGCTCAGTCAAAGCTCACCTCTGTGCTCCCTCCCTCATTTCAAGTAGTTTATATATGGAAATTTAGACAGAAAACAAACGCTTTAAAATGTTCACTGCTGAATTCATGACTGGAGGTTTATGAGCTTACGTGAGACGGTTATGGATGAGGAATTTATAGAAAAATGTGGTAGATCACAAGGGATGCCACAGCTCTATCTGTGACCCATAAGTGAACTGTAATGATATAATGATGATGATATAAACCCTGCAACATAACATTTTGTGTACATAACTGTTTTGTAAAATGTTTGAAGGATGATCATATACAGTTCACCTCTAATTTCAAGATAAGTAAATGTCAAATATAAGTTGGGCTATGATACAATATTTTTTCCCCAAATACACATTCTGTAATTATTTTTACCTTTGTGCACACTAATATTTTATATACAGCTTTAATGTACTTTGTGGGACATAAAAGTCTCAGTTCATATAAATTGTCTGAAAAGTACACAAAAACAACAAGGAAATCTTGAACTGTCACATGTTTCGTGTACTATTTTAAGTGCACAAAGGAACCTGCATTTTGTTAGGAGCACATTGTTGCTGGTTGCCAGGGAGCTGCCTGGTATCTGTAGTGGACAAGTAGAGGACTAGTTAAACAGCTCATCTCTCTAAAAATATTGTTAAATAAGTTTACATTTACTCTTTCTTAATAACATTTGTAATAACTGGTGTTGGTGTAAATGGCTGACATAAATTTGTGCATTAATTAAAATCCTTTCTGTGAGGATAATGCGCATAAAATCTGCATTACCATGTCTTTTTTTTTTTTTTCTGGCTATTTGTCTACAGTTGAATAAATGAACTAAGCACCACAACCCAAGAAAACCTTAAAATGTCTGCCAGGGCTCTCTCTGGCTTGATCTGTATCAATTTGGACAAGCGCTGCACACTCTTTTCTCTGTCAACATTATCTGCCACCAAATCCCATATCCATCTGCGAATAGATAGCATGTGTGTACAGAGAAATTTATGGAAATCAAAAAAGGTGATGATGAAAGAAGCTGAAATCTCATCTGTCTTAATATGGGATGTGTGTCACATGACGCCGAAGGTTCTTATAGCAGTTGCTGAAAGAGTAGCTTTACTATTGTCCGCTGGGGAATCAACAGCTGACTGAGGAGTGAAGTGGTCGGCAGCCATGCTTAACTGTTCGTTCGTCTCGGCTGTTTTTAGCAAATATCCTCCTGATGACTACGGCCTCTGTCTCCCAACACGAGCTGCCCATCTTCAGATGTGTGTGCTTGTTCACATGCAGCCTTACCCCCTACCCCCACATTACAGCCCTCATCCACTTAAGCACATTTCTGATTCAAGGCACTGTATGAGCCTTTTGCAGAATGCACACACACACGCACACACGCACACACACACACACACACACACACACACACACACACGCACGCACACGCACACACACACACACACACACACACACCTAGACACACACACCAGATGTAAGTGAAACATTTACAGATCACATGCAAGCACACGCAAACACTGAACACATAAACACACGCAGGAGCATACTTACATCCACATAAGCACACATAAATGCGCACACATCACATGCGGCAGACACACACCACAGAGACTTCCAGTCCCCTCCCCCCAACTGAATAGTCTGTTCTGACAATCCACAGGACAGCCGGAGCATTGACGTCAGAGGCAGGCCCATGAAAATACAGGGTCCCTGGGGGGCTGAGGGAGTTATGCACATCTTCACAGCTTGGCTCATAACTAGTTCAACAACCAATGAGCATATTACTGCCTCTGTTTACTCTGATTTGTTGGAAAATGCAATAATAAAAAAAAAATGACTTCTACATTTACACGAAGTCTGGCATGCACAAATTTGCATGTGACTGCAATGCGGATCATCTCAAACATGACGTCAATGAACGTCACTGCACCGTGATCCATTAGGACAAATGTGAGATAGGTGCATAATTTAGGTTAATGGTAATACAAATCACAGCACATCATTACCTGTCCTCTGTCGTATTAGTAAGTGCCATTTTGAATAACTGTTGTCAGATTGTAGTATATTAAACATGCCCAGAGGAAAGGTTTGTTGCTCACTCAGACAGCTCCAGGGGGAGAGATGACATCTTTGTTTATCGCTCAATGTTCTGAGTGTCTATCTTTTTTTTTTGTCTTCTAAGACATTATTAGGACATCAGAGCCATTAATCTCATTGTTTCTGCCTCTCTCCTCCTTTCACATTTTGTGAAATTGTCTGACAAATTATGTAATATAGTTGTTGTGTGTCTGTCTGTAACCAGATATGTGTTGCCATGGCCTGGGTTGTAAAAAAAATAAAATAAAATAAAATAAAAAAAAATCCTTGATCACACCAGCCGGAAAGACACCAAAAAATACATCTAATTCAGTGTGATCTTGAAGGAGTGGAAGGCTCCGTACAAAAATTATATAAGGCAATGATAGTTAGAGACAAGAGAAAATTATACTGAAGAACTGTCATCATGTATAATGTGTAGACAGTATATATAACAGGATAAATGCCTATTAAATACTGAAATTTTCTAAACACTATCAGGAACTGAATGTACAAGTAATACTAGAATGTATAATGTATGTATAATCTGTAGCAGATTATATGCACAACATAAATTACTTTGGGTTTATTATTCCAAAAAAAAAAAAAAGCTAAGATAAAGACTTTAATTTTCCTATTTTCACTCTCTTCTTGCTGCACTATTCCAAGAAGAGGAAGATAAAACATACATGGACACCATTATATACATTACCGCTTAGACAGTGTATGATAACACTGAGAAATAAAAGACACAATATTAAACAATAATAATAAGCCCAAATTTTACACCTTCGTCACTGGAAATTTTGAATGACTTGCTATTTATTGGATTAATTTCTCCTCAAGATACAGAGAATACAAGTGGTGTCAGGCACAACAAACCCCACCCCTCGCACGTACTGTAGCATATTTTGGCATGGATCCAGCTGATGTCATCATGTCTATGCATGTGCTGATGTCAGCATATCAATTGCCTCTATATATGTGCCAAGTTTGAAGTAAATTAAAATAAAATGGATATTTTTATAGACATTTGAAATTTCACCCATTATAAGTAAATAGGAGGGGGGAAAAAAGCTTTTAAAAAATTCATTATAAAATTGGAACTTTAACCTACATTTCCCAAAATGTAATGACATCTATTCTGGGTCACTGGAAATCTATAAACCAAATTTGGTATGAATTCAACTAATAGTTTTGCTGCTACTGTGTTAACAATCAAACAAACAAACAAACAAACAAATTAACAAACCAAACTGAAAACAATACCACTTGCTTCCCCTTCAGGGGTGCAGGGTAATAAGTGAAACAGTAACACTGACACCATAAAGACCAAAAATTATGTAGTTTGAAGGCGCATCAGGCCGGCCTGTCCAGCAGCTGCTGATCCAAACACCACCCTTTGAGATCCTTGAGCCTTCCATCTCCTCTCAGGGAGACATGAAGCACATTTTCAGTAGCTCTGTAGTCTAAAGTCAACAGATTTTTCCTAGAAACCAACAACATTCATGGATTTCATTATGTGTCTTTGGGGTCTTCCTTCCACGATGTGGGCTTGTATGAGGATTTAAAATCTAGGGTGCTAGACCTGGACCAGACAAATGCTGATGTCTTTCCAACATTGTCACATCAGTTCTACACACAGTGGGGACAACGTTGTGTCCCACAGGGTAAATGTTCACTAATAATTCAGCAAGCCTCCATGTTCCTTCAGACGAGCCTTTGCACTGGGCTGTCAACAGGAAACAGGCTGATCTGGTGTGAGTTGCCTTTTATGGACTCGCTGACAGTAACAACATCCTAGAGGAACCCAAGGAGGATCATGGTCTCAAATTCAGTCTGAGTAGAAATGCCATTTGTCTCTATGCCCTGTGTGATATAGGAGTCTTTGGTCTGCTACACTTCCTCTACGCTTTACCGTCGTACCGTCTGCAGATCCCTTTGCAGCAGGACTCATCCAGGGTCTGTCTTCTGCAGGACCTCCACAGTTGTAAGGACTAAAAATGATTTAACTGTGAGCCGTCTGGTCACTGAGGGAAATGTGCATCAGTCTCATTGTACTGACTAACAGGATAATCCAGACTAATTTACAACAAAACACACAGTCCGGTCCAGCCTGGTCCAGGGTGGACACTCTTTGATTTTCTGGCTACAATTTTTCTGTGAGAGCTTGTTTAATTGGTCCCTCTGAAAAGCTGACATTGAAGTATTCTGTTTCTGGCAATATTAAATAGGTCATTTCATAGTCAAAGAAAGCACAATGATTTAGTCAGTGCTTTAAAGGAGATCAAAACTATCTAACAATAGAAACAAGACTTTATTTACTAAAAATTGTTTCTGGCACCAGATGCGCTGATGCACTATGTACTCCTGAGATGTTAAAAAAAGGTCTTCCTGTCAAAGAAATATATCTGCGTTAGGATAAAAGTGTACATGTCAGTATATCTTGACATAATGCAGCACAAAATATAAGAAACAGATTACACGGAAGATATAAAAAATATATACAGGAAAAAACAACAACTCCCCTTTAATGTCATCATTTGTTCTGTTTCTTGAGTTAAAATTAAACATACATGTCCACGTTAAAAGTACAGCTTTACACTGAATATAGTGCATTTTATAATATCAACATATGGCAACCTAATTAGTAAATATGATTCTAAATGATTAATTCCTCAATCCCTACAGGAAAATTATTCAAAAGCTCTTTTCAATTTATCTCTAGGGAGGTCAAAGGTCAAAGGTTGGCATCATTTAAGCAGATACACAGTGTCTAAGGCATCACTGCACCGTGAAGCAGGTCACTTAGTTACAAAAGGTTTGCAAGGCAAGCACTCGGAGCAGCGAGGCACACTCTGACTGCAAAATGAACATTTGTACATTCAGACAGCACTGACAGAATTCCTCTCTGTAAATTCTGAGCATCAAAATGTTGAAAACACACCGTTAGCAGGGACTGTGAACCCAATCAAATGGACAAATAAAAAACAACTACATTACAACATCATTTCATCTCAGGGGACAATGAAAAAAAAAGGTTCCACTTCACTGATATCTTATATATAGCTGTAATAAATTACAATCTAGCTTTTGTTACTTATATTATTTACAAGCAAATGATAAAATATTAACTGAGGAGGTTAATCTTGGCACAAAATTGTAATAGGAAGAATAAAGACTTACATTTACAGTATCGATAGTAAGAAATGTAACTTACTCTGACCAATATTTTTTTTTCATATAAACTTTTTCACAATGTGACTCTGTTTAACAAGACTACTAAGAAAACATGACACGATCCATTATAAACATACGTCTTTGTACAAATCAACAGTTTTAATGCAGCAGTTGAGTGAAACAGCAGAAGCCGTCTTACGCTTACGCGCCACATGCTGACAAATTAAATGTGACCGTATAACACCTCTAATGCTCTCAGTACCTCACTGTGATTCCGACCTCATACTGCACAATTAAATTCAAAAAGGAAAGAGGATTAACATGGATAATATGGTGCGAAATAAATGAAAGCAACATTGATAAGTTTTGTATCAATGTATGGGAGAAAACAGAGAAAGCGTATTTAGACAGGCAGTGCAGATATGGGATGTGGAGCTGTGTGTAACGCTGCAGTGAGGGAGCTGCAGACAGCACATGAATAAAAAAAAACATTTAAATGGGTGAAGAAAAAAACGTGATGAAAGAAGTGTGCAGAGTGGGGGAAAGGGTGGGGGGTGTATCTGCGTCAGAGCTGGAGCCAATGAAGTCAGAGATAGGGCAGGCTCGAGCGGGAGATGCTGTTAGTGCCAATAAAATATTATGGCAGACACAGAAATATGGCTCCTCTGATATTTTGTGCATGAATTGATTAAATATGTATTTTCTTCATTGCAGCAATATTTTATAGTAAAAACATAAAAATTTGGTTAATGCTGAACAATAAACTGCATTACTTGCTCAACAAATGCAAATTCACAAGAGCTCTATATTTCTCTGGCACATAGATCCCAGTGTTTACACACAAACACACACTGATACACACTGCATGCATCACTCACACATGCAAATCCTGGTTATTTAGATTAGCAGGCAGTGTTTCTGTTGGCACCACTTCTGACCTAGATTATCACATCCGTAATTCTAGAGGATGATTATGATGATGAGCATGTGGTCAGAGGTCTTTTGGGAGGGGGGTGGGGCCTACTGGCTTTGCTGGCGTTACACACATGTAAAAGGCTTCACTGTGAAATCTTATAAAAAAAAACGCAGGTTAAACAGGTCAAATGTGTGTTTAGATGTGCACATGAAAGTGGAAACATGTGAGCATGTGTTGCACACTCACACACATTCATGCACATGACTGCAAATATTATATAACGAAAAGTCAGTGATGAAAACATCAAAATTGTATTTAACGCTCTAGCAAATGTGGAAAAACTCTTTTTCCAAAACCTACAAAACAGTCAATGCTGGACATTCAAACATAATGCTATAATCTGGAATAGTGGCTACGTCATTAGTGCTTTCACAATAATGAAATATATTGTGATTAACAAAGCCTGCTTCAGAAATCTAAAAAAAAATTACTGACATCAGGTATCAATAGAATTCATGTACCTGGCAAAGACATCCTCAAAAGAGCACCAGTCAAATCTCAAAAGATGGAAAATAATGTCAAAATACTGATGGAAATATGATATTTGTGTTTGTGTGGCTCATGCAAATATGAAAAGTTTTTAAAATTATATTTCTATCTTATATTTTGTGATGTTTTATTTGTACCATGTGTGGTGATTTTGCTGTATCTGTGGGCAACACCATGATTCATTTTTTTTCTTTTTTCTCAGGCACTGTTAGAACAACGTGAGCAGCAGCTGCAGCTCTGCTGGCAGCAGATACTATAGATGATGACGCAAGCAGGAGACATGAGCCATGACCTCATCAGCTCCCCATCAAACCGTCACTCCGCTCCGAACCTCACACGTAGACGCACTAACGAGCTGTTACAGACTCCGCAAAATGCAAACAAAACCAACCCCACTCTCCATGCTACACAATGCTGCTCAACCTCGGCTGGCTTAACAAAAGCGTGCTGATCTCTCTGCTGACATGCTAACACCTGGAACTGAATGTTCTGGTCCAATTGGAGGCCATTTAATCACCAAACACATAGTTGGATCATTACTTAGAGTTGAGTGATGACACACAGCTCATCACTGTGCATGTCACATTTTCTGAGTCTCTTCCATTCCTGTCTACCCTGTTTAAATTCACCTTAAAGTTACATTACATCTGTTATTATTTACCATTATTATAAAGAATCATGATTCAGTGTAAGACTGAATATGTGAAATCTGATTCAGTCAGTTTAACAATTAACTGTTAATTACAGGATAACCATATGCAAATATGCAAATATAATTTTCATGTTTGGTGAGATTTACAATAATAAAATAAATAAATAATGAAATGCCAAAATTACATTTTTCCCATTAATTTCATATTGTGAGAAACTTCATGGGAAAGTATCCCACAGAGAATGTAGTTGTATGAGTCGATTACTTTTTAAAATTACTTTAAAAATTACATAAAAGAAAGAAATCTTGAACTTCACATCGATCTCAAAGAATTTGAGGAGTGGCTGTGAGGACGAACGGTAGCTGGCTGCCTGCAGCCCTCATCAGAAGCCAAACAAAGTCAGTATGAATCATAGGTGAGAAATACGGGTGCTGACGTACAGGCCTGTCAATCTCTCTGCTCACCAGACATCAGAACAGGCCAAGACGGCCGAACAGCCAGACGTCAGGTCTGCCTGTTTACTGATAACACATGGACATGTGGACACAGTCCATTCATGAAAACACACACACACACACACACACACACACACACACACACACACGCACACACCACAGACTCACACACACACCCTTGTTCCTTACTTACACTGCTACTTGGAAATTTAATAGTCATGTAATCTTTGTGTTTCAAAGTATTTTTTTATTTATTTATTAGTATTTATCAGCAAATTAATTGAAGTATGACAACCTTAAAATTTCACATAAACCTGAAATTTTGAGGATCGTTTCAATATCAACAACATTTATGCACAAAGAGAAAAAATGAAATCTCTTCATCCAGAGTTATTATTTTGTCCGCACAACGGTGAGTTTCTTCGATGCAGCTCCCTGCTATCTTTATACTTTACCCCCACCTAGTGTCTGCCTGTCCATCTCAGAAAACACTAATGAAGACATTGTCAAAGTATGAAGAGGGGACTGGTGAACATTTGCTGTAAATATAACTATGCACAATAACATGACTATGAGGCCAAATCATCTGTATGTTTGTCATTATGTTTATTTGTACTTTGGTGACTTGCAGTTCTCATCATGACCACTAAGTGGTGTGCTTGTCCAAGTTGAGCTTGTTCCAAAGTCTGCAGCTATGGCCCTCAAAGCATGAAGCTTTCAGCTGCTGTAAATCATCACTGAGAAGAATGTAAATAAAAAATACCATATTAGTGGATAAGATTAACAGATAAAAGTTGTGCGTGTGTCATCATGTGTGTGAATCTGCATGTGGTTTCTACTCTAAGTGAGCAGAGCTGATGTGGCATCACCAGAGTGCCAGGCAGTCCTTTGAGCTTCTGCTGGACGTCCACAGTCTTTCAGCGTTATGGGCAAAAAGCCAAACTAAAGAGACACACATGGTGCACTGCTGGAAAGCTATGCCGACATATGACGCTGAGCTGCTCTTTATTTTAATCCACGAGGACAAACCCCTCCACAACATCTAAAACAACAGTCACCCATCTGTTTAGTGAACACATAAATGACAAGAAAACTCTGATTGGCCACAACCATACTGATTTTATGTTTCTTAAGAATGAGCCTGTTTGATTTCTGTATGTGGAAGCCATTTTCTAATCTTACAGAAGTAACAGTACCATCATTGTTATCTTCAACAATAATATAGCATTAAATAGATCTGATGTGGGAACACAAGGTCAAACTGTTTTTTAAGAAGATACAGACATGTGACAAATTAAAGGCAAATATATCCAACATATATCAAATATGATGTGCCATTGTAAGTTATTGGAACACCCTCTATGAGAAGGATAAGCACCATTCCTCAATAAGATATTCTTCATGTGATGTTTACTTGATGATGGTGGAGAACACTGTCTACATGTCGGTCCAAGGCCTCTCATCAGTGCTCAGCTGGTTTATTTGGGAGCTGGTGACTGTGAAGGCAAAAATATATAAGACTGTCATCCTGAAAGAGACCACTCCCATAAGGTTTTCCATTTACACACAAAGGGTGAGATCCATTAAACAAAAGTGCACCTTTTGTGGATGTAAATCTGATGCAAATGAGTGAAAAAAAAAATTGTGTGAATGTGACAAAGCTCCTGTTAAGGGTGGAATTTACTACAAACTGTGCTGCTACAGCTGCATGCCTGGTGTGTGTAAGTAGAAACTCTTGTGAAATGTGTGTGAAACAGGGCAGATTGCAGGAACACATACTACGCAATTCCCTATGCAATTACTCTGACACATACTATGTGATTTCTGCCACAGGCGTCTTATCAAAAACAATAACTAAAAATGTAGAAGTAATAGATGATAGAGTGTAGGAGTTGCTTTCTTCATCATTGCTAATGAAAATCTTTTTGACATCATTTATAGACAAAGTATTGTAATGATGTTTAATTGATGTTACATATATTTGTGATTGTACTTTCATTGTAATGAAATACACCCAAGTAAAAACAATGATGGAGGCATTGACAGTTGATCAGACGAAACTAGAAAAATTGTTTGGGAAAATACATACAGTGCAGAATCCTACAAAATACATGACAGACCTAGTCATTTTAGATGCTTTAATGTGGAAATGTAATATATAAGCTGCAGAAGCTGAAACCAGAATGTGAAAATATGCTCCATCATTCTGCAACTGCCTCCTCTCAGTCCAAATCTAAATATTAAATACAAATACTAATATACTAACGCTGTTTAATACCAATGTAGAAAAGAGACAAACAGTTTCCATGTTGAGCCACCAGTTTTCCATCATATCTGAAGTGAATCTAAACAGTGATTATTACATTACAATTACAACTGCAATAATGTATTTAATCCCTTTTTTGGTTTCTAATTGTATCAATTGTATGTTCTTTATTTGTGTTTTGTACTTAACCAAAATAAAAATATTCATTCATTCATTCATTCATCCCCTACCTGTCTGCATCATGGATTAGATTTTCTACAACCTGAAAACAATTCACAGAGGTGAAGACAATTTTTGTTTTCAATTCAATTACAATATGCTGGAAGGCAATTATGGGATTTTTACTCAACAATGCCCTCAAAACTATCAAGCACTGCATGCATTTGTCATGCATCTATATGTAAGACATTTAACCCTTAATTTTACTCTGTTTATATTTTACTCATGATCCTTTTTACACATTAATATTAAAAGTGACCTTTTGAACTGGGAACTATAAACTGTTAAGGTCTCTTCTCTACCTTCTCTTTTATTTATTGTATTATTGTATTATGTCATTGCAAACTATTTTTGCATGTTTAAATTCAGACATAGCAACATTGTCAAATATAAATTAAAATTAATAATAGGTGAGCTTATTGTTGTACAGTTATAGCCAGTGGTCAGCAGTGATGGTGTGTGTGTGTGTGTTGGGGGGGAGGGGTCCAGAGGAGTGGCCCTGAAATGGACCGGTTCAGGAAGCACACCATGAAACTAGACAAACAACACTTTGTGCAGCTGATATGAATCTCAATACTCCTATTTCTACACCTCCTCTAGTGGCCTCACCATGGACGTCTGAGAGAACAAAAACCACGTCCATGAGAAAATATGAGCTGTGGTGACAAACAATGGACTAGAGACAGTGGGCACTTGTAGTAAAAGGTGCCGGTCATCTGATTTTATTCATAATGTATAAGTACATCTTGACTTAATTGCGCTTTGTAACATCAGACATTTTTTTTAAAATAAAGAATTGTAAAACAACATTACTCAGCTTGATTTCATTTTATAGGATAATTCTTTGAAGGGGTTATGTGTAGTATTGATATTCCAAACACTCAACAGAAGTGGGAAATTACGTGCCAGAACATGCTTATGACAACCAAAACCACAAATTAATTAAAGCTATGTATCCACAGACTGTACTCACTGAATAAAGAATAAAGAGAATTGTTTACACACATCGATGCTGTAGGATCATTATTATCTTTTCTTCTTCAAACAAAAACTCATTGTCAGTATTTTGACAGTTGATGTCTACTTATCTCTAACTTATCTCTATCTCTCTTTTAGACAGGAAACAGTAAAACCACAAATCACCTCTGTTTTCTGTATAGTTCGTGCTGTCAAAAGCTACAATAAAGTCTGCTTGGAATTGTCAAAACAAGGTCAGAACTGTCAGTTTAGTCTGAACCATGGACCAATAAATGGCAACTTAACAAAGATAACATCATGTAATCCTTTTATAACTTCATAAGCCTTATAATCAAAATCTCCCACATTGATGAAACACTGCAATATATGCTTCTAACTTTTACGACTTTGTCACTTTCTTTGACTATTGTTTCTTGATGGTTCTCATCCCATCTTGTCACTTTCTGACACTTTGGTCAAAGAATCCATGGTGTTAGCTTTCCTCACCAAGGGAGACCCACAGAATGACACTGGCATCTTTAGTGTAACTTCAGAGCTCTTTATTTCTAAATACTCTAATGTTAATTTTAGGTAATTTTGAAATATTTGAAAGTAATAGTACAAATAGCCCCAGCATATCATTTACAGTAGCTGCTAAATGAGTGGAGGTGTGATATGAAACTGTTCTTCTAGATAAGTGATTTGAGGTTTTAAATGCTTTCTGTATCCTGCCCTACTGTCCCATCTTAAAAAAGATAAATTAATCATTAATTAGTGCATGTTTTTGTTCCTTTACATGTAACTGGATTGTAAATAATCAAATATACTTGTGCCAATTTCTAAATTGTGCAAAAAGTCTACTTTTGATTTAAGTGTGCTTTCATTTTGAGTACCAAAGTACTGCAAATCTACAGCAGAATGTTCAGGATGGCAGAGTCTTGAGTGGGAGGGATTCAGTGGGTGTGTACCCCCTAAGTAGTCACAGATGCTAGGCACAGTTGGAGAAGGAAGTGCCCGGCTCTCCTTCCGTATTAGCCAAGGGAAACTCTCATTTGGGCGTGGGACCAAAAAGATAGCAAGCCAAAGACTGTGATGCAAACAGGTCACATCTTCAGTGCAAACAAACAAGTCACAAGCCTCAGGAAGCCTGGTGTGTGTTATGTCTCTGATAAGTCTGATAAAACAAAAACCATGAAAAACACACACTTTCTCTCTTTTTGTCCTGTTACAACTCAACTTTGATTTATTTGCCTCCACCTTAATAAAATGGAGGAGAAGTGGAGTTTTTGTTTGTGGTTTCTATGCATTAAAATATCACAAATGGATAATCCTATTTCATTAAAATTAGTTTACACCAAATCAACAGACCTAATCACCTCCAAGACTTCTGTTTACTCTGGGTCATTCAGTCATTCAGTCATTCATTCATGCATTCATTCATTCATTCATTACCCTGCCCCCCAAAGGGGAGGCAAGGGGTATTGTTTTTGGTTCGGTTTGTTTGTTTGTTTGTTAACACTCTAGCAGCAAAACTATTAGTTGAATTCATACCAAACTTGGCTTATGTATTGGCAGTGACCCAGAATAGATGTCATTACATTTTGGGAAAGGTAGGTCAAAGTTACAATCTTTTATTAATTTTTTAAATCTTTTTTTTCCCATTTACCTATAATCTATAATGGGTGAAATTTCACATGTCTGTAGCAGCAAAACTATTGGGTGAATTCATACCAAGTTTGGTTTATAGATTGCCAGTGACCCAGCATGGATCTCATTACATTTTGGTTCAAATGTATTGAGTTAAATTTTTTTTATGAATTTTTAAAATCTTCCTATTTACTTATAATGGATGAAATATGTACGAGGGGTGGGGTTTATTGTGCCTGGCACCACTTGTTCATTCATTCATTCATTTTTGGGCAAATAATCATTTTGCATTAAGTGCTGCTTGGCTGTAAATTAAATCTGGCCCTTCAGTGCCGTTCATTTTGGGGATATTACCAGGAGTTTGTGAATGAAACGTCTTTAATATTTCTTGGGTAATTAAGTCAAGACTTGCTGTGATACTTGCTGTTTCTGCTGCTGATTAAACAATACAAACCAAAATGCATCTGAGAAGATACAAACCATGCAGGCCTGCAAAAGGCTTAACTTCATCTGTGTGTAACAGTAACCTGGGGCACTATTGGTCAATGCTCATGTGTGTGCAGGCCGACAGCACACTATCACTGCACTGAGGCTTTGAATGTATTACACAATCCTCTCATTCAGTCTGAGTAGCTACTGTGATCTGTTAATATTTGTATCAAAATAAAAATTGTAAAGTAATGTGACAGAGCCGGGCTAGGCATTGTGATCCTGGTGTAGAGTCACAAAGACATACACCTTCAAATCCACGCTTGATTTAACAGATGTTTATGATAAATGCAAAGGTAAACTGTTTGTCTAACCTGTATTCACAGAACTACAAAGATCAGTTGAAACACCTTAAAGTCATAAAGAGTTTTGTACAGCTGCCAAAGCAACAACACGAGCTTTCAACAACGCCTTCCCATGTATATCTTGTTTCACAATAAAAATCTTTTAAGAAAAAGGGAGTTCTGTTGAATGAAATGCTAAAAGGCTTTTAACTTGGAAGGATTACAGGAAGTATTGATTGTATTACTCATTTTTCAAAACACTATTCCATTGATTCTGCACTTGTGCACAGCAGAATCATGCCAGGTTTCAGATACTTAACATGCGCTATACCTGTCAAGTTTCATAAAAATGATTTGTGCGTTCTAGTGCATTGTAACACACACAGACAGAGGCTTCTAATTTCAATACTATTTAACGTCAGCATGCAAGGTAAACATTTGTAGTTAGGGTGGGAGAGTAACTCACATCACTCTGCCCATGATAAAGTGGTATCACAATACAACGATTCTGCAGTGCATGATACATTGCAAGACAGTCATCCACGACATGTCACAGAAAAAAAAACCCTCCAAAAATACGAATGGTAGGAGTTATGTACTTATTAATGCCTTTGTGGTATTAATTCAACTGAATCTGAAAACTACTACTGCTGCTAATATATAAAGAGGAAGCATTACCTAATTGCAGACATTAGCTTCAACTCTAGGAAACTGTAAAGGATGTTCATTGAAGAAATAATGAGTGGTCACAGTCTTAGATAAAGTGTGTGACACACTGTGATGTAAAGGATACGTCACACACATACTATGTGTTTTGTCCTTATCAAAGCCACTGATGTGAGAAGGCATGGCTCTCAGCTGAAGGCGACACTATTTTTGGCCTTGAACGTAAAACTAATCATGTTTTTCCAGCACAGTTATAGCTACAGTCATGAAGGTATATCAAAAGCTTCCTGGGTCTGGATTAAGTTTTGAGTGGATGTGAAACATTGGATAATATCAGTGTGGTTTATTTTCTTTGTTCTTAATCCATAAAGACCAAAACAACCATCACCAACTAAAACCATCTACTGATCTAAACTGTTTAATACCTGTTGATCCACGAATCCTATCAATACATGTAAATAATTGGTGTAAAATGCAGTTTGTCATCTTTTCGTGGTCATCAGATATGACCCATT
>JAPQRP010000009.1:13797079-13855857 GCA_037367295.1 Apogon hyalosoma | reverse complement strand
TTGAACATTTGACAGATAAACAGTACCACAGTGCTTCAGTTTGAACATTTGACAGATAAACAGTACCACAGTGCTTCCGTCTCAGCTTCACAGTTTGTCATGTCTTTTATGTATTGTGATAGTCTCTCCCAACTCGCCGTATATTTTTTATTAGTGAGTTTTTATTTTTATTTTTTATCAATTACTAGAAATTTCAGGTGACCCCATTTGAATTCCAGGCAACCCCACGTGGGGTCCCAACCCCATGGTTGAAAAACACTGCTATAAGGTTTATTTAATATTATGGAATGAGGAGAAGTGCTGACCCTTGTGGGTATATGTTAATGATATGTTTGCCACTTCAGAAGTGATGGAAAAGAGGTTTTGTTTGAGGGAAATTCAGTATTAGAAGAAGAAGGAGGCCAGAGTAATAAAGACTGAACTAGCAACGTCTCTTGGATCCACAAAAACAATAAAAATGATCAGAGACTATGGCATCTGTGATTAAAACTGTGTAAATATCATAAAAACTGGCTGCACATAATTATTTAAAGTGTTACCTGCTTGGTTTTATTTCCTGCTTTTGTCGTGGCTGTCATGTTTTGCTGCTGAGGTGTTAATGTTTGTGAATGAACCTTTTCTTTGAGCAGGCTGGAATAAGGGCGATGGAGAAGGTGAATGTTCTGGTGAGCCTCTAGATGGCGTTATAGGATAAACAAAGGCAATGGGAGTCATCATTTGAATGGAAATAAACTGGAAAGAGAAACCACCTGAGTGAGGAGGCAGAACAGTACAAGTGCTTAAAGTCTTACCTACAAATATATAGACAGTGGATTTATGTGTTCTCTTACTGTGTTAATGTACCTTCTTTTAAGCAGAACAGTCCATATAGTACATTGTTTTATTTGCTGTCTTTTTAAGGTTGTCATCATTAATGTAAACCTGTTAATGCTGAATCTGATGCTTGGCCTTGGCATTGTGGTCTAGGTCCTGGTCTTGGTCTTGGAATGGCCCTCCTCTTCCTCCAAGGCTCAGCTCTGATTTCATCCCCTGCCTATCAACAGTGAAAACCCAATTTAGATGCCGTGGGTGTGAAAACCGTCAGCTTTCCTGAAGATTAAAAAAGGATGCATTTTTGGTAATCCCTTGCATTTGCCAAGAGCCAGCAAGAATCCTCCCACACAACATCCTGACATTGTTTAAAAAAAAATTAAAAAATAAATAAAAGGATGCGCTGGAGGAATAAATCCACCTCAACTCCTACAAAACATGAACCTTATATCCTGATTTTTAGCATGTCTCTAACAAGAAAAGCTCTGATAAGGCTCTGATCTGCTCTGAGCCTATGATTGGGCAATGCTGTCCTCATTTAATCTGGTCTGGTACGATGAGGGAGCTGATGAAGGCTGATACTCAACAGATGTTGCAGAGGGAAGGTTTGGGCACAGATTTAAATGACATCATGAGGCGGATGTTGACATATTACAGTGAAGGAAAGTGAAAAACAGAAAATAGAAGAAATGAAGAATGCAAAATATGCCAGATGCAAGGAGTTACCATGCACGTCAAAGCTTATGCACTTCTTCTTTTACCTGTACAATTTTGTAGGATGTTATCATTCCAAAACACCTCAGAGACAAATATTGTACTTAGTCCATTACATTTATCTGCGTTGACCTCCTTTTCAGATTACAGGTTTCAACAGCTTCCTGTCCTGTTAAAACCATCTATTTCTTAATTTGTTGATTTTGTGTGATTATCTTGAAGTGACGGCTGAAGTGGAAGAAAAATCCCTCTTGGATAAGTTAGAAAATGCCTTATTGGAAAGCAGAAAACAGTTGTTTTTCTGAATTCACAGTATGATGATCTTACAGAACATAATACATTGCTTTAGATAAAACTACATGTTGCCCATAAAGTTGGAATAATTTTGTTTTCAGACACATCCCACTTTTTATTTATATTTATACACCTTAGTGATCACCTTTTTTCCAGGTACAATGATTACATACTGAGTCCCAGTTATTTTATCTGTCAAAAATACATCCCATTGTCACAATCATGTCATGAGAAGAGGTAAAAATATTTTATTCCAATTTTATGGCCAACATGAAAACATCTACAATAGAATAAATAACATTAAGCACTTTTACTCAAGTACCGTGCAGTTTTGTAAGTAAGATGCTAATACTCCACTGCAGAGGCAAATATAATTTTTACTCCACTACATTTGTCTGGCAGTTTTAGTTACTTTATAGATCACAATTTTTCATCCGCCTCCTGTCCAGTAAAAAACACATATTTCCAGTTGTGTTGATTTCCTGTGTTTGTGCTGAACTGAGAATTAAAGTCTTCCCCTATGGGTACCCCCCCTTAAATAAGACAGATATAAAAAAAAATAATAATAATAACAACAAATAACAACAAACCCCGCCGCTCACAAACGTTTTACCTGATTTGCCCTATCGCTTATTATTGTGAAAACACTTTTTTGGTGACCTTGGCCTTTGACCTACATTCACCAAAATTTAATGGGATCTATTCTGGACCACCTCGCGCCTTTCCTGAAAATTTAATGGAAATTGGTCCAGTAGTTTTTGTGTAAAGTTGCTGACAAACAAACAGACCAACAAAAAAGCCAAACCAATTACAATACAAAAAACCCCACTTGGATTAGCTGGAAAATGCATCATCACAATGATAAAAACTCAGATTTGACAATCTAATAGTGTATGCTGCATTTCTGTAGATTATGCATGATATGTTGGGGTTGATTCCACAGACTGGTGGTGAAATTACTGGCTGATGTGCCCTTGAGGAAGGCACTTAACTCTCCCATTTGCTCCCTGGGCACTTGACATGGCAGCCTTCTGCTCCTTGTCAGCAGTGTGTGGTGTGTTCCTGCATGTTCAACTAGTAATGGAGTTAAAGGTGCATTTTGTTGCATGTCCACGTCTAATCCATCACTGTAAAACTGGTCAGGAGGCGTTTTACAGAACTTTTCATTAGGCAGGTTTTGTTGCTGCCTCAGATTCACTGCCACTTTATTTAGTGTGAAGTATTTTACATTCCTTTTGGTATTAGTAATTAACCCATAAAGACCCAGTGCTACATTTGTGTCAGTTCCCAAATGAATTATTCTCTATATTTAATCTTTAAGAGATTTATCATCATTTATTACAACATAATCCTCTGTTTTTTGCTTCTTTTTTTCAGTAAAACCATGTATTTTCCTATATTTAATTCACTGATCCTGTAGATGTTCGTAAAAGCTCGGATTAAAGTTCAGGGTTATTATATCAGAAACAGAGAAAACTGAAGAAAATGTTACTTTTTCAGCAAAATATACCATAAACCCAGTGTGTCCATCCACTGTCACTGATCCAACTCCATGGGTTTTACTGGTGAATCAATGTTGTAGAAGATGACGGTGTTTCCATGTTCACTACGGAGCCTCTGAACGTCCAAATGGTATTATTATAGTATTTACATGAATTGATAGGATTAGTGGATCAACAGGTATTAGATCAGTAGACAGTTTAGGTCGCCAGTGGCTGTTTGGGTCTTTATGGGTTAAAGAATAAAACTACCTCTTCCACCACTTTCTAATGTAAAGAATAAAACAGTCCTAAGTTTTCTCTTCAGTCTAGGTCATCCGCCTGATGATCAGACTGTCCAAGCCTGGGAAATGCCTCCCTCTTAACAAGCTGCTGCTGAATGACCACATTACTAAAGTTTATGGGCCAAGTCTGTTCAGGAAGTGTCGGCTTTGTTTTTTCTCACAAAAGCTGCTGGAGGCGCAGAATTTATCAGTTCCGTTGCCACAGTAATAGTGTCGTGGTGGTGTAGAGGGACCTGTGGTTCTTCGCCCTCTTTGCTATGTACAAGTGTCAGTGACAGAGTGAAGGCAGCATCCATCTGCGTTCCCTGCCACCATAAATCAACAGAGGATAATGCTGCTGTCCTGCTGAACCACGTCATACTGTTCGACTGTGATACTGCAGTGAGGTAGGTGGACAGGAGCCTGCAGCAATTCCCGTTTTAGTCCTGATCCAAAAACAGACTGATGTGGAGGAGGGGCTGAGGGCTTCTTTATATGTATGTATATATTTAAAAAGATGAGCGTTGCTGCGGATGTGAACCAAAACACTGACAAAGGATGAAAAAGCAGACCTGGTTCATGAAAACAATATTGATGGATAGGCTGGAGACAATGTTTCCCACAGTAACCAAGCTGACCATCTTCACAGTTGCCAGTTCCTACTTCTTTACAACTCACTTTTCCTATTGAACAAAAGTATTCGAGCCACTTTAAACTTCATAGTGAAGTTCTTACCCCCAGGACAGTGATGAATAGCCAGGCTTCAGGCCCCATACCAGTGTTAGAAAAAAGGAAAGGAGTTGGTTAAACAAGACCACAATTCAAATGACACAATAGAAAGGGATTACACAACTTTCAGACACCGAGCCAGTTGATAATATCATCACAGGAACCTCAGAGAACCGAGCAAGCCTTGGTACACACTGTCCTGACTCACACATGAGCTCAGTCAGCGGCGTCGTGTGACAATAAAGTACTTTGTGACACTGGATGATACCATCTATTCAGAGCAAGTTGCTTTATTCTAGCAGCTTGTTTGGTTACTCACATGACTGATAAATCTGTACAGTAACACAATAACAAAACTGATTATTTTTTACTTGACAAACAGTTTTTTCCCCTGGTAAAATGTGAAATTCTCAGTTATGGTGAATGTTTTAAATAATGCCTTTTGGACATCGACAGGTAATAAGTAGGCACTTGATATTGACAGCAGGATGCTTCACTGATGAGGAGTTTTGCATTTAGATTTCATGGAAACTTCACTATCTAGGTAACCTTCAGAGAAAAGAATAGTCACTGAACACATGTAAGAGCCCCAGTGTTTATGGAAGGATTCGACATATTATTAATAGACAAATATCTTTGACACATAACATATCAAAAATACTGTTATTATCAAACACAGTCTCTCCTGAAGATGTCACATAAGTCATTTTAAAAAGTGGCTCAGCAGTTTTATGAATCTGTCACCCTTGTGTCTCAGTAAAGTTTTCCACTCAGTCTGACACACTCCTCTGCCAGCTTGTACTACAACATATGTGTGTGGCACTGAATAAAACTCCTATTATAAGTTACAGAATACAATAAAGAGTTCATCTTGTGTGTGTTTTTTTTTTTCCTGAAACAGTGTCAGCGCTGGCTTGTTTCCAAGTTCTTGCTAAGTCCCTGAAAAGCTCTTACTCTGTGAGCATTACATTAAGTTAATTGCCGCTTACATAATAAAAACCTGGTTTCTCATTTCTCAGTTAATGGGTCACCTTTGCTCATACACAGAGAATACCTTTGTCGTTTTTTTTTTTTTTTTTGCTAAACTGAGTTCATCACTTCTGTCTACAAGCAGTGTTTTGTTGGATATTGCAAACATAAAGCAGGCTGGAGGTAATTTCCTGAAGGGATCATGCACCTGGGCCCTTCAGTACACTGGTCAACCCTGCTTAACAGGAAATCTAAGAAGCTTAGTACACTAATGCCCAAATGGCCCCAGGTAGCTACAGTGGCAACAAAGGGCCTTTAAAATACATTTGAGAACTGGCCAGAAAAAAAATCTGAATGATGTAAAATCAGCACCATGTAACAGTATTATTTAAGAGGCACCGCAGACAAATCAGCTTGTGAAAGATTTAAAGGGGTCAGTGACACTTACATAATGAATAAAAAACAATTTACTTCAAAAGGCATAAAATTATCAGCTGAGAAATTGTTTGACAGTACAAATAATTTGTAAATATTACTGTACAACACAGATAAATCCCTACAAAGGATATAACCCTCTTATTAGAGGATATCTAAACAGTCCATTTGGTTTCAGATGCAGGCGCATAAAGCTGTGTTGTTGACAGCTTATTGTTCTCCAACACAAAGGAAGGGTTTGCGACTCCGCACCGGGTCCTTTTACGCAAACCCCTGTGTCAATCCACAGGCGCCCCACTGAAAACAAAAACCATGTGCAAAGGACGAGAATATTAAGGTATTCAATTCAGACTTCAACATAACATGGAATAGGCCAAGCAACATCCCTGTGAACCTCAAGAAGCACTGTTGGTCGATCCTCATCTACATCTATTAAATCAACATATTAATGGCTTATTGTTTGTCATTATTCTTTATATGTCTCAAATGCTTTCTTTTAAACTTTCTTTTTTTAAGTAATTCCAATACAACTTTTCTGAAGACTTGGATTCTCTTAGATTGCTTTACAGAAATAATTAAACACAAATGAAAATGCCAATCAGTCAGTCCACGGTTGATTCACTCTGCTGTTTAAAAAAAAACAAAACAAAACAAAAACATTAAATTAAGACCAAAAGTCCGATATCAGCAACCTTTAAGGTGCGGGAGTGCAGAAAGTTTCTCGACTTTCCCCAAAGCAGCGGCATTTTCGACCCCTTTGAGCCACTCTTTACATTTCCTCACCACAGTCTCATCCACATCTCCATCCTCCTCCTCATACTCGACGTCATCGTACTTGTACTGGTCATTCAATAAGGAAATTTTAACGATGGCGGTGATGTCCTGCTCTGCGCTCTCCACTTTGCCCACCGGGCCGCTGCCTTTGGTTCCTCCGTGCGCCTTTTTGGATGGAAAAACTCGCCTGTGCCGAAAGTCCGTGGATGCGCAACACTTCTGCTGTTTGGCCATCATCTGTTTTTCTAAATTGCGCTTTTGGATGACGAGAATGGCTTCAGGGGTGAGACTGAGAGTGAACTGGATCTCCTTCTTCCCCTCCTCTTTGCCGGTATGTCTGCTGGAGTCCATGGAGCTGGAGCGCCTGACTCCTTCGGATGCGTCCTGAGGTTTGGGTACCGCCAACCACGAGCACTTTCCCTGGGTCTCCTGAGCGGATCCCTGCTTCTGAGCCGCTGTTTTACTCTTCTCCTGCTGAGGTTTCCGTCCCAAATTCCTTAAATTCGCCGATGCCCAGGATGAGGGCTGCTTTTCTTTCTCCGACTCCCCCTTCTCCGCGCCGGTTTTGCTGGTGAGCTCAGTCTGAGGAGGCACTGCGTTGGCTTTCTTTTTCCCGAATAACTCCCTGCCAGGAGAGGAGATCCGCTGGTGGAGGCTGATAGGAGGAAAAGGCATTTTTGTGACTGGAAGTGATCAGGATAGAAAAACGTGCAAATATCCAAAGTGCAGACGAGGAAGCCCTGCGCAAAGCGACACGCAGCGCTCTCCTGGCATTATCCAGCAGCGACGTGGAGGAGGCTGTCGTGTACCTGTTGGCCACACTGACAGGATTCAACTGGTGCACATGCTCACGTTCCGGCGGCTTTATGAGCGTGCGGACAGGAAGGCGTGGTCAGGAGACGCACCAAACAAAGCCACGAAAAAAACAATATGATGTCATTTCACAAATTCCAATAACTTCCTCAAGCAGTGATGCGCATCCACTTAGTGCTCATGTTTTTCCTCACAGCGCCTCTGCTGTTTTCTAGTTTGTCAAAGAATTCACACACATGACTTTCAGAAACTCACCTGGAATGAAAAATAAAACTGGTGGAAACTGGCTTATAATAATACTTAAAATAATATACCTGAGCCTTTTATGACTTTTCAGATGCTCTATACGGTTTGTGATTTGTTTCTTTAACACGCTTCTACCGTAAATGTTCATGCATATTCTTCATCTTACATCTATATCCAATTAGCCATGTAATGCCCATACCTTAAACCATAAAGACCCAGTGCTACTTTTGCGACATTTTTTTCCTCTACATTTAACTGGTCTTGAGTGATTTATCACCATTTATGACATTATCCTCTGTATTGTGTGTTTTTGCTGTGAACATCAAGTATTTTCCTCTATTTAATTTACTGATCGTGTAAATGTTCTTAAAAGCTCAGAGAAAAGTTGAGGGTCATTTATTAAAATAAATAAATAAATAAAAAAAGAGAGAAAACTGAAGAAAAAGTGACTTTTTCAGCAAAATACGTCATTAGCTGAACACAAACCCAGTGTGTCCATCCACTGTCATTGATTCAACTCCATGGGTTTTACTGATGAATTAATGTTGTAGAAGATAACAGTGTTTTCACATTCATTACAGAGCCTCTGAACGTCCAAATGGGTCATATTTGATGACCATGAAAAGATAACAAACTATATTTTACACCAAATATTGATATGAATTGATAGGATTAGTGGCTCAGAGGTTTTTAAACATTTTAGATCAGATGGTTTGGGTTGGCAGTGGCTGTTTGGGCCTTCATGGGTTAATATTGTCAAGTAATGGGCTAACTGTGACCCAGTCTGTCCTTGAAAACAACAAAACAACCACAATGACATGCAGTGTGATTGAATCCTTTCATTCAATCAATATAGTCTAAAATATCAATTAACTGACTGGAGTAGAAGGCTCATTGTTCTGTTGGCTATAAAACACATGAGGGAGTATGGAGATAGTTGCATTATTGGTTTCTTTATTCTGCTGTTATCTACTTTACTTTGGCAGTTTTACAATTGATTGTGCGATTTTCTCTTTCAGTGTGTAAAGTTAAATCAATACTCTGCTCCAAATGTGTAATTTTTCTTTATTTGATATTGCCTGAGGTTGTTCATATTTTACAATAGTCATTTTCAATTGCTCTTTCTATTGCCTTTATGTGAAATATGTGTAATAATTATCGACCTCAAGAAAGCAGTTAGATCTTAGTCAGGTTTTAAAAATGCAACAAAGCTTATGTTTTATTTTAAACACTCTGAAATGAAAATGACACACCACACAGCAAGCAAAAACTCTTTCTTCTCCTAAAGCTATTAATAGTAAGAGACCTTGTACAAAACAATCACTTTAATCCAACATTCCCCAGCCTCATGGAGTTTATAAACCGCATGAAAATTACCCTTGCTTTACCAGATGAACAAGAGAATTAATCTGAGGAGGAAATGGGGTGTTTAATTTTAGTGTTTGCTCCGGCGTGGGATCCCTTTCCCCTCTGACATAACAATGGATTAGAGGTAATGAAAATGAAACAGTTGGGACATCACAGATTATTTAAATCGGGGTACTTCACCACCCTCAAATGTTTTTTTTAATAATCCAAAAAATGTTTGCAATGACAAAGCGTATATAAAAAACCCACTGCACCTTGCCTTTATTAAATAAATCATTGTAAATTAATGCATCACTCAGATTACTTAGAGTAATGTAGTGCTTAGGGATTTGTTGGTTTTCTGCCAAGTAAGTTGAACAAGTACTGCTGAGGGGAGATTTTGTCTATGCTAATCCGCCACCATATTATACAATCTAATGAAACTACGTGGGGGTTGCATGTTAGGGATTGGTGTAAAGTCTCTCAACAGGAAATGATGAAGTTATTTATGAGCATCAAGTACAAAACAACCTAGAGGAATGTTCTTGAGCAAATCCTGCTGCTAACAGAAGAGCACAGGGGCTTTTCTTCATGTGGCAATCAATATGTAAAACTCCCATAATATTTTTTTAAGAGCAAACGCTGGAGGAGATCATGACTGACTTCTGGTTCAAGGTATTCAGTGAATGAAGTACACCGATTCAGCAGGATAATGTGAGCATCTGCACCACAGATGGGGGTAGGCTGAGGTTATGAATCTTCTAGAGGAGGTTGCCATGACAACCGCATCCTCGAAGGCTACGCCATCATGCCGAGGGAATATGGGATCCCAATGCAAGCTATAGTGGGTTATTAGGTCACGTCAAAATCACAATGCTCAGAGAAGCGTAATTAACTGGGTCAATGTACATCTGGCAGAAAATCAAATTTAAAGAGAGAACCTATTTTATAATGTAATTTGATTCTCTAAGGGGGGGGCAGGTGTATTCAGACACAGATTCAGATGTGAAACACACTAGACAGCGGCTGTCTCTGTTCATCGTTAACAGGCTAGATCCAGGAAAACACACTGGGGCTATTCACATACATTGTCATTTCTTCTACTGACTTAGAAAAATCAATACATAAAAAGACGGATTGGTATCTGAGATATTTTATACTGAGCAGACAAAGAAAATGTGTTTTAATACTGTTGTGAGTGATTAGAACATTTAAAAATCCAAATTTTACATCCATCAAAAATGTTAAATATTTTATGTCTGCATGGTGTGTTTACAGTATTGTAAATTGCAATGTGCACAATAATTTCCCTGCACTTAATTGGTATATGAATATTCAGGAAATATAGGAATATCTTTAAATATATTAACCATTAAAGGCATTCACTTCACCCACATTAAGAAGAAAAGGACAGTGTAATGTGCAATAATATTACAGTTGTAGATCTTTAGCTAGACTTAAAAAGCAAGATTTCACAGTATGAAACAGTCTGAAAAGTAAAATTTTGAAGATAAAGTATTTAACCATCATAGCTGTATACACAGAGTCACCATTGCTGCAGTTTGCATATTAGGATCAGTCTTCATGTGAAATTATGGACTCAGTCCTAACTCAGACAGGTAGTGAAGCACTTCATCACAGCATCCCTGCAATAAAAGCACAGAGAAAATGTATGAATAACAACTTATATAACAAACAACTGTCCTAAAATTATATATGAAAGAAAATCCAATGGAAGTTCCTCAGACAAAAATTCTATCATGCGTACGAAATGAAAAGTGACAAAAAAAAGCACCGGCGTCCTTTGTTAAAATGATTTGGGTGGGGCTCGTCATGAATAAGTGAGTGTGTTTTGGCGGGGGAAGCACCACATGTTAAGAATGATGGGGGCTCCCGTCCTCCAGGTAGTCTGTGTTGAGGGATGATGCAATATGAGCAGTCACTATGGCAACCACGGCCCATCGCCCACTCTATTTCTCTCACAATGCTGCTCTTGCCATCAATGTGTTGCTATGCAGACTTCGCCTGCAGCCACTGTCAAATTTTAGTGGAGGTGTGAAACCTGCCAAGGTCGAAAGGAGAAAGAACAGGGGATCATAGCAGACTGACTGGGAGGAGGGGACGTCAGCGGACACACAGGAGAGGAGACTGACTCCTTCCACTGCTGATACACTAAAAATAATCCACAGCAGCATCCTCTTTTTTTTTTAAAATCATCCCCAGAGCCACAGATTTTTTTTTTTTAAATATTCACTGAAGGCTATTTTAAGCTATTTTGTCCTTTCTAAAAAAAAAAAAAAAGCATGAATAAATAATTAGTCTTTACCACATATCTGATTAAATTTCACTGTAAGAGCAGCCTTACTGTGCTGTGGGAAATGCATATGCAGCAGGTTTTACCATGGTCTGCAGGTGTAGGAGGTTATAAATAGGAGACAGGGTAAAACACATTAAAGGATCAAGTCCTTTGGCCATGTGGCGTTATGGCTAACCTGGTATCACAGTTTGCTTAAAGGGGGATGAGGAGCTTTTTACTGTCATTCAGAGGAACAGAGGCACGTAGCTGCCTGATCTGTACTAACATGGCATCTAACAAAGACCCAAATGATCAAACCAAAATTTAATGAAAAATGGATTAAAATAAGAAGCTTAAGTCAAGAAAACAAATATGTGTTGACGAAAATATTTTTTGTAAAGTATATTTTAAAAAGGGGGGGAGGGGAGCGAAATAAATAAGACATCAGGAGGCAGCCCAAAGAGCAGTATTCTAATTTGCATTTCTCTAAAGGAATTTGGTTCTTGGAAGGTGGCAAAAGGGAACAGGTCTTTGTCTCAGCTTTGCATTGTTGTTGCATTTGTGTTGGGGGAGGGGGATCAAGGGCTGGTTATACGGGGTCTCTCAGCTGTCAGAGTGGATTATAGGGTCGCCCAAACACACAGGGCACTTAGAGAGTGGAGGGGGTGGCTTTGGGGGTTTTGGACGTCGTACCAAATGAGACTTAACCCTGCTTACAGCTGGACTGGCAAAACAACATCACACCTCATGGTCTGCTGGAACTCCACTGTGGTTCACCATATGGGACAGTTTGAGTGACCAGAGTATAAGGGGAGTATTTCTATTTCATTTATAGTTAATACTGTACTGCATTACACAAAAACAAAGGCGGTAACCTGGAAGACTAACTATAATGTGATTATAAGACAGATGATGAAATCTTTAATCCCCTTTGCTTATGCAGGACAATTTATTT
Source organism: Apogon hyalosoma (assembly GCA_037367295.1). Taxonomy (NCBI): domain Eukaryota; kingdom Metazoa; phylum Chordata; class Actinopteri; order Kurtiformes; family Apogonidae; genus Apogon; species Apogon hyalosoma. The sequence continues at coordinate 13,843,713 of JAPQRP010000009.1, read as the reverse complement.
AGGTGTAGATCTAATCAATTTTTTTTCACTGTGCTTCAAGCCGATGGAGCTTAACATAAGCTTACTATATGGGATGAATAAGGAGAGCAGTTTTTTGGGTAATCTGTCAGACAGCGCATTATTACTCAACACGAAATGATTTCATTTTGATATTACGGATAACGCAAATAATGTCACTGCACTTCAGCAGAGGGGAATGTGAAACAACAAGCTGCCATTTGTTTGACACTAAGTGCCTGCACTAGTCCTGGGAGGGGGGGTTACAACCATATGGTGGAGAAAAACAGCGGGATGTTTGGAAGTAAATAAAAACATGTTGTCTTTCAAGAGTTGCTTGTGTTACTACCCACAGTTTGTTATGTGTGTCAGTACCTCATCGATTGTAGACAGATTATTAAAGAGTACTATATTTGAGGCCACAGCTGTATATGAGTGAAAGCTGTGGTTGGACAGACTCAATACATATATTTAATAAATAGATCATTTCCTAAGACAATTCTGCTGTCTTACCTTGCAAATGGTATGTAAGAGATGCTATACCTGAAAGACAAAAAGACAAAATATCGAGTCAATGTTACAGACACCATTTAACATAAGGAACTTAAGATGTGAAGTAAAAAACTGAAAGACCACGATGAGTCTCTGTCAGATTCCTCTTGAAGCCACATTGCAATTTTCTATAGATTGCACCATTACAGAAATGTAATGTCAATCACTGAAAATATTTTCTTGTAGTTTAGCTTGTATTACTTAGCATCTGTGTTTTTATAATGTAATTCTACACACAACTGTCATAGGCTTTAATGGGGCAGAGCACCTAATACAGCTAGCTATTACAATGAGCAACATTATAAAAGTCAGGATGTTTATAAATATTAAGAGATAACTGTACTGAGGTATTAAAGGACTGCACTGTAGCTCAGTGTGGTATATGAACAAACTGTATTTGAATGAACTGGACTGTAATGTCAGCACTAATGACAAACACGAAATAAAACAATGATAGCGTGTACTCCTGACAAAACTTACAGCTGTAGCGTAACTTCAAAGGCTGTGATCAAGTACCTAATATATTTCAAATATGTGAGGAATCTGGTGCATTAGTTAAATATTTAACTACTGTTCCTGTATGATGACCATTTCATTTTACTACCAGTTTCTAAGAAACCCCCCGTTATGCTCAGCCGGGCTGAAACAAGTATGTAAAAGCTTTTCTTCCAGCAAAGAACTGAGAAACTTGCAACTGAAGAAGTCAGTTTCACCAGAATATTAAGTACATTTTTTTAAAATAGCAAAAGAAAGTAAACTAAGTTATGTCAAACTTTAAGCCATTTTGGTATAAATACTATATTGTGAGTCAGTGTCAGTCAGTGGTGCCTCACTGTCAAATAGTCACAATATAACTTTACAGAATTCAGCCTGAGGTCTGGACTTTACCCACTCACACTGTGTGTGTGGGTCAGTGGCAACTTCTTATTCAAGATCCACCTTCACACAGACGTCTGAGTTTCTGCGTAGGAGTGCGCTATGCCCCCAGTCTGCTAAGAATGAGCCTGGGATGTGTGATTTGTGGTTGCCATGGTAATGCCTCTGAATGTAGACGGAGCGGAAGTGAATGTTGGACATGGGGGGTGCAAAGGCAGTGTAGTGTTATGAGGCTGACATAGTGTTGCTCAATGATGCAGAGTTATTGTGCACGCAAAGTCCCAGCTCTCTCCATTCCCTTCCTCCTACGTTAATAGTTGTTTGCGTTTCCATGCACATTCACACACTGAAATGTCTTGTCACTGCTGTGCAAATATACTTCTATTAATGAAAATACAAGCACCAGCATGCCCTTGCACATCACTAACACATCTTCCTTTTCAAAGGTTGTTGCTGCAACTCGACCCCAGTGACCCTCCGGTTGTCGAACTACAAGGGGTTATGCTCTGTTACGATATGTACTCCAGATTTATTACTCTCAAGACCATACAATTAATAAATGTCACATAAAGCCTCATATAAACATAGATCAAAGTGAAACTCTGAAAATTCTAGAGATCAAGTGATTATTTGATCTGATAATTTTTACAATTACTGGTATTGTATTGAATGAAGATAAAATAAATTATTAAAATTCTCTACTTTGACTTTAATGCAGCTCCCTCTCATAACTCTGTAGGTTTGCATAATAACACAGCACTATCCAATTGGTTCTACATCATGAGTAACTGTCTAACCAACACTGAGATGACAAAACATATTTATTTATAAAAGCTTCAGTTCAGTATGAAAACTGACAATAACCATTGTTGAAATATGACTGAATTGTACTCTCGTGTTTGACTTGACCTGTCAGCCTGTTAAAGGTATTTTAACAAAGTCTTCTGTTGGAACAATTTAAAAGTTGACTTCATGATTCATCATTTCTACAGCAAATGTTGTACAACCAACAGTGACTATCAGTAGGGCTGCAACTATTATTATTACCCCACCCCCCGAAGGGGAGGCAAGGGGTATTGTTTTTGGTTTGGTTTGTTTGTTAACACTCTAGCAGCAAAACTACTGGTTGAATTCATATGAAACTTGGTTTATAGATTGCCAGTAACCCACAATAGATGTGATACATTTTGGGAACAGGAGGTCAAAGTTCAATTTTTTTATGAATTTTTAAAATATTTTTTCTTCTCCCATTTTCTTATCAATCAATTTTGTTTCAATTTACTTCAAACTTGGCACATATATAGAGGCAACTGATATGCTGACATCAGCACACTCAAAGACATGATGACATCAGCTGGATCGATGCCAAAATAAGTTACAGCGAGGGGCAGGGTTTGTTGTGCCTGGCACCACATTATTTGTATTTATTTTTTTGTCCATTAATGTTTTATTTTCCTCATGGTGAAAATATTAATTACTTATAAATGTTATGTTTTGGTTCACAAGCCACAGAAAAACTAGGAAATATTAGCCTATATTTTAAGAGGCTGGAATGAGGTAATTTTCTGACTTTTGTGAAATAATACCCCTTACTTAATAACAAAACAAATCTCCAAACACTACAAATTATTACAATCTTAATCTGTATCTCCCCTGAAAAAAAAACACTGGCCAATTCCTAATTAATTTAATGTATAGGAATACCGTAAATGAAATGTATTAAAATGATTAACTTGCAATTTTAAACACATTATAAAAACACGTTTTAACCTGAGTGTGATTCTGAGTCATATAATGTGTCTGGGTGGTGACAGTGTAAAATGCACAGGAAGAACACACCTGTCTGCCTGTACCTGCCAGACCTATGTTTGGGTGCAAGGAATTAAATCTGCACTGATCTAGACCCGGTCTTGTCTACACTAACCTACTGTGAAGCCCGGAAAACTGGCACGTCGTATTTCAGCCCTTGAGACTGAACAAGGTAAGTCACACAGATGCCACTGAGGGCTCAGCAAAAACTAGGGCAAATCCCACAAGTGTGACTGATGAGTGACTTGCCAACCATTTCACAGTGGAGAGATGATTGATACAGCATGGTCACACTTACCATGTCATTGCCAAAAACTGCAGGATGCAAAAGATGATAGCCAGCCCCTTTTTATTCCACTGCAAAAATAAAATACAGAATTCATCTTCTAACAAAAATAAAAAGAACAGATGTGTATATAACCTCTCTGTAAGCCATCTTTTACTTACCCAAAATGCTGCACAAAGTGTTAAGACAAGGCAGAGCTGGTAAAACAAGAAAGGAACAGTAACTTTCTTGGATTCTTACACAACAACCCATACAAATTTAGTAAATTTAAACAGAGGACATCCCTTGTGTCTGGCTTAAATGTGTTGTTGCGATAAGTTACTTTATCCTCTAAATCCTCTACGTCCACATGGTGGAATACCAGATCTTTGATTAAATCTGACCTCTGTATCCAAAGTTACAGTTGCAAACACAATGTTACGTCATTTTAAGAAGCTTTTAGAGAACACAGTTCACCTAGTGCAACAAAACAAAACACAGACTTTGTGTAGCTAGATAGGGGGCTAAAACATGAATATTCAGACAGTACTAAGAGTGCAAAATAACAAATTAAATATTGTTCTTACCAGCATAACAATAGTTGCTATCAGTCTTGTTGGCTCAAACATGCGCTTCAGTTGTTTTAAGGGTCCCATTAGGAAACATGTGCTTTAGAAAAAACAAAAAGCAAACAGGTAATGACGCTTTATAAACTAGAGTAACAGGTTTATTCTTGGTCAGTATTTTCATTTCTATCTTGGCCTTTTCTGTCCAGGATGCGTCTACTCTACCCAGCTCTCATGTAAACTCTGTCTATTTTATGTACTTCATTGTTTTTTATGTATTTAATGTACTATGTTTTAGGTATTTTATGACTTTAAGGTATCTTATAATGTTGCTTATTTTTTACTGTACAGCATTTTGGGTGTCTGTGATGTTTTAACAGGCTCAAGAAATAAAATTGGACTGGACTGAAGTTGTCCCATTAACCTTTTCACATTTTTGTCTGTCCTTTTATGCAATCGTTCTATTGTTTCTCATCTGCTTCCTCTGGGGATCAATAAAGTTCCTCTGTATCTTTATCTGTTTATTCATGTAATCCCTCCAGTACTTTCATTACCTTATATGAGTTGTTTGGTTTGTTTTTTATACATTTTGCACACTGTATACTTGAATTGCCAGGTTCTTGTTCTGTCATCTTCTATTCCTCTTTTGAACATTTCACGTATTTTATTTTCTTGGTTTAAATATAAATATGCCTTGACTTCGTCTTGGTTTTGTTTGTGTATCCTCTTGTTACATTACCTTCTGAGCATCCTGCTTTTTTGTTGTAAATATCTTAAAAAAAAAATCATTACCATTATAGATGACATGTAATTATATAATGTATGTGTGAATGACTTTTGTTTAAGTACTCACTTTGTGGCATTGACATGCTTCTGAAATAATAATATTAGTTCAGTAACAGTATCTCTTTACATGCAAACAAACAGAGAACTGTGTGGACACTATAATCAATTTTACCGTACGTTTCAATTATTAGGGAGTTAATATTTCAGGACATACAACATGACACACTGAAAACCTCCTACATGATACGTGTGTGACGTAAGTAAATCTAATGAGACAATGGCTTTCCCGACTGACGAGGATCACAGCTTCAGCCTGAGCAGAGCTGAGTGGGTAGAGGGAATCTGTGGAGCGTCACATCTGTTAAATGAGACACGAGAGTAGACTGTGTTGACGCAGGCTCTTTCTGCTGCTCTACTGAGAGGCCGGGATGCTCTGTTAAACTGTTCAGTGTGACAGCAGCGACTCTGTTGATGTCCACGCACATGCTGTTACGGCTGATTAAAGCTGCAGGATGCAGAGATCAGAGGGAAAAGCACCAGAATTTGGAAAAAAACAGCCTTTCCTTTAACAGCTTTCCCCAATCTGTCTAAATAATCCAAAAGATAAATAAAAAATGGGTGGCCTGATGCAGTTTCTTATGGAAAAGGCCAAAATATCACATCATAGCACTTGAATGTTACGTCTAAAAGACATTTTTACATGAGTAATTACTTTAATCAGTAATTTAAGTGGTAAATCACATGTTTAAACCCCAAACTTCACTGGAGACACCTACGATCAGTCAAAATATTGTGTCATACTAGGGTTGGTTTTCTTCAGCTCGTAAGTAGAGTAGGGATGTAATGCTATGAAATTTTCACATCACAGTTATTGTGACCAAAATTATTACAGTTATCATTACTATTGCGGTATTGTTGAAATGTGCTCAAAATGTTCAAAAAGTACTTATACAGACACTGATATAATTTAATCAAGTTTTATTTTGACAAAAAAAAAAAAAAAAACTATAACAACGACCCAAAACCATTAAAATAACATGGACAATGTACTTTCTGTTGGCAGAAATATTTAAATATTAAATACATGTACTACACATCAAACACACAAATGTGTATTAAAGATGGCACCTTATGGCCATAAGAGGTAACTGCACTTTGTGCAACTTGTAGATAAGAACCAAGACTACTTTTCTTTACATTCAGTGCTCAAGCCTAGATCTAGTCTTACAGATTTAAGAACTGGTACAGAAAGAACACTGTCACTGTTTCATGTACCTTAGAAAAAAAAACTCAATTCTCCCTTTTAATATGTACAACACTAAGTAGTGTCAACACATTACATTGTTACATCCTATTATGAACTTGTTTAATAATGGGGTGATAGATTTCAATGTAACTTGTCTGCTTCTTTTATGATGTTAATGTATAAAAAAATCTGCCTATGAATCAAACTTTAAACAATGAATGCCACCATTTTATTCAAGGTTCCATATTCTTCCCACTATCAAAGAAGTATCCCTTAAACAGACTTTCTGATAAAAGTATGAAAACAAAATGTTCACTTAGGTCATTGTAGAGTTTCAGTACTAAATGGAGTAAAACTGGTCAACCTACTGACTGCCTCAACACTTGTAACACCATGTGAATCATCCTATTTCTGCAGGTAAAACAACCAAACCAATTAACTTGGTGTAATTGGTCACTTACAGTCATGTATCGCTAAAAGTGAGTAATGTAATGCTTTCCGCTCCATATGACACCCTGACTTTGGTTAAGTAACCTGGAATATGAAAGTAGAAGGCGACCCAGTTCCTTAATGCCCTTAAACCCTCTGGATATATGACACCTGACAATGAGACAGCCCCATCTGAAAACAGACCTCTCATCAAATGGTCACTGTCTGTCAGTGAAGTTCAACTCATCACTATACTCAGACCCTTGAGTACATAGATAATAAACTACATTATTCTAAATTGCTACTGATATGATGGCAAAATCATCCAAACCTTAAGTTCACTCTGTGATATTTTCTGGCCTTTATATGCCATCTCTCATTCTAATAAAGGAAAAAGGCCAATATAATTAAATCCACCTTATTGGATAAAATATTATTAAGAATTCCAATGTGACTACCTCTGTTTATCAAAGTACTGATACAGTGCTACAAAAAAGGTCAGATACAAGTGCAGTGTAATTGCATTTTATTACTCAATATAACAACTACGTGACGGCTGATTTAACTTTATTTCTTTTGCTCTGAATAGTTTCTTACTGTGCACTATGATTACTGTACTACAATATAATATACTGTAATATGATGACTGTTACTGATGATAAATTACAGGTTTGACAAATGAGTACCTTCTTCAGTAACACAAGTAAATGTTGGATAAATTTCTTACTTTGCCAAGAATGGTTCTTACAGGGTGTGGCATTGAGGAGAATTTATATCCGAGCCAGGATTCTGTTGCTTATGATTTGCTGTGTTCATCACAGTGTGCTGCACTTATAATAAAAGTGTGATATCCAGCCAAGTATTAGATCAGCCAAATTTCAGCTGGCTTCAAAGAGCCTTACCTGGAAAGAGCTGCAATATTCCCTAGCGTGTAGAAGACGGCAAAAAGCTTGATTCCACCTGGAAGGAACAGCAGTGCTGTACCCTGTTAAAACAGAAAAAAACCAAGTCTATGTCATCTCCACAGAATAATGCACTTCAACAAAACTGATGATGAAAAAATTACTAGCTGAGGCTTAGACTCAATGTGGATTGAAGACATAACTTTATAGTCTCTGAATGTCTTTTAGTAATTTTTAGTACCCAGAAGTTTCACTGGAACAAACCAGCTCCACCTAGTGGCAAAAAAGTACAAAGCTTCAATCAAGAAATACTGATGAGAGGAAATAAATGCCAAATGGATGTTCAATGTTTGGAACACTTTCATTGAGGCAGACTGATAATACACTCAGCATAACGACTTTAAATACAGTATGGATATGGGTTAAAGGGTGTGCATATATAAAATACAGAAGAGCATTTTAGTTTAGTTTAATTTAGAGTTTGTCAGTATGAATTATCATTGAGCTGTGGCATCAGTATCAAAGGCAGTTACTTTCTGTATAGAACCTATACAACCACTCTACTTAATTGTCAAATGCAATATGCCCAAGATACCATGATTAACTACTGAACCCTGATTTTCTTAAAATATTCAAAGGCTGCAGCACAAAACCTTTTCAGCCACCACCAGAGCCAAATGATTTGGAAAGCATTAAAGATATTTAAATTACTTTTCTCAAATCTAATTGTTGCATTTGGTCCTAGTGCACCTCTTCTGGCAGATATGCTTTTAAGTTTGTACATGCTATTCTATACGTCAATTTCTTTTTTTTTTTCCCTTCTTTTTCATTGATGATATGATCCAGAATCATATAAGAATACAAAATTTCTTGTAAGTCCTTTTCAAACCATGAAAAACATTGAATCTTCATTTTGCAGTCTGCAACCAGCATTCCTTTCTGACCATTTCTGTTTGCAACAGAAGACATATTATAGTGACTGAGATACATAGCGTGTGAAACTGTTACAACCTAGTCCTTTTACTTGACATTTCACACCACATACTGCAACAGTTTTGTGAGTAACAGGGTCAAAGTTAAAGGTGTGATGTTATGACAAAGCAGTATCTCCCATTTGTCAGGATGTTTAATGCAACAGTATGTAAGGACATGTGTAGCACGTGCCAACAGCAAAAAGTAAGTGCTCAGCCTGAAATTTCTTGACACAGATGAAACTCAATGTCTTTATTAAATATAAGTGACAGATATCAATCATTTTAATCAGACAGAGCAAGAAGAACAGGAACTTCTTTTAAAGATAATGGCAGTGACTCAAATGAAAAAGTTTACTTAAAGAGAAAGACACAGCACCCAGTCAACTGTGGATTATTGTGATCACTGTTAACAGTGTGGCGATGCCTTTGCATTCTTTGCATTTCTGTTAGAATAAGGTCATCTCAACATGAAAAGGCTCAGACACTCACGAGGATTGAGCAGAGGATGCCCCCAGCAAAGCATATGATGAACCATTTCAACCTGGTGCTGTAGCTGAGAGTGGTGGCATCAAGGACCTGGTGAGAACAATAGGAGGATGTCACAATACAAGCCTAATGACCTGCAGAGGTGGCTGAATGTAAACATCCTTCTGTGCTATAATCACAACACACAAAGACAAACAAGACAATATGTGTTTGTTTGGTCTAACAAGCACAAAAAGTGCACAAAACATCACAAAGCACACTGAATATAATAAACAGAAAAAATGAAACCACATTCTTACACGTATAACCTTATAAGAAAGAATCACATGCACGAAAGACTGCTGTGTCATAATAAACCTTTAATTTGGGTAAGTTTAGGTAGATGTAATATGTAAATGTAACGTTACAGTCGTTACATTACAAACACACACACAGGACAGCATCTTACCTCATTTCCTCCTGGGTGGGAACGCGTGTAAAAAGTACCAGTGCACACAAATACAATTTATTCAATGCCAACAAAACAGTACAATGCCTAGAGTAAAAACAGACCAAGAGGATAATGTTCCAAACTGTTAGCATTAAATTCATTATAATGATCGTGAGCTGTTTTGCTAGTTAGATACTCAACATGCAGCTAGCACATCTTCTGGCATATAACTGCTACTCAATTAGAAATTAACAAAACAAAATATTATTAAAATGTATCGTTTAGGTAATGTTAAATAAAAGGAAACAGCCCACGAAACTAGAATGGTACTGTTTAACTGCATGTTATCATATAATGTTAGCATTAGCACTGTACGCTGTCATCCAGTTGAACTACCTGTGCAGTCAGACCCAGCTCTTCATTCTCCTCTTGGCCGCTTAGCACACGACGAAGCTTGTCCATCGTTGACGGCTAATGCTAACCTATCTACGGTTATTAAACTAACAGTATACTTGCACCGTATTCGTGTTTTCTTGTGACTTTACAGGTGAAATATATAAGTTCTGCTCGGAGTAGTACAAATTCTGACTTCCTCGCTTCCGGAAAAATGCTGTCTTTCGGTACTTACTCAGAGTCAGTTAACACTAGCGCTGTGTACCTCTTTGTCATTTGTTGGGGGTGTTTCCATAACAGACTCCAGATCAGTTTGCAAAGACGACTCCATTAACTGTACTTCCTTTGAATTGGTGACGCCTTTACGTGCTATCGTAAGTAATAATTCTAAGAAGTGATTTAGTAAAATAACCAGGCAGCGCTTGACTGTTGTGACATTTCATGTTTAACTGACGGTATATTTTATCGCAATAAAGTATGGTTCATGCCTGGCAAAAACAGATCAAAATAATCGAGAACAAGGCAATGCGTAAAAATATAGTTTTGTCTATTTAGGTTTGCTTGCTTTCTTTTGCTGACATTTTTCTACAATAAATAACTTTCAAATAAACAGTGAATCAGTGTTTTTAATTTCCTGTAGTTTCCATCCGTGTTGTTTTGTCGCCGTCGTGTGGTCATTGTATGTCGCGATAATGTGCAGGTGGTGCTCTTAATCTAAAGACATGTTATCATTTCCATGGATGGTAATTTTCCTGGCTTGCTTTTTGTAGAGTAGTTAGACTGAGCCCTTGCATAAACATAGAATTAACTCATCCATTAAAGCTGATTTGAAGATTGTTTTATGTCTGCATGTTTATTTTTACATGAATGTTTTGACTAGTTTATGTTAAACAGTGAAATTGTAATTGTTTTGACTGTAGCAAGAAGAAAATAAAAGCTTAGCTCAATTTTTTTTAACTCAAGGATTTATGATGTTACCCTGTCTTCACTGAAAACATGACTATTTTTGCACAACTGTCTACCAAGAAAATATTTTGTGGGAGGTCCTGATGCTTTTGCTTAAGTTGTTTTGGCTGCAGAAATATTACCTGAGACCATATGCCACTGATGGTCAAAACATTTAATTTATACAGTGAAAGCCTAATGCATTCAGTATCAGAAACTCTTTCATCCAATTGCACTTAATTTAATTGTAAACCAGAGACATTCCAGCTCAAATATTTCTATTTTCTACATCAACCTGAACCTGTAACTGCTCTCATCTACTTTATTACTTTAGGATAATTTTGTTAAGAAAAAACAGGATTGGTTGGGTTAGTCATTATGGTAATCATTAATGTCTTATATTCCAGGTCATATTTTGAGAGATTTTAATAATAATTTCAAATGTATTCGTTTACAGTATTTAGCAAAAGTATCACAGCACACACACAACACACAGTTCATTTTCACAGATTTTCTCTGCATGGCACCCATCTCCTTTTTGCCTAATCAGCTGCCTTCGAGGTGCCTCTTATCACTGTTATGAACTCCAACATTTTGCTGGTTCTCTTCTTCGCCATCAACTCTTGTGCCAGTGCCTTCCTTTATGCTTTTTTTTTTTTTTTTTTATCAGAGCCTACAGGAAGGATACATATCTGCTTATGAGTGCCATGGGATGCTGCAAAAGCAAGGCCAGTGTTTATTGCATGTTTAACGAAGAACAAAAAGAAACTAAACAGTGAGAGATCTCAAAAGGGTTAAGCCTTGATTTTATGAAAGGGCAGAGGTATGACCTGAGAGAAGAAAAGCACACTTGAAACTAAATTAGACAAGTGGTGCCAGGAATAACAAACCCTGCTCCTCACAAATGTTTTACCTGATTTGCCCTATCTCTTATCATTGAAAAAACACATTTTTGGTGACCATGACCTTTGATTTTTGACCTACATTCACCAAAATTTAATGGGATGGGATCACACCTTTCCTGAAAATTTCATGGAAATGGGTCTAGTAGTTTTTGTGTAAAGTTGCTGACAAACAAACAAACAACCAGACAGACAGACAAAAAAAAAAAAACTAACCAAAAACAATACCCTCGCCTCCCCTTCAGGGGGCGGGGTAACAAACAAGTGGTGCCGGGCACAACAAACCCCGCCCCTCGCAAACGTTTTAGCTCTTAATGTACATCTCCATCTCAAAACATGAGACTATGGGTTTGACCTTTCAAGGTTGTTCAAGGTCAAAGGTCATGATACCATTTTGGAGCCTACATGTAGTTTCCTATCTGTCAACAACAGTAACTGAGTACTTATCACCACTCTTTTTGGAGTTACGACCATTTGAAATTATGTGACCTTGATTTTGAACTTTGAAGGTCACTGCAGGTCAAAGGTCACTCTACTCTACTCTACTCCTTTCTCCCTTCCCTAGCCAGTCAGCCTGCCTGCCTGCCTGCCCACCCACTCGCCAAAAGCTCAGTCTGATCATAAACCCTGATGACAGTTGAAGTTATCCTTTATTATTTTGGATGAGCATATGTGTGCGTTTCTCTGTTGTCTGTGATCTGTTGCAGTAATACTCACTCAGAAATACTCCATCTAGTGTTGAGAGGGAAAAGCACTTGGTTTGTGTACATCTCCTTGTAATTCTGAGATATATAGATGTTCATTAAAGCTCAGATTAAATTTGAGGATTATTATACCAAAAAAACAGGAAAACTAAAGAAAAAGTGACTTTTTCAGTAAAATATATAATTAACTGAACATAAAACAAGTGTCTGCGATCATTGTTATTTATCAAACTCCATGGGTTTTACTTGTGAATCAATATTGTAGAAGATGATGGTGTTTCCATGGTAACGATGGAGTCTCTGAATGTCCTAATGGATCATATCTGATGACCATGAAAAGATGACAAACTACATGTTACACCAATTATTGACATGTATTGATAGGATTAGTGGATCAACAGGTATTAAACAGTTTAAATCAGTAGATGGTTTTGGTCACCGGTGGACGTTTGTGTCTTTATGGGTTAAATCAGGGGTCTCAAATATGTGGCCCCTGGGCAAACACCGGCCCACCAAAGGGTCCAATGTGGCCCGTGGGATGAATTTATAAAATGCAAAAATTATAAACTCATTTTAGTTCAGGAGTCAGATACAGACCTATGTGATCTCAAGTAAAATCATAACATAAGAATCTGTAAATAATGACAAGTACAAATGTTCTTCTTGGTTTAATGTGAAAAAGATAACATTGCACTATAAAGATATTTACATTTACAAACTATCCTTTAACAATAAAATGTGAGGAACCTGAAATGTCTAAAGAAAATCATGTGTAATTTTAACAATATTCTGCCTCTTATTAAATATTTTGTGTATTTGTAAATCCCCTGTGATCTGCAAGTTTTGTTAATGATAAGCCGAGATGTAATGTTGTAGAAACTTACTTCAAACGTCACTAAATTTGAACAAGGTCCTGCCTGTTACCAAATGTTTGTGTAACATTGTGTGCAATATACATTTATAAATGATAAGTTGAGCATGATATCGCTAAAATTGCACTTATTTTTCTTACAAAATTTCAGTTTTTTTTTCAGGTTAATCACATCTTTTTTTGTGAAAGGATAATTTGTAAATGTTAATTTTTTTTTTTTTATTGCACTAAAAGCAACGAGAAAAAGTTATCATTTACAGGGTATTATGCTATTATTTTACTGGTCCGGTGTTCACTTGACATCAAATTGGACTGAATGTGGCCTTTGACCTAAAATGAGTTTTACACCCCTGGGTTAAATAATTCAATAATTTAGAGATTATACTTGGTTCATTTTTCAATCATCTCTGTGTGATTATTTATCACAGAATGACCAGGTGGTTCTCTGTTTTGTAATAAAGTTTTTTTTTTCTTTTTCTTTTTTTATCCAGATGGCTGTGTAATCTTAAGATTGGGATGATATAGTGCCGAAAGTGACCACGTGGTGGAGACACGAAGCACTTAATTTCACCCAACTATTTTTTTTTTTTTTTTTTTTTTTTTTATTATATGGGTTTTGATAATTATATTTTTTAAATAGAGAAATAAAATAGGTCTCCTTGCTTGTATATGATTGAGGGGCTTGGAAAATATTATAGAATTTCATTAGTGTGTTATATCTATTAAAAATATACAAATTATGAAAAAACAAGCATTACAATGTAAACTCATTACGTGCAGGATTTTTTTTTAGCGTTTGCATCTTTTTTTAAAAAAAATGAAATTTAAACTTTTGTGTGTGTGTATTATCAGCACTTCAGTGGGTTTGCAGTGTTTTTCAGATCAGTCCCGCCTTCGTGGGATCCTCCTGTGACGTGGAGCAAAGTAAACTTTTGTTTTTTTTTTTTTTCCCCCCCTCTATAGCAGAATGTGATCTTTGGTCAACAACTCCAGTCGGACTGAGCTGCACAGACCGCGGTGTGTGATGCGGACTGTTACCAGAGGATAGAACTGTCCGGTTCCGATTAGAATAAAGAAAATAAGAACCAGAAAGTGTTTGGATTGTTGCGGGACAAAAGCAGTTCAGAGAGGAGCTGCAGAGTGCTGGTCATGGCAAAGAAGTCAAACCCGGGCTGGTTAGAAGTTTTCCTCTATTCAACACTCATCTCCATTATCGTGGGGGCTCCGGTCAACGGTAAGATGTTGGTTTTCTTCCCGTTTCTGAAGTGAAGTCAGTTGTTCTCCACAGCTGGAAGACATTGAAATGCCAGAGAAAAAGCCTTATCTCTGCTGCTGGGATTTATTTATAACCTGACCTATATGGCATCTTTAATGTGTATTGGCTTATTCGTAAATCAGGTGTAACCTGTGTCCTTTCCTGAGATTTTATATAAAAAAAAAAAAATAGAAATGATAAAAACGTACTGATCTTTGTGGTAGCATGAAACACTATTTTGTGCCTTACTCAAAACTAAACAGTGCTGATAGGATAAGTTATCTGCCTTCATTCAAGAGCTATTTAATACTTAACAAAGTGATGTGATTAATCCATTTCGATTAATCTTTGCAAACTTTGTATAATTTTAAACTGTTGCCCATGAACTTGGAATGATTTTTTTTTTTTTTACCTTTTTCTCATGAAGTCATTGTGATAATGTGATTTATTCATGATAGATGTAACTGGGACTCAGTACGTAAATGACTGTACCCGGTCCAAGATGATTACTATTGTGTATGACTAGGAATAAAAAGAGGAATGTGGAAAAAAAGTGTACTGTTCCTGTTATATATATTCATTTGTTTATAAGTTTGAAGGAAACTCAATATTAAAAAAAAAAAAAAACGTGAAAAAAAGAGAAATGTGTCTGAAAACAAAATTGTTCCAACTAAGGGAGCAAGAGTGTATGTATTTCTGAGGGTTTTTTCCCCTATATGCCTATTTTAAGAATTCTTGTCTTTCTCGTCGTTCCATTGTTTCTCTTTCAGTGTTACTTAATGGAATTTCTGTAAATGATTGTTACTAAACCTTTAGTTTGGTCCATATTGAATCGTAAAGCCATGATTAACTGCGTACTTTTACATCTGTTCATACACTGTCACTACAACAGAACATCTATTCTTGTAAACAGGCCATTACTCTCGTAGACGATCTCAGCGACCCATCAGGACATCTGAGATCCACCATGAAACCCGTGCTTCACACGTTCATCTCACCTGGGATGAGGTGAAACGGCTGCATTTCAAGCCCACTATAGGCTCCATCCAGCTGTCTGAAAGCCATGTGGCCAAGTTCAACTGCTCCATTGATATCCCCGATGCTCATGTGGAGCCCACGATTATCTGGGTAAAGAACGGTCAGGACCTGGCGGGAAATGTACATGTGGTGATGAATGAGCTCCAGACCATCACAGACGGAGTAATAACACTCCTTTCGACTGTCAGGTATGGATATGTAGATGCATTTTGCTGAGGAAGGATTTGACAACACGAAAACACAAAAGTGATCAGAATTCTTCATGTGCCTGTTGCAGTATTAACCGTGTGCAGAGAGTGGATGCAGGGGAGTACCGCTGCAGACTGAGCATCATGAATATGCTGGTTGAGTCTCAACCAATCATCATTGAGGTGGAAGGTGAGTTTTAAAGTTTTTCTGTGTGTCAGGTCTTCAGATGTGGATCAAAAGTTGTAAAGCAGACCCCTACACTTAGTATAGCTTCTAAGTATGTATTTAATTGCAAAGTATGTACAGTCGCAGAAAAAAATATCAGACCATCAAAAGTCATCAAAAGCAATGGTTATGCAATCAAGTACTAACGCCTGTGTGTATCATGTGACTAAACCAGACAGAAAAGAAAACATGGAATGCCTTGAAGCGTTGTTTTTGTCAGTACAATGACATAGATATTGATGTAAGAACTGAAGTGATTTGGGTTATTATCAAGAAAACATGGAAAATGGATAGATATCAGCTCTGAAATGAAAGTTTTATGAGCTATTTTTGTTGTTATCATTATATTTGACCAAACAAATGTACCTTTAGTTGTACCGGGCATTAAAATGAACAAGAAGTTGAAGAAGACAAGGGTGGTTTAATAATTTTTTCCATGACTGTATGTATGTATGTATGAGCATTTTTTGTAACTTTCAATCCACTCACCCCTGTCCTCAGTGTTCCTCTGTGCTATGTTCTGCATATATGTGTACATTTTTGTGGGATGTTTTTTTACATTGATCATGTTAATATAGGTCTGCCGACACTTATCCAACAACCCGATGACAGGAACGTTTCTAGGAACACACCTTTCACACTGTCATGTGAAGCAGTTGGACCTCCAGATCCTGTTCAGATCCGCTGGCTTCGTGATGGATTACCTGATAGTGACTTCCATAACTCTCCCAGCAGCTACTCTGTGTCAGGTAAGAAATACTCATTTCCTCTTTTTTTTTTTTTTTTTTTTTTTACTTAACA
Source organism: Apogon hyalosoma (assembly GCA_037367295.1). Classification (NCBI taxonomy): domain Eukaryota; kingdom Metazoa; phylum Chordata; class Actinopteri; order Kurtiformes; family Apogonidae; genus Apogon; species Apogon hyalosoma. The sequence continues at coordinate 13,827,072 of JAPQRP010000009.1, read as the reverse complement.
GTATTGAGGAGTTGAAAACAAACCTTTATAGATAAGTGCCATCTCTTGTTGTTCTCCTTCCACATTTCAGTAATTAATCAAAGTGAAAGAAGCTGAAGATCTGCTTTGTGGTTTTTCTCATTTAGATGTGATATGTACTTGCTCCGTTGTTGAAATTAAATGTGTTATAAGATTTTGGGAAGTTATTACCTCTGGCATTTTGTGTAATTAAAAGTACTCCTTAGAACAGCTTTTTAAGTGCTGTTTGATCTTTTTTATGTGTTATGAAGTAAAGGAACTGTTTTTTTCCACAATAACATCTGTTCTCTGTAAAAGTGGTATAAAAACAGTAAAATTAAGATAACTCAAGTACTGGAGGTTATTAAACTAATTGGTCTGACTTTGCTTTACTCCCTCTTGGGGATCAATGTGGAAACAGTCATAAACAAAGATAAAGAGCATTTAACTCTTGAATAAAGAGTCAAAGTGAGCACGTGGTTTTGGACTGCTAACATCAGTTTGTTGGTGGTTTCTATTCTGCCTTGTCTCTGCTGCCTCAGCAGCTGCACCTTGCTTAGTACAATGAGATTCATCACCACAGTCCGTTTCACTGAGGCCTCCTGCTGCAGTGCTCAGTGGTTAACACCGGTCATTCATGCACGGTCAGTGATTTTTGTAATAGTGTCCTGTTAACGGTAAAAACATAGTTGATGCTGGGAAGTGATCTAAAAAGAGTGACCTGGAACAGCCAAAGTCCCAGCAAAACACAAATAAGTAAATGATTATATTGACTTAAATGAGAAGAGTTGGCAATTGTTAAATGATCAGTTACTAATTTTTTATTTAACTGATTGTTCATTTAAAGGGTTCTATGTAGTGCTGATATTCAAACTCTCACCATCAGTGAGGAAATTGTGTACCAGAACACACTCTCGACTACCAAAACCACCAACGGATCAACACTATCTATCCACAAACTGTATCACTCACCGAGGCTCATTGTTTACACACATCTGTATTATGGTATCATCAAGTTTTCATCTTCAAACAAAACTCACAGCGTTAGTTTTCCTCACCATGGGAAAAGTGACTCAAAGTGACTCACTACTCTCTCTAGTTGTCACATAAATCTGACAGTGCATTGGTATGAATATATTCAGTTCATATCTCTACAATCCAATACACTGGCATTGTTGTTATAACTCTGTATCCTCAGTGCTTTAATAGTAGATTTAGATTTATTATTATTATTTTTTTAATATTTTAAAGTAGACCTACTACATATTGCCCACTTAAAAGTTTTTGATTTACATTCAAGTAACATCAGTAGGTATTATTTAATCTGAATTCTTCATGAATATAACTCATTAAAGTCATGCATAATTCTAAAATGAGCCATGTGTTCAGGACCTTATTTTAAGGGATTTTGAAGTCATCATGGAACTATATATTTATTGCCCCAAATGCAAACAAAAGCAAACATTTGTTAATAGTCAGATAACCTTCTTTGAGACATCTGACATGTGCCCTAACTCCTAATTTTTAGTCTGCCAAAGGCAAAGCACTCCTGCTATAACCAGTGAGTGGTGAAACAGCCTGAAGCTAAGGGGTTAAAGGTTTAGAGCTGTGCTTTGGTCCAGCATGCGCAAGGGCCTGGGCAGTATGGGGGGGCTGCACAGGGAGTCTGTTCGGGGGTTGGCTCCGGGGACAAAGACTTCATTCACAGGACAGCCCACTACCCAGCAGGGAGGGGCTGGACCCAGAGGCAGGCTGGCTGGGTGCAGGCTACCAGAGTTCTGTGCTGGATCTCAGCATTGGCACAACAAAACAGTAAACCCACTCTTCTGCATAAACACCTTCTGCACACTATGAGTGAAGGCCCATTTCATTACGTACTGGATTGGTGTTTGTTATGAATGTGCACATTTTTTTCATAATGCCAGAATTAAGCCATTTATAAGGTGCAGAAGTTTGTGGACAACAGGATAAGATCTAGTTTGGTCAGATTTTAAGCCAAAAGACCAAATGGCAGAGTAGTTCTTGACTATATTTGCCGCCAAGACATAAAAATGGAAAAATAACATAGACATTTCAGGCGGTTTAGTAAACTGGAGCTCCTCCAAACCTAATTACAGGCTACTGGATCCACACTGCAGGACTTCCACATTTCACATTTAGTCGCTGCAGCTCACTCTGCACTTTGGATTTTTTTCATGTTTTACTTTGAGTGACCAACCCACCCTCTTTCTATCTATAGTGTTGCTTTTTGTTTTGATTTATTTGCCAAGTAAAGTGAAAGAAGAAATGTCAGTGCATGACCTTTCTTAATTTCTTTTTTCTCAGGAATATATGATGGAAAAAATAGTATGTGCCACTTGCTTTAGACACAAAGCCTCTCCTCAGATTTTGTGCCTTGGAACCGGTTACTGTTAGACTAAAATACTGTTAAATATATAGTATATTTAAACATATTTTAATGCAGCATCATCCACCTACAGCAGCTCTGCTTGGAGGAGTATATGAAGCTATAATTTAGAGGAGTTTAAGGGTTTGGAACATGTTGATTATTTGAAGAAACAGCGGAAAATGGAATATACTGCAAGGATATTTATAATGCATTACAGTATGTTTTTCTGCCATTCAAAACACTGTTGGAATGCGTTGTTTAAAGGAATGGCTTCAAATAAGCAGACTTTTTTGCATGGTTTTTTTTTGCCGAAAAAACTGATTTTTGGTAGTGTCTCTTTAAGAAAAACCAACAGTAGGGTTGTGATATTTACTAACTTGACTTTACTGTTATTAGCCCTTTGCTCGGTGGTAAACTTATATAAGAATGTCAAATTTGCTTAGTTCACACTCTGCCATCTGTTTCTCGCGTACTTTGAGGTGAGGTATGTGGTAATTTCCTTTGCACAGCTTGGCTGAAAGTGTGCTGATGTGTTTACATATTTCTATCAGAAGCTTAAACGCTATTTTTAGGTAGAATTTTGTCCCACGTGGTCCATTTTTTTTCTCAGTTTTAAGTGTTGACGTAGTGCAGCCTGTAGACCTTAAGGTTTTATTTTTTCACTAACAAATGCACAGTGATGTTTGTGTGAAATATGAAGCATCGGTTACTCTGGTGGAAGATAGAGGAAAAGAAAGGCAAACTCATGAAATCAAAATTTTCTTCAAAATGTAAACAAAACATCTCAATTTAGTTCCAGTCATCCCTGTCAGGCTGTTTTGCGGTCAGCTTTTTGGAAGAGTTTCCGACACACACTGGAAAAAAGAGGACAAAGGGGACATTATTTAGCAGCTGTCCTAGTCGTATTCAACTGATCTGTGACCGGTTGAAAGACAGGAATTGTATGTCCAGGAAAACAGAGCCTGTGGAAGGATTGTTATCTCAGTACATAACACTGGAAAGGCTTAATTCGAGGTTACTTTTGCAATATAGTAAAAGAATGACTTACCCTAAATGTGCTTTTCTATCAGCTCAGTCTGAAACTCTTACTTCTCTTCTGAAAGTGACATAGTACATTCATCTTTTGACAATAAAGAGATTGTTTAGTTGGAACCAAATAGATAAGAACGGGACTCATGCTGCAATATTTGTTCACATTTCACTCATATTTTCTCTAAATTTGGCAAAATGCAGCAAACATTCTTCACCATCCAAATCTGCACTCTCCTGAATGATGAATCCTATTGATGTTTAATTGCAGTCGCATGGTTAATTGTTATTATGAGTACATTATGGGTGAACGCATGGATTTTGTTGTTTGCTATAATACTATGGCACATGCCTGAGGACTAGAGACAGGCTGCCAAAAAAAGGCCATAGGAAGTAAAAGATTTCACCAGTAGTGAAATAGATGTAGAGTAAATGAACTTCAACAAAAAAAAAATCATATGTTTTTCTAGACCATCAGTACTGGAGTTACAAGAAAATAGAAAAAGGCTTTGATAAAATATGTCATATTTGTCATATTGTATTTATTAAGTGCATAAATTATTAGTACAAATATAATCACCTTAAAACATATGGAATAAAATAAACATTTGTCTAAAAGCAAGATGTTTCCTTGAAAAAAAATAACCTAAGAAAGGAGCAAAAATAAGAACTGAATAGTCTTTGGAGTGACTGTACTGACAAAAAAAGGAACAAATCATGGGAATTAACAAAAATAAGAAATTTTGGATATAGTAAATAGCTTTGGGCATGAAGTTGATTGTTGGATTGGATTATGCAAAGCTTTCCACCTTACCTGAATTTGATTTCTTACAAAAATCTAACTGTTTTGTCGCTGAATAAAGTATAGAGGGATAAAGCAAAAATAAATAAGAATAAAGTATCATCCTTTGTTATTCATGTGTCAATTGCAGGTGTGGACACATTCACCCAGTTCAGCTGTGAGGCCTATAACTCCAAAGGTGTCACTACCTCCAGGGAAGCAAACATCAACATCAAAGGTGAAACTGGATCCATTTAAAGCTTTCTGACATTCCAAGGAGTTTTCTTGCTCTGCCAGAAATGCATGCCTCTCTGGAAAGGTCTGTAATACTGCTTCTCCTGCTGTTTTTCAGCACTTCCCAGTCCTGTTTCTAATGTTACGGTGGTGGAGAGGCAGTCCAACAAGTTAATGCTTAGCTGGACCCCTGGACATGACGGGTTCTCCCCACTCACCAAATGCCACATTAGAGTAAGTCTAAACAAACACAGATACTCTGTCGCACTCTCAGGTCGGTTAATACATAGATTGCATCAGTGACATAAAACCTTGGATGTCACTGAATTTTCTGAATCTTAACCCAGATAAATCAGAAGTTATGGTTTTTGGCCCTAGTGTTTCTAGTCAAACTGATCCTGTTGACCTAGGCTCCTTATCACACTTGGTTGAGCCAGTCATGCCAAATTTGGGTGCAAAATTGACCCCGATCTTAAATTCAACCGACATATTAGTGGTGTTGTCAAGTCTCGCTTCTTTCACTTAAGACAGCTTACAAAGGTCTAATCAATTCTGTGCAGTGATCCATGCTTTTGTGACTACTAGACTCGACTGTTGTAATGCACGTTATGTGGGTTTGAGTGAAAATGCACTTTCTGCAGCTTGTTCAAAATGCTGCAGTTCGGCTTTTAACAGCGACAAGTAAACATGAACAAATCTTCCTTGTTTTAGCTTCACTCCGTTGGTTGCCAGTGCGTTTTAGAGTTGATTCTAAAATTCTTGGATTTACTTTTAAACGTTTGAATGGCCTTGCCCCCTCCTGCTGACCCGATCCACCCCTACGCCCCCTCTCGTGCTCTCAGGTCAGCAGACCAGTTGGAGTTTGTGGTCCCAAAAAATAAAAAGAAGCTTTGTGGGGGCTGTGCCTTTTCTGTTGCTGCCCCAAAGCTGTGGAACCAGTTGACTTTAGATGTTAGACAGGCTTAGTTTCTGCCTGTATTTAAATCATGTCTAAAAACACACTTTTTCTTGTTGGCTTTTAATCAGTGAGTGAGATGTTTCTTTAAATTTCCGATGTTGTTTGTACCAGATTTGAATTTGTCTTTGTTTTTATGATGGGTGTATTTTGTTGTACTCAGCCCACTTTGCATCCTGTGTTATCACTGTTTTACTTATTTTTCCCTTGTTATATGATTTGTGAATGGCACTTTGACCAACTGTAAAGTTTTTAAAGGGCTTCATAAACATAGTTGGTATGCTATGGGTATGGTAATGCATGTTGTCTGTGCTGTTTTTTTAGGTTAAAGAGGTGAGTCGGAGGAAAGGTGAGGTGATGACCACCAGGTTCATTAACGTCACAGTTCCACCTTTTAAGTTTGAAGTCACCGGGCTGCAGGCTATGACATGGTACAACATGAGTGTGTCCTGCAGCAACGAGGTGGGAGCCTCCCCTGTCACTTTATGGATTCAGAGCAACACCACAGAAGGAGGTGTGTGAGTTCACGGAACAGCCGTCATGTGACATTTGATAGTAATACACCAAAAATCCGGAATACCACACATGGCAGATAGATACGGTAGTTACAACAAGAAAAAGTAGTCCAAAATCTAATCTATAACTGCATTTTACTTGAACTTTATATGAGCGCTTCCATTTTATGTAACTTTATACTACTACAACACATCTCAGTGGAAAAAATGGACTTTCTCTCCTTGACATGTATATGACAGTTTTAGACCCTTTTCAGATTATAATTTTCACCCCCTTCCCGACAAGTGAAAACCATATTGTCAAATGTATTGATGTTGAATGCTTATAATAAACTAGCGTGTTGACCCGTGGGGATCCATGGGTTCTAGATGTGGAAGTTTTTATACCATTGTGTATTCATGCATGCTGTACAGCGGTTACCGCCAAAGTGTTCTGGCCATAGTAATGTGATATTAAGGCTAATGGATTCCAAAATTACTAATATCTCCCAAAATGTTGGTCCTATCAACTTGTATTTTTCGTTAGTGTCTTCCTTGACCAAAAATACATAAGTATGCCAAAGTGCAGTAGTCGGCTCTTTCCAGATTTTGAGTGAATCCTCGGACACACACACATGCAAGCACACAGAGGCCATTTGGCTTTTATAATATAGATTGAGCATGAAGTAATATAAAGTCTTTTTTTAAATGTGTCATTACAAAGGTGAAAACAAGCCTGTTTTTCTGAACTCATAAAAAAAAGTAGAGATAAATGGTTCTCACAGAGCAGTGAAGCAACAAATATATGAGGATCTTAAGAAATGTGACTTGTTTCAGAAGAATAAACTACTCAACACTCAATAAAGTAGTTGAAATGAGCAGTAAAATACAACAGTCATATCATATGACACCAAAAATATCATATAAAATAGTTAAACACTGACAGGTACCATTTTGTTGCATATCAACTACTTCTACTTTCAATACTTCATACTTTTCAACACATTTTGCTGATACTGTTTAATACTTCAAGGTTTTGAGAACAGATCTAATCCTTACAGTGGAGTATATTCACTGAGTGTTGTTTTACACTTCTGAATATTTCATCTACCACTGCTGCATACGCATTCTTTCAGGAGTTGGATACAGTATTCACCTCTAAAATGTCAGTCTTATTTATTTTCCAAGAAGCTGTTATTTTACTGTTTCCTTCTTATCATAGCAGATTCTTGTGGAGGTTCCAGGAGAACAGAAACATGTTATTATCCTCCTACCTTTCCATTCGAAACATAAGCCTTCTTGCAGCAGCAGCAAGTAATACCGTAACTGGAATTTACAGAAATTACACAACTCGCCGCTGTGTGTACAGCAAGACAGAATGTAAAGCTAGATGTCATATCCACTAAAATCTTGGTTGTTTTCCGGAACAGTCACATAGGAAACAGGAGTGGTCTCACTGAGAAAACACAAAGTACTTACAGGGTGGGGGAGCTTTCAATTTCCTTCCGAAAGCCACCGCAGGGGATATTTTAGTTGAAAGATGTGATACGTGTGCCAGGAAGTGACCACATACCAAAGTGTAATCAAAGAGTTAAACAGAGTGGCTGTCAGTGTATTTTTTTCCATTTTTTATATTTACATTATTTATGTAAAGGATATTTTGATTTAATTGTTCCTGTTAGTGATACCTCCCATTTTTTTTTTCTCTCTCTTAGTGCCATCAGTGTATCCCAGAAATGTCACCGTACATCTGAATGAGTCATCATTGGTGATCAGGTGGAAGCCGCCGCCAGAGGACCGAATAAACGGCATCCTGAAAGGCTATGATATTATCGTTAGACATGGAGGACAAATGAATATGGTGAGCTTCTCAGCAATACACTGACTATAAACTCATACATATATTTCTGATCTAATTTCTGTTTCATTCTTACATTTTCTGATAATGATGACTCATGCATGACAAGTATGAAAGGAATCCCACAGATTTGGAAAATGTACTCCTCCTTTGTCCCACCCACTGAACCAGAGGTCAACCCTCCGCTTATCTGTTTACAGCAGTTTTTCCACTTGTCTCAAGAGGTAGCGCGGAATGGAAAGTCATTTATGAGAAGTGCCTTTTTTCCAAACTCGCTCTAAATAGCATCATTTAATGTATGCATTATCCCACAGCGGTTTGAGCAGTCTTTGCTTACTGCATTCATGCTCTCTGATACAATAGCGTGCTTCCTGTTCTTCAGTCTGTGTCGAAGGTAAAGGAAGCTGATGCTGTGAAAACTGGTAATCTGTGTTTTTCTTTGTCAGGCATGTGGCCTTGAGTCATCACAGAGTCAAAGGAATATGAATACAATGGGATGTGTACAATAGGACTAAATATTCGTACGTGTTGTCGAGTCAGTCGTTGATGTCATTTCACCAGAGACTTTGTAATAGTTGGGACTGGAAATATGTGGAAGTCAGTTTAATACTGCTGAATAAATAAAATGGTAGAGTTTTGCAATAACACAACCCTCACAAAGGATTTATAATGATAGTTTAAAAGTAGGTTGAAAACTGTCTATAAGTCATAAATAAATGCTTTTAAAGAACTTATAATAGTTTTCATACATTGGTAAGATGGAATTACTTCTGTTATCTATGTTCTTAAATCAGGCCTTGTTAATTTCTTAGCTTGCTTTATTTTGCTCCTACATCAGTCAGCACTTTAAATAATTCAATGACTTACTAACATGCAACTGGCAAAAGTAGTCACTTAAAACCAACACTTTAAAGTAAGTTTAGCAAATCACCAAAAAAAAAAAAAATTGATGAGTAAAGAAAAGTTATAGACTGAAAGCCATAATAAATTAATCTTTTAATTTGATAAGACATATTTTGATAATTAAAATGAGTATTTAATCTTCCAAACTTTCAACAGCACGGAGGAGTCAGAACACACTTAGAACTAACAAAACCACCAACAAACAACACTATACATGAACAAACTTTATCGCTCATTTAATAAAGAATGAAGCTCATTGTTTTCACACATATATAATGGTATCATCAAGTTTTCCTCTGTAATGTGAAACTCAGAGCTGATTATTTTTACAGCCAAAGTAAAACTGTGTCATGATCTTCATGTGCCTCATCAGCCAGTAGTTTACACTTTAGCGCTGTTAGCTTAGCTCTGTTTTCAAGAGAGAAAACAGTCACCGTAAAACCACAAATCACCTGGATTTTCTGTATGGTTTGTGTTGTCAATAGCTGCACTAAAGATCTGTTTGGAATCGCCAAACAAGGTCAAAACTGTTACAGTTTAGTCTGAACCGTGGATCAACAAATGGCCAACTTCGCCAATATAATAACATCACGTAATAACCAATAATGCTGCGATTTCACTATCAAACTCAATGTTTAAATTTAGAGCTGTGTCCAGTGGTGAAAACAACAGTGCCTCCAGTTTCGATCACTAAATACACAATAAATGTAACCACTTTAAGTTATGCAGATTGTTTATAGACGATAGGAACTCAACACAAAATACCAGCTGAAGCTCTCAAGGCTAAAATCTGCTGGTGGACAAAACAAAGGTGGTTCACCAACCAGTGGGATTTGATGCTTAATGGTAAATATGGGCTCACTATTTGGTATTCTGTAACAGATCACAATAGTACTCATTATAATGTGTTTTAACAGCTTATTAATGATTTCTAAAGCTAATAAAGAGTTTCTTTATAACTACCTATCAATCTTTTATAGGGGCTTATTGTAATCATAAACCATAAAAATGACTTCCTTTTAATTTTGCGTGTTGTGGTGTAAAACTGACGCTGCAGTCCTCTGAGTCTGACGTGGTATTCCAGAATTTAAAAGAATTCATCATTCAGATTGTTAACCACATGTCCTCTGTTTGGTGCCACAGACATGATAAACTGTTAATCATGGGTTCAGCACACCCTGTCAGACTGTCAGCATATTTGTAAAGCAGAGGAACCCCAGATGCTGTTGTGTTGTGAAATACAGGACTGTGTCTGTCACATGCTGACTCCCATTGCAGCACATGAGCTTATCCAGAAAGTCTGCCTGCTTCCCTTTTTATTTTCGAGAGTTTCATTATACGGTTCCTTGAGTGGGACCTTCCAGAAAGGTGGTTTACTGTAAATGGTTGTAACATGGAAAATAAGGGACTTTTATTGTATGTTTCTTGTTTGATGTTGTACAAGAAGTGAAAACAAAGGAAAAGAGGAAGGGAATGTAGTGAATGACAGAAAGGTCAAGACATGCAGCGAGTTGAGAGATTGCACAAGTGTCCAAGAAGTTCCTGCGCCATCAAAAATTCCACAAATTATCTCTTTTCAGGGCTTCACACATTGTTTCACATTGAGTTCAATGACATGTCTTATTGTACCATTTATCTCCAAAAGGGTTATTTTTATAAATATCTCACACTGTCAGAATGAAACTACAATTAAAACACTACTGTCATGTATTGTATTTCAGATTCACAGCTACACCACCATGGCGTCTATACCTCTGCAGGAATTTAACACAACGTACAGTGTGGAGGTGGCTGCATGCACACAGGCAGGGAGCGGCATGGTCAGCCCACCAGTGTGGCTGTTCGTGCCAGAGGACAGTAAGCTGCTTTATTGATTTATCTCCTCAATCTGGAAGCTGTTGACGCCGCAAACCAGCGCAACATACGCGTACATAAATTTGCTGATGTGTCTTATCTCACTAGAATAATAACTGTCCCATGAGTGGACATTATAATGATGTGTAGGAGGAGGCTGTGTATTCAGATGTACTTATATTCTGCTTTTCTACTCTTAGTGTTATTATCCTGGTCACTACTACCTATTGACTTTTCAAGCAACATCTCATCATTTTTGAGCATCAACATCTGCCCTGACAGAAAACCCCCTATCTAACGGGTGATTTTTTTTTTTCTTCCTGTGTCAGAGTCTGTCCCCTCCCCATCTTCCAGCCCTGACACCAGTGTTTCAGACTCTGTCTATGTGGTGCTGGGTGTGATGTGTAGCATCTGTCTCCTGCTGCTCATCATCTGGGGTGGCATCTGTGTACACAACAGGACTTTTGGATTACCATTTGGGTAGGCTTACAGTTTTTGACTTTCTGTACAAACACAGTAATTATCTAAGTTCTAGTCCTGCTTTGAATGTGATTGTCTTATCTAACCACTGTTTATACACCCATTTTTTCTTAGCTTGACTTGAAAACATCAAGGATTTGACATTGTAGTTTCCTTTCTAGAGCACCTGGGGATGTTGAGTAATGCACTTAGTAACAGGCTATAGTGCGACTGAATGTTTCCTGACTCTGTTAATAAACTTCCTTTGCTTCCTCTTAATCACCATCATCTGCACCTGAGGCCTGTAATAACCATCGAGCAGGACTCATGGACAACATCCAGCTGCGAACACTCTGGAATTCATTTTATAGTCTCTGACTCATCTTTGCCAATCAGGATACAGAAAGGACTGTGTCATAGGCTACTGTTCAGATAGAAAAACAGTATCTGACCTAGAACTTAGGAAACAAACAAATCAGAAGGTTTCCTCAATGAGTCCAGTGTTTCATTTGAATCTCTTGTGTATATTATTACTGTACTGTACTTTAATAGGATTAGTTCCCTGTTTAACTTTCCCTTCATTTGTTTTTTCCTCTTGTGTCCCCCTGCAGGCAGCTGTTTGAAGCTAGTGAAAAGCTGCCACCTGTTGTGGAGTTCAAATCACAGAGATCCTACAATCGATCAGCAGTAGAAGTCACACGTATGTTGAAATATATACAGTCACAGAAAAAATTATTAGACCACCCTTGTTTTTTCTACAATTTCTTGTTCATTTTAATGCCTGGTACAACTAAAGGTACATTTGTTTGGACAAATATAATGATAACAATAAAAAAAAATAGTTTAATTTCAGAGCTGATATCTATCCATTTTCCGTGTTTTCTTGATAATAACCAACATCACTTTAGTTCTTACATCAGTATCTATGTCATTGTACTGACAAAAACTAAGCTTTTAGGCATTCCATGTTTTCTTTTCTGTCTGTTTTAGTCACATGATCCACACAGGAGTTAGTACTGGATTGCATGACCATTGTTTTTAATGACTTTTGATGGTCTAATATTTTTTTCTGTATAACTGTGTATCTGTATATTTATAAAAACAAACAAACAAACAAACAAAAAAACACCCATCATGTATGTCGGTAGGCTTAAAATAAAAATTACCTTGACATTCTCCTGTTTACAGTCGGTAACCTCGGTATTAGTGATCAACTTCAGGCCAAACTGCAGGATGTGATGATCACGAGGAACTTACTATCCATAGGAAAAGTTCTTGGCGAAGGTGAGAGAGCAATGTATTTTCAGATAGTGTACACATTTCTGGTCATAACACAGATAATACCATATACAAGTAAATTCATAATTAGTTAAGCGGTAAAGAAATATCTCTGATTAAAATTTTTTCAACCAGGTGAATTTGGCTCTGTTGTGGAAGGACATTTACGACAACTGAACGGGACATCAGAAAAAGTTGCCGTGAAGACAATGAAATGTAAGTACTCTGTTACTTTGATTTTCACCTAACCATAAATATCAGTTGTTGACTCTTTCTTTCTGTTAAAACAGTGGATAGCTTCTCTCAAAAGGAGATAGAAGAGTTCCTGAATGAGGCTGCCTGCATGAAAGACTTTAACCATCCTAATGTCATCCGATTACTAGGTATGACTCTGATACAAATGTAACAGATGGTTTAAGTGTTACCCAGTGTTTGGAGGTCATGGATAAAGAACCAATACACGGAGAGGGAATAACTCCACAGGAAGAAAATTTATTAGCCTTCCACCACTCTCACTTACATTTGTACTCTCCCCATCACATGACCTTCTCTCCCCACTGTATCCTTCCGCCAATCCATTACAATAGTCCCAATAACAGAAACAATATAGACCCAATTAAGTTATACAAATAAAATTAACAAAGCAAAAATAAATCATCTTACATACTTTCCTCTTTTTAAATGAAATGTCCTCATTTCAAATGCAGTGGAACCTCAGAAAAAAAAATCATCTTACAGAGATACTACACACACACTGTACCATATTTTGCTATTGAATGCCACTACTTTGTCTCCTGATCACTTTTTCTTTGCACATTTTTATTGTGTGTGTTTGTGTTAACTTGTTCTCTCTAGGTGTGTGTTTAGAAGTGGGCTCTGGCCACTTTCCCAAGCCCATGGTCATACTGCCTTTTATGAAATATGGAGATCTGCACAGCTTCCTTCTGCGCTCTCGCCTAGGAGAAAGTCCAATGGTGAGAAACAATCCAAAAATGGAACCAGAGTTGTCATGAGCAATATAAATAGACTCACCCAAAATAATATTTGTCTTGTGTGTTTGTTCTTTTACACAGTTCTTGCCCACTCAGACTCTGCTCAAGTTTATGGTTGACATTGCTTTGGGGATGGAGTATCTCAGCAGTCGCAATTTTTTGCATCGAGACCTGGCAGCACGCAATTGCATGTACGTTGAGTCTTTAGTTTTGTTTAAGTTAGAGTTTGTAGAGGAAAACTCATTTGATTCAGCATGAAAAATAGGCTCGTTTCATTTTATTGTCATTTTTTCTACAGTCAGTGTTTTGTTTCTCTTATAGGTTGCGTGATGACATGACAGTTTGTGTGGCAGATTTTGGCTTATCCAAGAAGATCTACAGTGGTGACTATTACAGACAGGGAAGAATAGCCAAAATGCCTGTGAAGTGGATTGCTGTCGAAAGTCTGGCAGACAGAGTTTTTACTGTAAAGAGTGACGTGGTGAGTGTGTCTGTCTTTCTCTCAACTTTTATAATTTCTAGTTTCATTAGGAAGTCTATAAAAACATCTTTTGGAGATTAATGTAGGCTTGTAAGAGTTGTATACATTGTAGAATAAAATCATTTTAAGTGAAAGACAAAATGTAAGTGAAGATTACATACACTATAGAACTGTGTTTATCCTGTAAGCTTCATAATATGATGGGATAACATACAGTAATTAAAATCTGTGATGAATGAGGCTTATCAAGGCTTATAAATATGAAATTTGTTGGTAGTTCTTCAGAAATACATTTTAACTTAATTCAAGTGTTCTGTTTCTGCAGTGGGCGTTTGGTGTTACCATGTGGGAAATTGCTACCCGAGGCATGACACCATATCCTGGGATTCAGAACCATGAGATTTACGATTACCTTCTGGAGGGACACAGGCTAAAGCAACCAGCAGACTGTTTGGATGAGCTGTAAGTGTGTGTGCCTTTTTTGCGCAAACACTTAATTTGGGTTTTGACTGATTTTTTTTTGGAAATACAGCTTTTATTTAACTTCAGCATGTAAAATTTGAAATCAGAGCATACGTTTGTCTCATTATGTTGGTTGACAGCTAGTCAAGCAAGTAATTTCAGCATCATTGAAGGGGTTATATGTAATATTGATGGTCCAAACTCTCAACAGGAGGAGGAAGTCAGGTAGCAGAGCACACTTATGACTACCTAACCCTCCAAGGAATCAATGCTATGTTTCCACAGACTGTATCACTCACTGAATATCATGTAGTATTTATAGTATAGTACTCATTAAATTTTCTCCTTCAAACAAAAACTCATAGCTGGTTACTTTGACAGTCAAAATACAATAACACTGTCTTCTAATCTTCATGTGTTGCATCAGCTGATAGTTTACATTTTAGTTCTGTTAATTTAGCCCTGTTTTTAGACAGAAAACAGCCACAGTAAAACTGCATATCAGCTCTGTTTTCTGTACTGCTTGTGTTGTCAATAGCTGCACTAAACATCTGTTTGGAATGATCCAAACAAGGTCAAAACTGTCACAGTTTAGTCTGAACCATAGATCAACAAACACCTAACTTAGCAGAGATAATAACAGGTCATTATAATTTTAATCCCTCAAAAGAAACATAATCAAACTCACCCGTGTAGAAGAAATGCTATGATTTCAGCATCAAACTCCATTCTTTTCTTTTAGAGCTGTGTCCAGTGGTGAAAACAACAACAGTGTGTCTAGTTTTTCCTCTTTGTTTAGCTGTAAAAGTTATTTCTCATCCCACCTCAACACTTTTTGGCACTTTCTGCCCTGTAGTGTTAATATTCTTTAATAACCTAGACGACCAGGAGAGTGATTCAATACTCTAGTGGTCACATAAATCCATTGAAACATTGGTATGAATATAGTCAGTGGACATATCCAAATGCATTGGTGTCTTTTGGTATATACAGAAGAGGATTAGGGCCACTGGGAAAAAAAAATGAAGGTCCAATATATTTTTTTATTATTATTCTGACAAAAATGTCAGAATTCTGACTTTAATCTCAGAACTCTGACTTTTTTCTCATAATAATAATAATAGTAATAATATACGGGACCTTCATTTTTGTTTTGTTTTTTTTCCAGTGGCCCTAGTGCCCTAGTCCTCTTCTGTAGGTGTAACTTCATAGCTCTTTGCTTTACAAACGCAAATTTTAGGTCTTTTTTTAAAAAAACAAAAACAAAAACAAAACAAAACATTTTAATATAGAAATACAACATAAAACCCCTTTAAAACTTGCTCTGCTCAACAATGCCATCTCGCTATGAAAATGTAAGATGACTTAATTAGGAATAAATCTTTAAAAGTAAAGTAATGTATCTGTTTATAGGTATGAGATCATGTACAGCTGCTGGAGAGCTGACCCGCTGGACCGACCGTTCTTTCCCCAGTTGCGAGAAATGTTGGAAAAAGTAACAGAAAAGCTTCCAGAGTCTTTCAGCAAGGAGGATATTATCTATATAAACACCAGCTTTCCTGAAGAAGACCCTGATGGAGAAGAGCTGACTGTAGACCGTCCTGTGTTCAGCTCTTCACCTTCATGCAGTCGCCAGGCAGTGGAAAATGCTGTCGTCACTGCGGACATTCACGGAAGTCTGGAGGATGAAGAGGATGAAGATGATGATCGTTATGTAGTGGTGATCACCTCTGATCCCTCCCTGAGATCTGGTACACTGAACACTCCTCTTTTAACGAATGATGCTTTGAGACAAGTGAATGGAGAGACAGCAGTGGACCACAGCTCAAGTGATACGTCTCACCTGCTGTAAAGATTAGTACTCGACAGATAAAAACTGTGACGAACACTATTAGACCATGATAACAGTATCCCTCATGGCACTGGGTGCACCTTCACCTCCATTGTATCCTAATGGAGACTATCTACAGTGTTATGAATTGGTCAGAGACAATTTGGACTCTACAAAGCCAGTGTCAGTGTTTGCAAAACCGTCTATGTGTTAAATGTTCCATGTTTCATAAGCTTGAGATGCACTGAACTGTGAAACTGTTTATTATATTGAATTCTGTGTTCAAATGTAAATATAGAATTGTACAGAACATTTATAAAATGAAATTATATATTGTTAAAAGAAATGATTTATAGATTCCTTTGAGACTTGATTATTAAATTGACATGCATTTTGCCATGATTCTCTGATTTATAAATATTGTCATGTTTTTAAGTGTAGTAAGGAGTGAATGGCTGCATTTAGGTACCAATGATGAATACTGCTTTCTTCTTGCTAAAACCAAAAGTTTAAAAAATATTTTTGGAGATCTGGGTGGTTTGTTTGATTGAAAGGTTTTATTATGTTGCAATCAATAATGTGGAAAAGCTGAAACCATAACTTTGCAAATACCAACCATTTCACACTCAAAATGGTTAAACAATCTGTCTTGATCAACTACATAGGAAAAGTTGTTTTGCTGAGGCTGGTGTTTAGCAGTTTGACTAATAGCCAGTACTGATGTTCTTTTCTGTTTATTCTGTTCTTGTTAGTTATTGTCATGTTTGTGCTGAGGAAAAAAAAAAATCATCATTATAGAGTAATATTTGAACTGTTATTTAATTCATTAAAACCCAAACCGAAACTGTTGACCAAAATCATCTACTCCAATCCAATCCATTTTTATATATAAAGCACAAATTTAAACAAACACAAAGGTTTCCAAAGTGCTGTACAAGAAAATAAATAAAAAAACAATAATAATACAAAGATAAAATACTAAGATAAAAACCACAATGAAACATAACAAATAAATAAATAGACTGTCCACCCCAGATAAAATATCTATGCACATAAAATCAGCATCCTATCTACTGATCTAAACTTTAATATCTGTTGATCCACTAATCTATCAATACATGTAAATAATTGGTGTAAAATACAGTTTGTCATCTTTTCACATTTGAACATTCAGAGGTTCTGTAGTGACTGTGGAAACACGGCCATCTTCTACAACATTAATTCACCAGTAAAACCCATGGAGTTCACTTTTTCTTCAGTTTTCTCTGTTTTTGACATAATAACCCTCAACTTTAACCTGAGCGTTTGTGAACATCCATAGTCAGTGAATTAAACATAGGAAAATACTTCATTTTCACTTAAAAACCCACAAAATAAAGATGATAATATTGCAGTAAATGGTGATAAATCTCTTGAGAAGGGTAAAATAGAGAGAAAAATTCATTTAGGAACTGTCTCAAAAGTAGCTCTGGGTCTTTATGGGTTAATGTCCATTTTTTGAGCTTTACGGGGGAAAATTCTGTCACAAATTTATGTAACAACCTTTAACAAAGCAAAAACATAGTAAAACAGACAGTGCCAACAATGGGATGTTATCTTATTTGCTTAGGCTTGTAATGTCCAATACAGTTCAGCCAATATGTGTCCAATAGTTTATACTTTGCTTTGGAAAAATTAAGTTGGCAATGTGCGTGTGACAGGATATTACAGCAAAAATGCACAAGAAACATGCATGTAAAAGAATGCAGCGGAACTGGATTATTGCAATATTTTGTATTATTTATTCTTTATTAGTAATTTGAAGTAATAGGGTTAGGGTGATTCTTGTTTGTTTCCAACTGGTTTTAAGTCAGGTTCAGCTAACTGATCAAAAAATAGCACAAGTAATTCCATTACTCTACTCACTACATAATAACAAAAGCATGTAAGCTGCCGTAAACTGAAGCTGTGGCTGTGGTACAAAGCTGCCTCTCAGTGGTGGAACTGAACAGACTGGGGTTGTCCTCCACATGCTGCGTTCAGGGCCCCTCCTTGCAGTCCGGTGTTTACGCATTACACAGCAAACATGGCTTCTGCAGGCAGGATGAGGACGTGGAGCTGTCCGGCCAGGGGAGTTATGTGTTCATGGCCAGTATTGTTATTATTTTTCCTCAATGCCATGAATGCGGTTAGTGCTGCTCCAGAGACAGGTCTCTGGAGCATCACTGTCGTAAATGTGAGTATCTCGCTAAAGCTAATAGAACTGATGCGCCGGTTAGCAAGCGTCAGCTACGTTAGCCTTGTTATGCTAGTTCTGTGTTGACGCTGTGTGCGAGTATGTAACAGCTATGACGTGAACCCCGTTTGGTAATAATATTTTAGCGAAATTACGCCTTAACACTTGTGAAAACAGATAAACCTGTTGTTTGTCTCGGAGTCAAGGCTGTTAGGCACTTTGTCGTTAGCAGTTGGCTAACTAACTAGCTGGTTTAGATTAAACAGCTGTCTATTAAAACAGAGCTCAATTCCCAAGAAGAAACCTTAAGTCTATATATGTCTCTATACCTTCTGTAAAGTGTCTGCATCCATAATTTGCTCAGGGTTAATCGGCCTGTTTTTCAACCTGCAACTTATCAGTGCCACCAGAACTCACCTTGTAAAACTGATTATACAGTAATGGAGCAAACCAGTAGGACACAATAGCCAGAACTGGACGAAGGACAACTAGAAAGCCTTGATCAATAATTCAAGAATTGAGAAGTTTCAGTTTCTTTCCATCGTTGCTTCCCTGTCTATGTCTAGTTACAGTATTAGGCGTGTTTACAGGCTTTCTAGTGTAGAAAGAAGTGAATATATGACATTAAATACTCCAATTTAGCTGACCTACTGATGGTTTTTCATACACACAGAATAGCTCAAAGGTCAGTTGGAAGCATCTGTGCAGCTAAATGATTCATCAGCAAGATAAATGATAAGAAGAATATCTCTCATTGCACTTTTGCTTATAGAATTTATGTGATTCCACAGACATCAAGACCGCTCCGGTTAAAGAAATCCATGTATAAAGACACTGACATACAGTTGAAAGGTACGTCATGGATATTGTGCTCATGACCAGTCACAAAAGTGCTTTCCTGTTGTCTGATATGTTTATCATCACTTGTATTTTCATCTTGTAGTTATGTATTTTGGCTGTCCTGAGGAGGTGCATTTTACTATTCACTGGTATTTAAGATATTACCCCTGTCACAATGAATTCAACAATATTGAAGTAAGTACAGCAGCTTTAAATTAGTATGTCGAATTAGTGCAGAACATAGATGAGAACTACTGAAGTGTGACTTTGACTGCTTGCAGGAAATGTATGAAAGGACACCTCTGTTTCATGGGCAAGGCCTGGATCCAAATCCTCTCTCCCCAGGAGAGTACATTGAACACAAATATAAACCCATAAGATGTTACAGTGGACTACACTCCTTTCCGCTGCTCAGTGTAGGTTCATTACATTACTCTTAATAGTATGGACACACACTTTGTGAAATTGCATATATAATCTTAACATCTGTTGCTTTTTTCAGAAAGCCAAGGCAGAGCCGCGACCAGTCATTCCACGTGCTGAGGATGAAACACTCGTAAGAAAGATGAACTGTTTCTGATTTTAATAGCCTAGATTAGATTGAAGTCCACAAACAGAAAGAAAAATAACATTGAATGTATGTGGCAGGTATTCAGCATCTTTACTTGATGAATTCCTTTGTTTAGTACTTTTTTTTTGTAAGATTTTCCATGTTATTTTAATTTTACAAGTGGTAAACAGCACAATACTTTTGTAATACAGCAGGATATAAATGCCACCAAGCTAATTACTGAGGAGTATGACCGCAACAGCAGTATCAAAGACAACGTCATAGCCACCACATGGAAGGATGGTCCGTACCTGCTGGTTGTTAAGATCATGTCTAGCAAACAAGATGCCAACTGGAATTTAACGGGTGAGATTTTATTTAACAGGTAACTTTGTCACCAACAACTTATGCTATTTGAACTGTATGACTTGTGTAGGAAGGACAACATCAGCATGACTGGACTGATTCAGCTGTGGTTATCATAGACAGGCAGCTTCCCTTTTCTAGAAACCTGTTCTCAACTGAAGACATGTTTTGTACCCAACACTTTACACCATAAAACATTTTCCCATGTGTTTTTCCAGTTAATGTGGTGATGAAAGGTGACCACGGCTACATTTCTATCACAGAATGGCCTCTGATGATTGTAAGTACATGAATAACAATGCAATATATGTTAAATATATGTATATTATTTTTCTGGATATCGAGGGGGAATAAATTGTGCTTTCATGAACACTGACAAATAATACAAGGAAAAACCTTTCCACAGTAGTTAGTAATAATAATGTCTCTGGGCAAGAGGAGTTTTTGTTGTACCGCTGTGGTAGGAGAAGAAAAATTACACCATTATGTGATCTACTTGTGCCATTGTGTGTTTGTAGTTCTACATGGTGATGTGCATCGTGTACATCCTCTACGCCCTGCTGTGGTTTATTTGGGCAGCCTGCTACTGGAAGGATCTGCTGAGGATCCAGTTCTGGATAGCTGGCGTCATATTCCTGGGAATGGTGGAGAAGGCGGTCTTCTGCGCTGAATATGAAAACACCAATGCTCTTGGCTCTGCTTGTGAGTGTCTATTCGTCATTATAAATATTTTCCAATGTGACTGATATGAAATTGTGAGATGTTTGGTTTTAAATATATTCCGTGTCCTGTTTGTGTTTCTTTTAGCTCCAGGCTTGTTGATCTTTGCAGAGTTAGTCTCTGCCCTCAAGAGAACCCTGGCTCGACTGCTTGTTATCATCGTCAGCCTTGGCTATGGCATCGTTAAGTATGTCTGCATGTAACACATCTATTCAAATAACATTAAGCTGTTCATCAATGTCAGATCAAGCCATCATCATATTCATGTTTCTGTACCTTTAGGCCACGACTAGGGACAGTAATGCACAGAGTTGTGGGGCTGGGGATACTCTACTTTGCCTTTGCAAGCATTGAAGGTGTGCTGAGGATTACTGGGGTGAGTGTTCATCCATTCTTGAGTATAAAACTAACATATACTCCCAGTCAAATGTTTGGACACACCTTCTCATTTAAATGACATGAGATTGACCGCAGATGGCCAACAAGTGCTCAGCATCACTGCGAACTCCTTCCAGATTTTTGGAAAAAACATTTCAGGTGACTACCTCATGAAGCTCATCGAGAGAATGCCAAGAATGTGCAAAGCAGTAATCAAAGCAAAGGGTGGTTATTTTGAAGAATCTAAAATATGAAGCATGTTTTGAGTGATGTCACACTGTTTTTTAACTACATAATTCTGTATGTGTTCATTCATAGTTTTGATGTCTTCAGTAAGAATCTACAATGTAAATAGTCATGAAAATAAAGAAAAAACAGGTGTGTCCAAACTTTTGACTGGTGGTGTATATTAACATTTAAGCCTAAATTTAGTTTGTTTTTGAGTGATCAGTGAGTCACTACTGTGTAATTAAGTCTGTAGGCTCATAAGAAATAATAACCAAGTCCTGTTGTTTATTATTGTTGATTTTTGTACCAAAAACTGACATTCTTTGTGATATTTTTGGGCATATCTGTATTGAAGGGTCGCGATAATGGTCCAGCTCTCATTACAGCAATTGTTCTGGCTGTTTTCGATTCCTGTGCCATCTGGTTCATATCCTTCCATTGTTCAACATGTTACAAAAATACAACGTGTAGTAACAAAAATCCTGTAACAACACAGTGGATCTCTCTGTGATTAACTAATCTCAAGATATTTTTAGTATTTTTCCTTTTTCATTTAGACGATCAGTTTTCCCTTTTAAACTTTGGTTAATGGCTCGGTGTTGTACTTGCTTTTTTTTTTTTTTTCCTTTTTATTCCTTCTCCTTTCGGTGATTTTTCCACATCATTCTCTTTCTCTTCCTCGTGTTCTCTGGTTTTGCACTGTCCTCACCTGTAGGCGAAAGACTCTGACTTGGCCCTGCTGGCCAACATTCCCCTGGCTCTGCTTGACTCCTCTCTATGCTGGTGGATATCCTTTTGTGCACCCACAACCTTTTCCTGTATGGTTCTCCTCCTCTCCTCCCTTAAATTGGGCTGAATGAAGTTTATTTACTGTATCATGTTTCCTCAGGAAATTGGCTGTGCAAGAGCTTTCAAAACACAGTTGGAAAAGAGATGTACTGTGCCTCAGTAGAACATGCCTGCATTTTCATTAAACCTCTACTAAAATTAATAACTGTGAATTTTAGGTATTTAAATGTATTCCTAAAATTGGCTGCCACTGCTTTTCTTGCACACTGAATACATTTTTTTTTCATGCTGCTGCTCGTGGGCAGTCTAAAATTGCCGAAAGTGACTGGTTTGCATGTCCTTTCAAGAGGTCCTGTCTAAACATATAATGTAAATTAAATCCTCATTTCACAGAACATAATATAGTTATTATTATATTAAAAAAAACAGTATTTTTATAGAGGAAATTATAAACATCAACTGAATCACAAACCTGAATTCTTATTAATGTTGTTGCAAATCCAACAAATTAAAAACCTTACAAATCAGCATGCATATTTTCCAGTTTGACTTTAAATCATTCCCACTAAAATGATTCACTACATAATCTGAATTGGCCTCATACATCCAGGCTCCTTTGGTCAATACAGAATATGTATATTTGATTTGGCTTGTAAAAGGACAATAACACTGGTACTGATAGACTCGATAGCTCTGGTTTTACACCTGTCGTGTGTTCACCTTGACTCCCATGAACATATTTGTCAGCCTGGCACAAACCATCAAGACCCTGAAGCTGAGGAGAAACCCAGTCAAGTTGTCTCTGTATAGACACTTTACAAACACACTCATATTTGCAGTTATTGGTAAGTAGGATTAGAATATTTTACATTATCATACCAGTAATTTGTTCGATCTTAATGCACAATCAAAATTTTTAAACTGAATTTAATAAATGTTGCATCCTTTCCTCTCTCAGCTTCCATTATTTTCATGGGTTGGATTGCAAAGAAATTTCACCTGGTGGATTGCCAGTCTGTGAGTATGCAGTTGCACATTACTTTTTAATTGTTGTTTTTGAAAGCGGAAGATTTGAGGAAAAACATGATTGAAATTCATGTGTAATTTCTGACCTGAAGGATTGGATCGAGCTGTGGGTGCAAGACGCCTTCTGGAGGTTCTTGTTCTCTGTCATTTTGCTGGTTATAATGTTTTTATGGAGACCATCTGCAAACAACCAAAGGTAAGCACTAACCAGTATGACTGAATTACTAGTTTGTGCTCTTTTCTGTAGTAGTGCTTTATTATTTACCTTATTTTTATGCCAACAGATACGCTTTCACACCTCTCATTGATGACTCAGACGACGAGGAGATTGAGGAATTCATTGCCTCTGCAAACCTTGGTATTGTATCATTATGAGAGTTTTGCAGTAAATTACAGACACTTGTTCTATGGTTTTGTGTCTTATATTTATTATCTATATCTTTTCTTCATTCTCTATTCACAGCTGATGGCATAAAGTTGAGAGCAAATAAAACAGAGACGAATGGCACAGCGAAGCCTGCAGAACCAAACCCAGTCAGTAACATATCAGAACACCAGTATTTAGTTAAATTCAGTTTTTTTAATTAAAATCACATATCTTAAATTGTGAGCTACCATTACAGCAGATGGCAGTGTTTACTCTTTTTCTACTCTTCTCTACCTGACTAGGATGAAGACTTGAAGTGGGTGGAGGACAACATTCCTAGTTCCCTTACTGATGTGTAAGCATCGCTGTAAATTGTTTGTTATAAATGCATGTATGAGGTCTGTGTGAGTTTAATGGACCATTTGTTTTGATTCTTGTCTCTGCAGAGCTCTACCAGTTCTGCTTGACTCAGATGAGGTACAAATGCTGTTACTTTTGAATAAACACACAATACAGTTTTACAGTTATTCAGTTTGAAAAAATTATGTTTAAGAAATGTATAATTTATTATACTGCTTTATTTTCCAGGAAATCATGACGACCAAATACGAGATGTCAAAGTTGGAGTGAGC
Source organism: Apogon hyalosoma (assembly GCA_037367295.1). Classification (NCBI taxonomy): domain Eukaryota; kingdom Metazoa; phylum Chordata; class Actinopteri; order Kurtiformes; family Apogonidae; genus Apogon; species Apogon hyalosoma. Next base: position 13,802,964 of record JAPQRP010000009.1, on the reverse strand, counting down.
TTATGATAATTAGAGTGGTCAGCTGACATAGAGGTAGAACTTTCCCTGATTCTGGAGCACAGTGTCTGTCCGGAGCCATTCGGTGTTTCAGGGGACTCTTTTGTATGGCCTCGTCTTCACTCGGTGGTGATGCAGCGGGAAACAATTTCCGGGGACCTCTCTTTGTTTTCTCTTTTTTTTTTTTTTTTTTTTGGGTTCAGCTTTTTAAGAACTCAAGACTTAGTCTTTTCACTGACCGGCTGGTTCAGTGTTTTCCTCATGCGATCAGTGTCCAGCCTTTCTTTCCAAAGAGAATGTTTCATTTTTTATTAAGTGCTGTATTTATTTTTATGTCCATGTGGATTTCTTTTTATCAGAGAATCAAGAACAGTTGGCCTCATGCATGAACATACTCTTAAATATATGTCAAATGTTTCTGAGGGCATCTAAATATTATTAGTTGGTAGTAAAAAAAAAAAAAAAGCTTATTTATGGATGGGGAAAAGTTTTTTTTTGTCTCCAATAGTTAATAGAAATTACTTATTTAAAAAAAAAAAGAAATCAACATGGGATGAGACAGAATTATACCTTTGCTTGTTTATTTGATGAACTTCAGACAGTGTGTTTGTATAGAAATGTGAAGATTAATACAAAGCTAACGGAGCGCTGCAAACTGTGTGATAATAATATATGCAACTGTGAGTGTCTGAAGCATATTGTTTTTGTTACCAACATAAACTGAGACAAGAGAAACTTTAGACACTGTAATTGAATTGAACAATTGCTCTTATGCACTTTGAAGATCAAAACTGTGCCTACTTGTAGTTCTTGTATGGGGCCTGATATCTGTTCAGATACTGAAGTAGAATTTAAAAAAGTGATGTTTTGCCTGTTTGGGCAATGAAACGCTGTTGAAACTACCCACCATACACATTTTTGGACTCACAAATAGGTGATTTCAACTCAAATGTAACTGGGTTCAGTAGTGTAGAATTTTGGTCTGTAGTCCTTGTAAGCAGTCTTGTTCATGTCTCAATCTACTGTACGTAAGTGTGTGTGGGCAGGTGTTGTGTTTTCCAAAAAAAAGGAGCAATATACTGTTATGTATGTTAACACAGTTTCATTATTTGTGTTTAAAGTGTTCTTATAAGTTTTTTGAGTGTGTCTTCACCCACGTTTACTCTAAGTGTGTTTACAGTGTGCGTACTTCCGTCTAAAAACATGACCGTACTGAACAATCTCACAAATTTTTTTTTTTTTGGCAAACGGCAGCTTGGGTCGTATTTCTGTGCAGTGTTTGCTTTCGTTGCTCGTAAAGACATTTCACTGGTTCTACAGACACCTTAATAACATTTATTCGTTCATGTAAGTCTTATTTTCTATTAAATCACAGAGTAAATTGTTCTGTTCAGGCCATTCAGCACGACAACACTTGAGTTATGTGGTTGGCACAAGCACAAGCTGATCACCTGAATGGGTTTTTAATGTCACTGTTAAAAATGTCCCTTTTTTCTTTTTTTGGGTTGGAAACCTGGAATAATTGTGCTTTTGATGGCAGGCTGTTCTTGTGTTATATAAAACTGCAGACACCTGCAATGGGCTTTGATTATTTGTACAGATGGGTTTTGGCTGATTCCTGTTATTTCATAATTCCACAGGTGGAAAGGTATCAGGATAAAATGACTTGTCCCATTTTTTCATGCGTGTCATGAAAAACTGGGCTTGAACTCTTCATACCAGCAGTTTTCTTCTTCTCGCTTCCTTCTCAGGAAGTGTGTGCACTCGGATTAAACAAAATAATTGAATGCAAAATTATGTTTGTTTCTTGGTCTATCATGTTCAGTATTAACTTGTCAATAAAAATGAATATTTTACTACTATTCTAATTTTGCTCCTCAGTTAAATTATGTTTTAAGTATGAAAATAAGCTAGTGTGAGTGAATCAAAATGCAACAGAAAGGCTAAAATACTCAGAGGAGGATTTTGGAAAAACTCATAAAAATATAAAAAAACTGATGAATTATCAAGTACTTAAGTAGGGCTTTGTTAGTTATTATGTTGAAGTTATGTTATCAATTATGTGACAAACAAAACCATCCTCATAAATGTAGGGTTTGTTAAACACATGGCCATCACTTCATACTTGCAAAATCATCTTAGACATGAAATCACCAATAAAGATCATGATTTCAGCATGTGTGATGATTTACTAAAAGACATGATCATAGCTCAGGCACATTATAACCTCTTAAAATGAAACATTTTTACAACTACCAGTTATTCTTGTTGATCTCTAAAAGTGCCATTATTACAGGCTGTCATCTCAGGTTATGCTTACTTCAAAGGCAGATGAAAAGGCAAAGGGACGTTTACTCTGCTTTCCCTTCTCACATATTTCTGGAATTTTTCCAAACATTTATCCCACAGGAAAGATGACCCACAAGTGACCTCTCCCCTTTCCTGCACAACTTAAGCAGAGCAGAATTCCTCTGCGATGTCATTCATTCTGAGTTAACTCGACACCAACACGTGGCTACTTTTGAGTAGTACTCTGGTTTATACTTTTGTGACTGAATAGGACAGATTAAAGATGTAGCTTTATGAGGAACAGTAAATACACCAATGGAATCTAAAGAATTTGGGACATACAGATTCTTCCCCTCTTTTCTGATAATGCTGTGTGTGCTTTTTGTTTTTGGAGCATAATGTCTACAACAGAAAGATGAAAAATCACATCCTAACTGGATCTCAGAACACTTGAGCTTGTTATGTTCTTCAGCTGATTTCATGACTTGCTGATGGTTTGCAAATAATTGTTCTTTTTCTTTGGCAGTGTTGTCCTGTGTTTGGTATGTCCTTCAGTTACATCAGTTTTGTGCCCATTTCAGTGAGTTCAGCAGCAACAATTAACAAAGCACAGAAAATGTGCATTGGCAAAAAGAAACAGATTACAATTTGAGGCATTATCCTAAAGTGGAAGTAACAAAATTTCAGCACAGTGCAAGCTTCTTTGAGTTGGTACTCCCTGCAGGTCTATTTTTTTTTTTTTTTTTAAAGCTACATTTGTTTTGGTTAATTCATCCACCTTCTGAATGCAGTCATTAAGTTTTTCTGGCTCTGACGTAAGACAAGTACAAACCACACTCAGTGCTGGCTTTTCCTCAAAGCCCACACTGTATATTTTTATCATTACTCTCCAGCAAGTGGCTTGTGTTATGTAGTTCAGTGCTCTCCAATTGTCTCTGGCAATATCCTTCTGCCTAAGAATGGATGAAACATGTGAACATCAAACAGTCTGAGCACAAGGCTGAAACAAAGCCTGCAATGTGAGCGCTCCCTGTCCGGTTACTGAAGGAAATCATGCCAGCCATTAAGACTTTGCGGTCATTTTCAGAGCGGTGTGAAACATCAGTGTATGTATATATATCGTCTGCACCCACCTGGAAGAATGCAGCTCTTTTCTTACTTTTTCATGTGCTGCTGAATTTGCAACGTAAACCCTTGGATGGAGATGCAAGAGGCAGACAGAAGGAACGGCACATGTTGTGAACATTAGTATTTTCTTTCTCTAATACAGACACTGAAATATTTTTAAAACACAAGGGTTACTGTTCTTTGTATAAAAGTTCTGTGAAACTCTTTTAGTTGCTGAGACAAGTGGGAGAAGTTGCTTTTGACTTGTATTGTCTGTGGGATTCGGCCCAAGGGTATTATAATAAAACACACACTTCCTCTTCACTCTTTTCATCCCTTCATTCAGAGTTCTTTTCATACCCATTCAGCATTCATTTATCAACTATGCACTGGTTTGCCTTTCACTCATTAAAATTCACTCGCAATAGATGGAGAATGAAAACAACCGCCGCCGCAATGACATTTAATAGCACACTGTTCAACATCAAGTCAGGTAGTTCTAACAAATACTGAAGTTTTGGACTGACTTTATTTCAGTTATGTAGCGACAATTAAAATTCCAGATAAATGGAGTAGTGCATTGGCAAGCTTGCCAAATCAGTTCTGATTTCGAAAATAACAAGAATGTTTCTGGGTAACATACAGAATATGACTAATAGAAGAAATATGTCAAGGTACAGTATTGTATCTATAGTTTAAAAACAACTCCCTTAGTACAATGAACAGTAAGCCAGCACAAAAAAAAAAAAAGCAAATATACAGTATATGAGGAAGGATAAACGTGGCATACAGTATGGTACAATATAAAAAATAGCAACAATATTTGCAATAAATTAGAGCCATGGGAGCACTAACGTCTTGAAGGATTTGTCATCAACAAAGCCGGGGAAGTGCATAAGCTGACCCTAAGCTATGAGTCAGGATCTATTATTGCCATAAAAGTTATTGAATCCTAATAACCTTCAAATTCAAGTTATTAAATCTTAACTTTTATGTGCCTTCAAACTCACTCACTCTAACATCAATCAGCTGGTTCTCACACAATGTAGAAAAGCATTTCCCAGGACTGATAGGCAGATCTTGTTATATTCACAACAGACTAGGATTCCTGTTATAAATTGTCTTATTGGTGTCTCATTCCTTTGGTCATTTTTATTATTCTCTGATGTATATTTGACCAGTACACAAACTTTGGCCGGCTACTTGCTACTCAAACAAATTAATTTCTGCTAGGGATTGAAGGTACAATAAAACAAAAACAGTGTCCATTATGTACTCTTCCTCATCCTTCTTCATCTTTCTGTCTCAAGTCTTCCTCGTTTTTCAAGAGCGCTCTCAGAAGTTGTAAGGCGAAACCAGAACATGCACCCTGGCCACATGCTTGGCCTGAAAGATACGGTCGGTGTACTCAGACATGTCCACATCAATAGTGATTTCTTGCGGCCCGCGTAGCTGTTGGACCAGTATGAGTTCACCAGTCTGCCTGTCTGAACGCTGCATAACAAACATGCCCCGGGAGTTTCCACCCACTATCCCGAAGCGCAGACTGTCTGGCCCCGTGCGGCCTGGGGCGGCGGCGGTCGCCATCCGGAAGAGCGTGGCAGGAGTCTGCAAGTTGGACGACAGGGACAGGTAGTGGTAGGACACAGTCTTCGGAGCCAGGTGGCAGGAGCGGCTGTCCATGGGGCAGGGGTTTCTCTCACACTGGCTGCACGACAGAACACAGAGCATTATTCTTATGCTTTTTGTCAGTGTTTATTAGTCATGTAATGTGGTAGTTTTGTTGCAGACACTCCAGCCATAGCAGCTACATAACCACTTTATCTCCACGAGAAAGAAAATACAGAATGTTCATAACTATTTTCTAAAAGCGTCAGATTTTATGACACAATAACATTATAGATGGACTGTTCTTTCCTTTCATTTTTAACCCTTTGATGCATGAATTATGAGAACCTTAGTCAAGATTTTTCCCTGAGTGTTTTATCCCTCTTTAGGCATGAAAAAAACAATGGGATTGAATTTTTTTTTAAACAAACCTAATTTTTATGGAGTTAAAAAAAATGTCCATTCACCTGGACACCATGTGTTTAATTTTGAAGCAAAGAAACAGGTATTTAAAATGCAATATCAGAAAGTGATAAACTGTGTGAAAACTATGAAATAAAAACATTTTTAATGCAGCTAATCTGATGTTTTCTCACATTTTAACATAATCTAATTCTAGTCATTACTCCAGTGGTTCCCAACCTTTTTTGGCTCGTGACCCCATTTTAATATCACAAATTTCTAGCGACCCCAGACATTCAAAACAGAGACATTTTTTGGCTAAAATTAATGTTTTTGATCATGTAATAGTTTGCTATACTATGTTGCAAACAAATGTTAATTTTAGATGACAGTCTATATAATGTGTATTATTATGGACGGAGGCAGAAAAGCCAGGTGTAGATTACTGCACAAAGTGAGAATTTGATTTTCCTTGGTCAGGA
>JAPQRP010000009.1:13763449-13796942 GCA_037367295.1 Apogon hyalosoma | reverse complement strand
GACAGATAAACAGTACCACAGTGCTTCAGTTTCAGCTTCACAGTTTGTCATGTCTTTTATGTATTGTGATTGTCTCTGTCACCTCACCATATATTTTTTATTAGTGAGTTTTTATTTAGATTTTTTATCAATTACTAGAAATTTCAGGCAACCCCATCTGAATTCCAGGCGACCCCACGTGGGGTCCCGAACCCAAGGTTGAAGAACACTGCATTACTCACTTCATGGAGATAATATGCAAAAAAAAAAAACCTTTTTGTTAAAGAAAACTGTTAATTACAGTCTAACAACAACTAGCAATTGATTTACACTCAAATATGTTAGTGCAGATCAGGTTTATCAAGAACAGCAAAGTTACAGTAATGGTATGAATTGCAGTGTTTGGGATGATGAACAAGCACCCACTGTGTTGGCTGATATGAAACTAAAACAACCAAACCCATGAACATACAAGAGAACAGCTGGAGAATAGCTGTCCACTGAAGTGACCACTATGCATGAAAGGGTTGAATATGCATTTATCTTTATTTAATACACAGCTCCTTTTAAGAGTAGAATTTATGGGTATTTGCCATCTTCTCTTTGAAACCGTACTTCTTGAATGTTGACAGTAATGGGTTTCGGTGGGTGTAAATGATTTTCCAGTTGAAGTTGCATGGAGGAGGAAAACTTCATCCCTTGTTCAGTGGGGGTTTAAAGGAGAATTTGAAGCTACATTGTACACTGCCTGGCCCAAAAAAAGTCACACTAACTGATGCAGTAAGTAGCCTTTTATGTCTCTAATGTCAAAAAGCTTGGACAATGCCAGGATTCATCATCAACATTATTTTAACACATGGATTAGCCTCCATAAAGACCAGACTCTAATTTGGGATGTGATGAAGACTTGATGCAGCGGTCCGATTCTCTATCAATAATCAAAAATGAATGCAACTATGGATGTAAAAATGTAATGAACCTTATTGTGACACTACATAAACATTATGTGGCAAAAAAGATGTCACAGTGAATGTCTCCTGTAATCAAAACCAAAGGCGCATGTGCAACTTTTTTTTTTTTTGGGGGGAGCAGTGTATCTCACCTCTAATTTGCTGAGTAATTGTTTCCTGTCATGCAGGATTTTGCTGTGTCACTCTAGTCTTGGTTCTTACATTTTATTCAGTTTTGTGTGTACTGCATGTCAAAACATTAAAGACAAGACAGTTAAGAACATTCATGCTTGTATGTAAACTCTGCGTACTCTCAGACCATGGAACTTATCATAATGCCTTTGCTGTGGTCACAGTGTCACAGCAAATTCTGATATGAACTATTGATGAACCTTCATAGAACTGTAAATTTTACAGTTTTTATAGATACAGATATGACTGTTACAAAATGTTGATTTCAAATGTAAAGGTGCCTATATGCAGCTTTTCCAGTGTGAAAGCAGTATGTAAAAGGGAAGTGTGGCACAGCTGGCATTACTCTATTCACAGCTTTCTCCTCGGTAACTACTGTTTCCCCAAAACATTGCCTGCTCCTCTTTTGCTGGCATTAAAGAAGTATTTCACCACATTGATGGTTCAGCAGGAGCAAACAGGGCTACATTTCATGGCCTTAAATGAGGCAGCCTGCTGATGACTGGCAAACAGTGAGCTGGATAGACTGAGATTCTGCTGAACTTGCATGTTTTCTGTCAAAAAAAGATGACGTAGCCATAACCACAACTGCTCTGGACACCATTTGAAGTGTACACTGGTTATTAATGACATTATAAGGCATCATGGTTGAGATCTGGGTGCACAGGGACAATGTTAGAGCAAACATAAGCACATAAACACTTTATGTAAGTATCAGTAAAGCTTTTGAAGGTAAAATTGAGTGATAATCTTACTTTTTGTGCATTTTGTCAAGTCTGATTTGTTTTTCACAGTTATCTCAAATAACTTTGTGGAAATCATTGTAATAATGATAAAATCTACCAAACTACGCTCAGATTTGACATATACTCCTTTTAATCCTTAAACAACACCTTGCTCCGTGGTAACCCCTCAGTCTCAAACACTTTTCTAACAGTAAATACTTTGAGTCTGTATCGTTTGCTGGCACGATTCGTTTGGCTCATCTGAATGGAACACGGCAGTCATTAATTTTATTACTTCGCTTCCTGCTATTAGACGTTAAAATGTCTGCCAGGAGCCCATCAGATTGGATCTACAGAGGGGCACTTGAAACTTAATGATAATTTCCTGCTGAAACATGGAAGGTAATCCTGATAGACCTTTTTCTTTCAGACAGTTAATTACAGCTGTTGGCTCACGAAGCAAATAAGAAAGAAAACAGTTTTGTGTATCTACTTACAAGGGAGATGTCTTGACATAACTGATGTTGCCATGAGAGCGAGGACACTCTGGGTTGACACATTGAAAACCTCCCCCTGTGTTGATACAAGTTGTCCCTCTGCTACAGTTGTGCTGCTGGCTTAAACATTCATCCACATCTGGAAGACAAAACAGCAGAGGCATGTAAGAATGAGAGGCAGGGTGAGAAACTTGCCAGACTGACTCCCTGCTTCCTGGTTACCACAGTTTGAGCAGGGGGTGCTGTGCTGTGATTGTTTATTTGGTTTTTTTAGTTTAGTCTCCCACAAACGCCTCATGTCCTGAAGATCCTTTCTTCTGGGAAAGGGTGAAGTCATTCATTCCACTGGCAAGATTTGTGAGCTTCAAGGGTGCGAATGAAAGCAGTAGCAAAGATTTGGTGCTGGAAGACAACCTCTGAGGAGAAACTGTGAAAACCTGCCGCTGAGGGCTCCACGTTCGTCTAAATTGCAGGTATTCCTCTGCGGAGCTACATACCCAGCCAGATTCTGCAGCCAAGGCTCTGAATAAGCCTTTGTCCACTGTTTCTTCTTGTCACTCACCCTCACAGCTCCGCCCATCTGGGAGCAACTTGTAGCCGCTCGGGCAAGAGCAGTGGTACGAGCCCGGGACATTTACACATTCGTGGATACACAACTTCCCTCCCTGGTCCAGTCGGTAAACTTCACACTCATTTACATCTGTGAGAAGGCAGAAAAAGAAATTAGAGGCAAAGACAGACCTTTATTAATCTGAGTATAATGAATAGTAGTAATAAGAGCTCAATATAAAACCACTACCTAGTAGGATATAAGTTAAGGCAAGATACATAAGTCATATATATGAAAATGTAAAAAATAGTATGTAAATAGAGTGTAAATATCAGTAAAAGATGCACATGATGGTGATATGGTATTTATAGTAGTAAGAGTAATCATTGCACATGTTATCTGAAATAATGATAATTATGCATGGGCATTTTTGCATCAAACATACAAAACTAACTAAAATTATTAGCAAACTTATATACCTTATACTGTTCAATATCAACTTGTATGATGATGCATACACTGTTTCTATCAGCAATATTTCCGTCACTTTATTCCAAGAGTTGTGGCTTTCATTCCAGACATACACACATGAAGTAACTGTATTAAAACCTGATTTGAACATGTTACTCAACCAATTACATCTTAAAAGCACCTGAACTGTGACCTAAATGGTTGCTAATCAGCTTGTGACCTCTCGAGAGGATTATTTTGTTTGTCACAGACTGGCCCCACAGATTACACTCATTTAAAACTTTCAGGCCTTATTATTACTAAAAGAGTGAAAGGTTTAGCTCTGCGGGACTATTCAGCAGGCGGTGTTGTACTGAGTCACACATCAACCAGGACGCTGGTGAAGTCTATGATAACATCTCTTCTTTCGTTTTCTGTCCTCTTGTGATTTCCTAGAGTAGGGTTATTCAACTATTCTCCCATGGGCCAAATTGTCAGAATACTATAGACTGTGGGGCGGACCCCTGTAGTATTACTCTAATATTGGATGTACAATTGACACATTTTCAACATTTTTATTTAACTATTAACCTGTTGTGTTAAATTTTGACATAACACATACCATCACAGTCACAGTAACTGCTGGCATTTAGTGCAAGTGAGAAATATAAACATAACATTTAAAACAATTTATGACCATTAATATTGTTTTGTCCTCTGACCAAGACAAATAAAATTTTGTTAAATTTTCTGTTTTCACTGTCAATTTTGCATCTCTTCTCTGTGGAATGTGCCATGTTTTTTTATACTGAAGCCAGTCTTTCTGGCTTTCTGTAAACAGTGGTAGTGCTACAAAATGCTGTAAAGTGACGCAAATAGCTGTATGTACATTTTAGCAGCTGTTAAAGTATTTATTTACTATTTGTGGAAGGGGTTGCAGGGTGGTCCATTTTGATTGATGGGCTGGTTTTGGCCCACAGGCTGACTGTTGAATAGAGCAACCAGCTTGAAGGACCTGCTCTGTAGCTGACATCATCTTCATTGTGAAGGTGAGGGTGAATAGGAGAGTTTCTCCTCTGGGCTCAATTTAATAACATCAAATTACATCTCACCCTGGCAGATACTGTTGTCAGAGGTGCCGCTCATGTGGAACCCCGCATCACAGCTGCAGTGCTGGGCTCGGTTCACCTGGGCGCACCGAGGTTTCCGACTGAACGCTGGATCGTTCATGACGCTCCACTCAGGTGGCGCTACATAAGGAACAAAATGTGATTAGATTTCTACATCTGATGAGGATCTGTGTGACATTAATCTTGAATTGGTCACAGAAACAATTTAAAATAATAATGATGATGGTAGCAAAGAAAATAAACATAGGCTTGTTCTACTGACCGGTCTGAGTCTGGTGCTGACAATGTGAGCCACTCCAGTTCTGCGGACACGTGCATTTGTATTGGTTGATACCTTCCACACAGGTCCCTCCATTTTGGCAAGGGTTACTGGCACAAACACTAATTTCTGTTGAGATTGAACAAACATGGTAGAGCATGCACCTCTGCCAACACCCCATAGGCCTCTAATGTACTGTTGATTTGTCTGACAGCAAGACTACACAAGAAACACTGCTTTTCATGAGATAGAGGTAGAGCAGGGACTGAAGATTAATCCATTAAACAGGACACAGGCTGGAATTTCTATTAACCTTGCAAAAAAAGAACATTTGATTGAATTACATGATTGAGGGGTCTTGATGAAGATATGCACAACTGCATGTTACAAAAACAGATTGATCTATTGATCTCCAACATGCTCCAGTGTATTTATCTTCTTTAATGCTGACTATAGTATTTTCTCTTTATATTCCAATTATCGATCAGGTACCATTGATAGCATTTTAGTAGGCTGCATTACAGCTAATATCCACTGAATTAAAACTGAGCACTTCTTTAAAAGGTTTTAATATAATGTTCAATGTCCTGTTAAACATCACAAATAACATAGAATCAGATCCAAGTTTATAATAAGAGATAAAAGGGCAATCTTATTTATTTTTCTGCTGGGTTTTGGAGTATTTTCTCAGTTGGCCTCACTTACGTAACAGCCAGCCTAGACATGTAATTGATGAAATTAAGTCTGATCGTGACACAGTGTGATGGGAAAAAGTACATTTGTATAACAGTGTGAAACATGTGTAAAATATACATTGAAGAGAGACCTAGTGAAAGAGATATCCTAACTGTCCAAACTGCTGCAAGATACTCTCTATCTGTTAAAATAAGGTTGATAAAAAATATGACCACATTTCAAAAAAGTTGGGACATTGTTATTTATAATGTTTGTTTTCATTGAGCAACTACGTAACAAAAAAAAAGTATAAAACTAAATTTTGATGCCTGCAAAAACCCCAAAAGTTGGGAAACTGTTTTCTACTGTGTTAGATAATCTTCCTTTTTATTGCACATTTTATTATTTATTTTACCTAATCCCAACCTTAATCATCACCCATTTACTTGGGAGCTGAGGGTCTTATTAATTGTTACACCTTTGCTAGTGGACATTTTGTTCATTCTTGCAACAGTCAACCATACGTGGACATCGTTGTCTGATTGTTTTCCTCATGATGCATCATCCATTTTCAATAGGAGACAGATGTGGACTTCAGTCAGACCAGTCATCCACACGCATCCTGTGACTAGGAAGCTACACTGTTGAAACTCATGCAGAATGAGGCCTGGTGTTGTCCTGCTGAAATTACCATGAACTTTCTGAAGAAAATATATATACTCGATGGCAGCAATGTCTTTGCGTTGATGGCACCTTCACAGTGGGTGCTTGTCACACCCAGACTGTCACAGATGTTGCTTTTGCACCATTTGCACATAACAGTCTCTAGATGGTCTTTTTCATCTGTAAGACACCGCGCACATTTCCAGTGTCTTTCAGTCGATGTTAAATTAACTCAGGTCCAGAAAACTTGGCTATGTTTCTGCACAGAATTGCTATAGGGCTTCCTCTGTGTTTGATAGAATTACATGTTGCATTTCTGCATGCAGTGACTGACTGTGTTCAGTGAAAGCATTTCTCCAGAGTACACCTGAGCCCATGTGGCTATATTAATCATGATAGCAATACAGTTTCTCATGTGATGCTGCCTAAGGGGTTAAAGTTCACGCACACATGCACTCACACACACAACACTGGTTTTTGGACTTGGCCACTTCTCTGGACTCCATGAATCTTTTTACAGTATTATGTACAGTAAATGGTGACAGATCTAAACTCTTTGCATTTTTGCATTAAGGAATACTCTTTTTGAAGTGACTGTCAATTCCCCCCAAAGTTTGCCATAAAGTGTTGAGCCATAACCAGTCCTTGCCTGCACAGACCAGGCCTTTGGTGGATGCTCCTCTTATTCCCAGTCATGATCCTGTATTCTGTTACCAATTAACCTGCTGATAGTGGAATCTTATTTACTTGTATATTCTATAAAAATTTCAGCCTTATTTTGTCTCTGTCTCAACCTTTTTTGTATGTATCATGCATTAACATCTAAATGTATTCATATTTACAAAATATAATTAAATTGATCTATGAAAACATTGGGAACCTTTGTATTTTTTGTCAGTTAAAATTTCCAACATTTTAACAAATCACCGACTTTAGTTATTAAATCCTTAAAAATGCCCCAGCTTTTCTGTAAATGGGGTTTGTACATCATCAGCCTGTGATCTAAACTTCTACAGATGGTCAAATGATGAAGCACCCCCTGCTCGCTAAGCTGAAGCTCTGAAGCCACAGTATAGTGGATGACAACCAATCCCTTTAATGTTTATTTGGCTTTCCCAGGGGCCACCACAGAGCCATAACATGAAAAGACCCACTTCACTCCACTGGATATTTTTAAACTATTTAAACTCTAATGTTTTTCACTCACTTTCAATACTGCTTTTTGAGCATGACTAAATTTAGACCTCTTACGGTTGGCTGAAAAACACGAACAGACATAATACTGTGCAGAGTCAAACCCTCTCATGTTGTTTTAACCATGAATGTCAATAAACGTATGCATGTTTGAATGTGCCACTTGGAATTTTTGGAAGAGAGCCACTAATGTAGGCAAAAAGAGCTATCAGTGGCATGCTTAGCATAGTTTTGTGCTATCAGACCATGGACCAAACTTTGTCCAGTGGCGCTGCTGTCAAAGAACTAAGGAAACATGATAAGAGAAGGGGGGTTATCTTACAGTAGCCTAACCGCTGTTGTTCATGAGAAGTAGAAAACTGGAGGGGAGGGCACCCCACAATGGAATGCAGTACAGGTGTTTTTCTGTGCCCAGAGACATTTAATGCCATTTTAACGAGGACTTCATTCAGTATGCCGAAGAGCTCCAACCATCCTAAAGAATGCCTCTTTTCTTTGCCTGTTATCTCTGTGTGTGAGGGCTTCCATTTTGATTCTGGCTTACTGTTTCTTTGACTCTGGCATTCAGAGATTGTTGAGCCAAGGTCGCCCTATGTAGGTGTGGGGGATTTTTTCTTAATAGGCTGAATGATGTGCAGATGTACGTAGCTACCCCGGGTTTACTGCATCCCACCAAATCATGCATGAAAAGCAGTGTTTGTGGAAATAACATCAGCCCCTAACACTGTCATACAAACACATACGAAGTGACACGTTCCTCTCTCGACTCAAATGTAACCCACACATGATCATGAGTGAATAGTGTTCCTGTGTTGTTGTTCCATATATAACAGTGGAGCTCACCTTTACAAACAGCGCTGATGCCAGTCCAACTGCCATTGTCCTGACAAACGCGTGTTGCAGAACCAACAAGTTGGTAGCCCTGGGCACAAGTGAAATGGACCTCATGTCCAACAAAATACTTTGAGCCAAACTTTGTTCCATGAGCAGGGACTTCCAGGGAGGGGCAGGTGGTGGGAGCTGTGGGAGAAGGAAAGAGAGCACGAGAGGAAGGCTGGTCACATGTGGAGTAAGCTTCCCGACATCCTCTGGCATTCTCTGCCTGAGGATATACACGTGTCACTGGGCAGTGGAGCGCCTTCATGGGAAAGGATGGTTTAAATGCCTCATTTACAGTCAACCAGCAGAGGAACGGCCATTTTTAAGAGTCAAAAATGCACCAGCAGCCAAATGCTATCCTGTGTTTAAATAAAAACTTTATGATATTCTGTATGTTCTGGATACTGTACAATTACATTATGGAGCAATGTGAACGAATTACATTTTTGGCTTTTGTGGAACTTTTTGTTTCCTCAAACTCAAGGAAATCTCTCCTGACTCTTAAATACAAGCTGTCAGCATGACACTGACAGGTTTTCACCCTATAAAGTTAATGGTGGATGTGTAAGCATGTGTTGGATTTCTGTTCACCGTCTGAGTTTAAACACAACATTCACTTTACTTTCATCTCACTCTTGTCCCTGCAAGAACCTGGCAAAAGTATATGGCTCTACAACAGTTATATGTTCACAAACTAGTCAGTAACTCTGTCTGTCAGTCATTTAGTGTCTGATAGGTTGTAAATGGTAAATTTATTAAAACTTGCACCAAAGATGAAAAGCATCTAAATAACCCTCAAAGGTCTAAATAGCTGCCAGTAAGCAAAAGCATCTACTGATGTAAAATATTTAATAACTTTTGAAATACTAATCCTATCAATATATGCTAATAATTTTGGTAAAATACATTTCTCAACTTTTCATGGTCATCAGACATGACCCATTTGGATGTTCAGAGACTCCATAGTGAATGTGGAAACACCATCATCTTCTACAGCATCAGTTCAACAGTAAAATCCATGGAGTTTATTGACAATAGCTGCACATTCTTGTTTTTTATGCTCAGTTAATGATATATTTTGCCTTAAAAGTCACTTTATCTTCAGTTATCTCTGTTTTTCATATAATCACCTTTGGATTTACTTTAAGCTTTTATGGACATCTACTTAAATTACATATTCGAAAATACCTGATTTTCACCAAAAAATAGAAAATGAACAGGATGAGATAATAAATACTGATGAATCACTAAGGAAAAATGTAAAGACTAATTTGGAAGTTGTCATAAAATAGTTCTAAATCTTTTAGGGTTACAGACTTTAAATTGTGTGACTATATCCACAACAAGCTGAAATACACTATAATGCTGTATATAATGTAGCTGATGGAAGTTTCTGTGATATTTTTGCTTTGAACAATCACACACACAATTTCTTTTCCAATCCATTATTTACATACAAGCACTGATTATACCAGTTTTTAAATACAATAAATACTGAAAGGATGTACCAAATTGGATAACAATCATTGTATTTTCTAAATTACGTGTGTAATTAATCCATTATACTAATTTCTAAACTTTCTTTTGCTAACCTTTTGATTCTTGGTTATTATCTTTGGCTACATAAAGCAGGTGGTAGAATAATTTCACTTGTCTTTTCATCTTTTCAAGTCTTTATTACTAATATCAGCGTCTTTGGATCTTGCCAAGAGCTCTCCACAGAGTTATGGACTGCACTAGTCCATCACTAACAAATTGACCTCAGAGTTTGCTGCCAAACAACACAGTTCCACAAATCCACTTCCCTTGTCAAGCGCCAAACTGTGTAACTGAGAGGGCCTTGCACTTTTGGATGAGTATGTAATCCCATAATAAAAGAAGTCATTTTTGGCTTTCTGTAGTAACTGGTCAAGAAAAAAATGGTTTCAGGATTAACTTCAAACAACTGAATGTTCTGAAAATGTTGTAAATTTGATATTTTGGAATTTTTCTATTTCCTTTTGCAGTCATTTATCAAATTATTGACCATAATCTCAGCCATATGAGACATGCATGTGGAAGTTTATGCAGAGTGGAATTCGGGGATAACAAATGACTACTCTTTGGAAACCAATTTATGTGAAAATCAACAGTTGCAAGGGGAACAACCATTACAGATCAAATTGTGTCCAACATTGTCTTGTAAAATTACACAATAATGGGGCTACATGTGGTCAACAATACTGTTTTTTGTTTTTTTTTGTTTTTTTTGTAATAATGTCAGGAAAATACCAGCCAGATCATTTTAACTGTGCTTGAACAATGAGGCAAAGACAACACCCCAAACTTGTACTGGCCTGTACAGTGTTGACAGAAACGTGATGGGGACTTAACCTATACATTTTATTCAATTGTATGAATTAATGTACATTAACATAAGTTGATGAGGGTGATGATATGTTTCCTACTCACAAGCTGACTGGTCTGCTTGAGGTAACTTGGAGACAGAGTTCTGAAGAGTAGCCAGCTTTGACTTCATGATCCGAAGGCCCTCTGTAAATCGCACCTCCTGGCCTTTTAGAAACTTCTCCATTTGACGGAGTACCCCAACCACCTGGTGTTTATCCATGCAGTTCTATGAGCAAAGCATGAATATTATGAGCTCAGGGCAATAAATAACTCTTGGCAACACATCTTTTAAATGCAGTGAAAATGAGCGCATGTACAGGTTACCTCACTTTGGTGGTCATAAAATATAAAACATGAGCACAGAATAAACATTCATGTGCAGCTGTTGGGCATGATGTATGTGAAACTAAATCTGTCTTATTGGTTGGGCACATGGTTGTTATGGTACGAACATCCACTGCTTTGAATTTTCCTTAATACTAAAATATCTTGTAAAACAAAGCAAACATTTAATGAGTTGTTTTTTCTGAACTTGCATATCTAACCAGGATGTTTGTTACAAAATACAACTTTTGTCATCCACCTTTTTCCACTAGACCTCATGTCAGTTGCATATGAGGTATTCTGTGAGTACCAGCACTCTCCTTCAGTCTCTCACCCTTTTTGCCTTATTACTACAACTCCAGAGGAAGACACAGCTGGACAAAAGCTGCCTGGCAGATGTGAGCAGGACATAAGTCCAAAATGCTGTTCCTCTGTGTATTTTGCGTGGCGGTAGGAAGGCACATACTCACTGGATCATCTTCAATGGGCAGACTTAAAAATAGCATGGGTGCCACTAGCAGTTACTTGAGTGAAAGGGTTTGTCAAGCTCTTACAAAGTTTCTCAGAAAAAGTGCCTCTAATCCTTTCACAAGGGTTTATTAATCACATGCTCATTGGGACAATTTCTCAGGAGCAGCATACCTTAAATTCCTGCATTGGTATTTGGAGGGCTTTGTACAATAACAACTGGCTTCAAGACCTCAAAATTCATTGAGAACACAGTTTGGACGTGATGTGCAGTAGTTAGAACAGTGGTCTGCACCTTTTAAGTGCTCCAGGCAAAGGGGAAATGCCACCATGCAGACAAGACATGAGAGGATTCATATCCAGATGCTACAGTAAAACCTTTTCTGTTACTGCAAAGAGTATAGAATTTGTCTTCAGTGAAAGCATCATGCAAACTTTGCAGCACAATTACTGTTGCTGATGGCTGGAAAGAGTCCTGTATGACACACTCATATATATAAAAAAAAAACCAAAAAAAAAAACATCTGCGTGTGCTTCATAATTTAAGGATAAGTTATAGAAAGATAAAGTGCACGCAGCATATGCAAGCATAAATCTGAGTCATGCTACAAATAGTTTTACATAGGGCTTTGATGATTTAAAGCAGCAGCTCTGCTCATCATGTAGACCTTGAACAATTCAGATGATGCTCGAACTGAAGTAAAGTGTCTTACCTGAACGGCAGAATGGCTGCACTGGACAGCTGTCAAACACAGCAGAAGTAAACACCTGCATCGGAGAGACAGAGCCATGTCTGAAAGTCTGGTGATAATAATGTAACACCGTCCCGCGTTGAGGTTTTGGAAGATTTAAGGCAGTCTTGCGTCAATAAAATCCGGAAGATCTGATTCCTGTTAAGTTGCGTCCCCTGGGTTTAAAGGTGCGGAAGATGCTCATCAGGTGTCTGAGGCTGAGATGCGCTCCAGTCTCTGAGTCCGCACTCCAGTAAAGTTTACCCTGTGCGCTCTGCACACCCTTCAGCTGCAAGAGAATCCCTCCCACCGAGAGAGTTACTCCCAAACACATAGAAGTGGTATCTGCTGCAGTTTGGGGCTGACCAGACCGGGAAAGTCTCTCAGTAACATTCAGCTATGTCAAAACCGCAAAAAGCCAACTCAGGTAAAGCTGGAAAGATACTGGTAGAGAAATCTGGCATTTTTCTTGGATGAAATAGCCCTTTCTTACACCTGTAAATGCACTGCAACATGTGAATTACACTGGTCTACAAGCAAAATGCCCCAAGAATAAAAGTAGTGAAGCTTAAACTTGGTAAAGCGACTAATAAATATTAAGTAAAAATGCTGGTTGTTTGCAGTTTCCAATATACAGTCTTGGGTCAAAATGTGAAATTATTAAGCGAATGGGTTTTACTTAAAAGAAATGTTCGCGTTAGAGCTTCCAAATCTACTTTATAACACGGTCTGTACATTACAATAAGCCTACATTCACTTTTCATGTTCTTCCCAGTGGAAGCTTTATGAATCTATTGCATAAATGTGCATAAATCAATATAGTCTAAATGGGCAATAACACTTTATAATGTACATTGAAAATATCAGCTAACCAGCGCTTTTGCATTTTTTTTTTTAGCTCATCTTATTAAAATATTTAAGATTTAGCACATTTAATCTCTGAGGTAGATAATTATTACAAAAAAAAGTACACATGTATTATGCTCTACTCACCAAAAATCAATAGAGAGCACAAGATTATCTGGCTCAGTAATCCCCTAATCAACTATAATAAACAAATAATGATTTTGTTTGTTAGAAAATGTAAGTAGTCCATTGCTTTGAATAAATTATATTCAGGACACTCATCGGTGAACTGGATGCACACAAAGAGTTACAAATACAAGCGAAATTATGACAGATTTTGATGATTTGTAGTTATAGGCTCGCAGTGACATCTGGTGGTCAACTCCAGAACTGCACGGGTGCGTTTACTGATCAGTCACGCAAAGCCAGTGAGCATTAAAAAACACAAAGACATAAACACATACGTGTAAAGTAATGGGCAAAAAATATTGCCGCTGTTTTAACCTTTCCTTTGATGCATATTTTGGTGCTCATTACCGAGTAATAGACACAGTAATAAATAAAAGCGTTGACATTTTACACAAGTGAGCGTCGTATACACTTCATTGTTGCAGATGTGGAAAATAACTGACAATAATTTCAGCCAATCCGAGCTGCTGCTTTCTTTACACGAGCGACGTTTGACCAATTGCGAACGAGGATTTGTTGTAACCACGTTAGATAGATCCTGGTGTGAGTATATATACGTGGACAAATACATAATCGAGGAATGTGCTGCAGACTTCAGAAGCCATTTTGAGATGATGTCCCAGTTGAGAAAACCTATGAAGATGCTGAAATCAACGAACATGGTTACATTTCTGTCTGTTTCTCCCTCCGTCTCCTCTATTTCACCATGGCAGCTGTCAACCGACGGGACATTAGCAAAGCGGGGTATCAAGCCGTGCTCACAGAGTTAAAACGTCATTGATATGAAAGAGGAGAGTGTCTGTTTACTGTCTCTGTCGAGACATGTAACACCGTGAGTTTTTTCCAGTCTGAAATCTTCCTGCATCTCTCACAACCCAACGTCTCCTTGAGTGATTGTGTTAATTCACTCTTGTACCGGAGAGAGAGGGAAGGCAGATCCGTTTTCCAATGGCTTCTGTGAGCCTTGTTTCCAGTCCCCCAGCCCCTGTTCTTGACAAAAACATGACAGACTCTGAGCTTGCAGGGGATGAAAGGTCGAGTAACTATCTTATGCAATTCTTAATACGCTCATCTGTGCGTTTCAGTGCTGTGGGTCTACATGCTTGTGTGACTGTGTTTCTTTTTTAACCATGAGTTGCAGGGTAATAGAGACATTTCCACGGTTTCCCCCCTCAAAAATCTTTGCATGCCTTTTTGGTGCAGTCGAATTACGTCGTCCAAATAGTGTATTTTTCCCATCACCGCGTCGATAAGACTCATGATCATTTCCATGCAATGTAGCAGACCTCATCGGTTGTGTTGTTGTGGTACTGGGATAGATTCATGGCTTCATTGTTGCCATCTGCAGGAGGCTATGCAAATGACTATGATGTAAATGCCACGCCCATCCTTACTCTGTACTGCCCCCAGCGGTCACCTGGTGGTACTGCCGTGGGGTTCACGCAGGGTTGTGACTGTGTCTGCTGGGTTGAAAGGCCACGTCTGTGTCCTTGGAATGGGTCTACAGTCCTGATTGGGCTTTCAGTCAGTGTGAACAAAAGAGAACCAGCAGCTTATTGGTTTCAAACTAAAGATTATACTAAATAATTTCACTTTGTGAAGTTAAAACCTGTGTCGTATCAACTTACGATATGGCAGTCAGTGCTTTCCACTTTGCATTCTGACTTTCATAGTTTTCCTTAAATATGTGCAGGGCTTAACTGCTGTGATGGGGTTTTTTTTGTTGTTACTTGAGTTAAAACTATGTATTTCTTTATAATTTGTGTCTATATTATAACAATATTTCAAAATTAGCCAAAACAAAAAGGGAAGCAAATCTGATGAAGTCAATAGTCAATTACAATTTCACAAATAATAGATGGACCCATATATAACAAGTCTATTTTGAAAACACTGTCTTACAAGAGTGTTATGGTATCTTCTCCTGGATTTAACATTAATGTTTATTTTCACTGACCCAGTCAAGCAACTGGATCAGAAAAAAAGTTGGTTTTAAAAAAAAAAGCTTATTTTTTTCCTGCACAAATTGTGAAATAATAATTAACAAATTTTAACAAAGACTAAAGTTAATTCTTATGAATAATCTGCACGTGCAAGTCACAACATAAGTGAGAAGAGAGCACAGTAGGTTACTTAGTTACATCCATCATCAGCCCTATGTTTCACTGTAAGTCGATTTTTACATTTACTGGTCTGACATGCTTTTTGGTTTCCCAGTGCTGTCAGTAGAATGGATGGCAAAGTGTGTTTCTGTGTCTTTGGTGAGGGTGTCTTATAGTAATAGGGAAATCCTGACCTTTCCCTGTTTTACCATCTCCTTTGCTTAAAGGTCAGAAAATAGGTTAGAAAACTGATGTGGATTGAAGAGAAACTGTAAATGTGATGCTAGTGCTCAGTTGGTTGGCTGTGGTTGTATTCCACCTCGTAGTTTTACTGTAGTTGCTCTGTTGTAGTCTCTTTTCTATAAATGTAGAAAATATTTTGAGGATAACTATGTACATCATTATTAACACAAACGTCACATAGTAATATACCGGGGAGGTTGTACAGTTTCATTTTATTGATGTAGTGACATTATTAGTTCTACTTACCAGTCTTTATCGATTTCCTTATTGATTCCTGATTAATTTTCTCTGTGGAAAAAGAACTAGGCCTACACAAGTTTCTATGCAGGTTTTCAGCATCAATGCAACCGCTTTATTGTAATCCTTATTATCTCTCACCTAGAAACCTTTCTAGCTTCCACTGTCAGCAGTGTAGACAAGAGGTCTCTCTTTTTTTTGTTTTGTAAAATGCATCTGTGGGACATTGGTGTTGATAAAAGGAGCTGATAAACTTGAAGACACATAATGAGGGGTCCATGATTCTCATCCCTAGTTTTATGACAATTTGTTTCAGCATCACTACAGACAATAGTATATAAAGTTTCACTTTGGATATTGAGGGTAGTGTTGCCTCACTGGCCTACATCTGAAGTGTAGTTATCATAGTTGGGTTATTTGTTGAAAGGTACATCTTTTTGATGTTGATTTGTGCTGGTGTGATTATTAGGCCATCTATGTTTCTTCCCTACACCTTATCATCTAATAGAGGTGTAAAACTGTAAAGATAGAAATACTCAGTGTTAGTTGCTCATGGGAAAGGATCTCAAATTGGTTAAAACTTGTGAATGTTGTTGCTTTCTTAAAGCAAACCAGGCCAAGAATTTCCTGAGTGGTACCAAATTTCAAGTCAGTCTTGCTTCAATATCCCTGCATAAGCATAACACAACATAATGTGAAAGTACTCATTTATCATCAGTCAAAACTCATCAGGAAACATGACAGATACATTAAATATTCCAAAGAAAGCATAAAGGTTTCCAAAATTAGGGCTATGGCAGCTGAATTGCAGTGAGTAATGCTAAGATGACAATAGATCTTTAAGTGTTTGTGATTATTTTAAACGTACTTTTTGACACTATTGAGTCCCACATATTCTAAAAGAATGTGATTTCTTCTGCCTCAAAAACGTTAATCTTATGTGAATAGGATATAAAAAGTCACTTCACAGTTCCATATCATGCCACTTATACAATAATATAGTATTTGTGGTCCTTTTCTAGTTCATGAAGCTTTGCTTTGTGTTTTGAGCCTAATTCAAACTTGTATAATCACACTCACCTAACACGTCAAAATCCTTAAGCGAAGAAACTGTTGTGTTACGGAAAATTTCCTTGACTTAACTCTACCTGAGGGTGAATTTAAAGCATTTCATCAAATAATAATTATACGCATAAAGTAAAAACCACCAGCCATGAAGTAAAGGGTGTTTTTTTAGAAAAAGAAAATCACAGGGGGGAACAAAGTGGAAGTGCATTGTAAAGAAAATGAATCATGGATTAT
This sequence comes from Apogon hyalosoma, assembly GCA_037367295.1. Classification (NCBI taxonomy): domain Eukaryota; kingdom Metazoa; phylum Chordata; class Actinopteri; order Kurtiformes; family Apogonidae; genus Apogon; species Apogon hyalosoma. The sequence continues at coordinate 13,779,969 of JAPQRP010000009.1, read as the reverse complement.
TTGTTGTACAGTGAAATGTATTAATAATATATGATCAGAGAGGGAAGAACTGATATTTTTCCTTTTTTAGAGAGGATGGGGAACTAGAAGATGGAGAAATAGATGACGAAGGTATTGGGATAGAAGAGGAAATCAAAGAGGCTACAGATGTTAATGAAGATAAGGAGAAAGAGAAAGAAAAGGAAAAAGAGAAAGCTAAAGAGAAAGAAGAAAAGACACACAGGCACTCCAGGAAAAGATACAAAAAGACCAGAGAAAAGAGGCGGTCAAAAAGGAGGAGACGAGACAGACAGAAGGTACGCAAGTGATATTATATTTAATCACGTAATGCATGCATAATGTGAGGTACTTACTAGATACTGTTGCGTTAATGAATTTCCTCATCTCCTCAGCATCACTCCCCCTCCAGCAGCTCCAGCTCAGACAGCTATGACTCCGATTATGACCGGCCAGAAAGACCCAAAAACAGGAAGAGTCAAGGATCCAGCCGTGACTCTGACGGCCAGTCTTGTCAGGTGAGGCAGCAGATATTTCATGAATGAGTGGTAAAAGAAGTGTTCAGAGCCTTCACTTAAGTAAAAGCAGCTGGAAAAATACAAATAAAAGCCCTGTATTTAAAATCTGGCTTTTGTGAAAGTGTATAAATTAACTTTTCATGAATTCAGGAAACCAGGCCTGTCTTCAGTTTGGGGAAAGTAAATTTCCCAGTAAATTCAAGAGGGCACTGAAGTACACCACCTGGTTATTCTGTCTTTGGTTCAACAGCATGGACGGGACTCAAAGGGAGGCCATGGCAACTCACACAAGTCCCCGCCGCATAAGAGCAGCGATTTCGACAAATACAGCGACTACAGTGACGACAAGTATGACTATGATGAAGAGGATGATTATGATGATGAAATGTCTGAGTATTCACAGTCAAAAGACTCAACCTGCCCAAGTCTGGGAAGGGGACGACACTCTAAAGACCAGATGAAGAGAGGAAACATGAGGGGGATGAAACAACAATGTAAGAATGCGTTTTAATAACATACATTCAAACAAGTTTTTATTCCAAATAGTACATAATCACTGTAAATGTAACATAACTGCTTTAAAAACATCATCTCCAGTCGGACAGAGGGGAAGAGGCAGAGGAAGTGGAATGGGAAGAGGACGAGGGATACTCAACAAGAACAAGAAGCTGAAAGGCAAACCCTGGGGTGGACGTGGACGAGGCCGAGGAGGGGACCAGGGCATGGAAGACATGGCAAATGTAGGGATGTTTGTAAAAATTTTACAAAAACCTTTCAATAAATGAAATGAAAATCACAACTAGGCTTAAATAGACTTACAAAACTGAACTAAAAACCAAAGAAAGTTATTGAGAGAAGGTCTTTATTTTTTTGTCCTGGTCCATTTATTTGAAACATAAGCCTTTGGTTTATGGCTCATGACGCAAACACACTGATAAAAGTTTTGTTTTATTAGACTTCTGGCTTTTTAATCAGGGCATTTACAAAGATCCTTTATATATTAAAAAAAACTTAAACATAAAAATTTAAAGCAGAAATAGCAAACTTTAAAAATGAATTACAACTAACTGCACTTCTTTACACAGGATGGAAAAAATTCTTCCGGTTTCCAGAAGAAACGTCCTATTATGAGCAAGGAGTTTATTAATCAACACACAGTCGAACACAATGGGAGATACATCTGCAAGTATTTTCTAGAGGGCCGATGCATCAAGGTGGAGTGACATTTATGTTCTTGAAATTATTGTAAGCCTGTCTACTCTCATGATTACTTAACTATCTGAACTGACTTTGTCTTTTTACAGGGAGAACAGTGTAAGTTTGAACATGAGCTTGTGGTGCCTGATAAGAAAAAGGAGCTTTGTAAATTCTACCTCCAAGGATACTGCAGTAAAGGAGATAACTGCATTTACATGCACAATATCCTTTTCTATATGCCAGTATTGTTTTTTTTTTTATAGATGAGTCAAATCACAGCTCATATTTAAACATTAACATTAACTGAAATCCCTTTATATGTTTAATTAAGCCTTAACCTGTGATTGCACATGAATATCCATGCAAGTTCTTTCATACCGGAGCTAAATGTTATCAAGGGGACAACTGCAAATTCTCCCATGAAGCTTTGACTGACGTGACTAAAGAGTTGCTTGATAAGGTAAGAAGAGCTGTTAATATTAAAGTACACATTACACATACTCACCATTACTTAGTTACTTAGTAAGTACATATTAGCAGCATATTGGTTTATATTATTCACAAGTAGTTTTGTACTTGATACTTGTTATGGTCAAGTTATCACCTTGGAATGGCCAACACATTCTTCATTTTAAAAACTTAATTTAGAGATATTTAGACACTAATAACACATGTAGATGATGTCTTTTGTTTAATAATAGACTGTATTAGTTGAGTGTTATTATGGGAGAATATTATGCTAACATCACTTTCCGGCCAATACACACCTTAACATTAGGATTTTTGCATGACTACTTCCTCAGCCTCTTTTTACTATCATTAAACAGTAATTAGGAGCCAGTTATTGAAGGAAGATCTGATTTATAATGTCTTAGTAGTTGTAAGAAAGCCATGAAGTGCTTCGAAACACTGTAATTTATCCCTACATTGACAAGTATGTATGTTAATAAGAGGCTATTAACACTTAAAACTGCTTTTGTCGTGACTTCCAAATTCTATTTTGTTAACATTTAACCTTTCCTTTGTGATTTATCACCATTTATATAGATAATATTATCCTCTGCATTTTGGATTTTTCAGTGAAAATCAGGTATTTTGCTGTATTTAATTTACCAACCATGTACATGTTCATATAAGCTCAGAGTAAATTTGAGTTAAGGTTATCATGTCAAAACAGAAAACTGAAGCAAAAGTGAGTTTCTCAGCAATATATATCAATGGGGTATAAAAGCAAATGTTTATAATCACTTTCATTGGTCAAATTACATGGGTTTTACTGATGAATCAATGTTGCCGAAGATGATGGTGTATTCACATTCACTACAAAACCTCTGAACGTCCAAATGGGTCAAATCTGATGCTTCTGAAAAGCTGACAACCTGCATTTTACCTGAATTATTTGAATATATTGACAGGATTAGTGATTCAGAAGCTATTAAACATTTTTGACCAGTAGATGCTTTTGGCTGTTTAGGTCTTTGAGGGTTACTTAACTAGTAAGATTAATTTCTGATGTGTCTATGATATAACACATTTCTGTTTTTTTGTTCCTTCTGACATGTAGATAATCAACACTGAGGAGGAAAATGCCCGTGAAGATGAGTTAGAGCTGGAGGACTTGAGAAAACAGGGCATTGCGCCACTTCCGAAGCCTCCACCCGGGGTTGGGTTACTACCGACTCCAGGTCAGAGCAGTCCTACAGATGGTCAGGCAGGGAAGAAGATCCCATCATTGTTTGAGATAAAGGTCCAACCTACTGTAGACCTGGCACAGAAAATTGGTCTGAGGTAAGTAACATAACAAATGACTGAAATTCAACTCTTAACAAATGGTGCCAGACACAACAAACCCCGCCCCTCGCACATATTGTAGTTTATTTTGGCATCGATCCAGCTGATGTCATCGTGTCTATGCATGTGCTGATGTCAGCATATCAATTGCCTCTATATATGTGCCAAGTTTGTAGTAAATTAAAACAAAATTGATGTTTTTATAGATGTGAAATTTCATCCATTATAAGTAAATGGGGGTAGAAAAAAGATTTTACAAATTCATAAAAAATTTGAACTTTGACCTACTGTTCCCAAAATGTAATCCGATCTATTCTGGGTCACTGGCATTGTATAAACCCAGTTTGGTATGAATTTAACCCGTAGTTTTGCTGCTAGAGTGTTAACAAACAAAGCAACAGACTGAACCAAAAGCAATACCCCTTGCCTCCCCTTCGGGGGGCGAGGTAATAATTCATGGGTGCTGTCTTAATTAAATATAAACTATATTTTTCAGTGGATCCAACTTCTCCCAGAATCAAGGTGACGGTACCACTCAGTTTAGTGGATCAGAGGACACACAGACCGGAGCGGCGGTGCCTTCAGGTGCCACCACTCCTGCTGTTCCTCCCCCTGGTTCACCTGGTGCAGTCAGTCACACCACAGGAGCAGCCATGCCGCAGAGTCCACAGGGACAACCACCACATGGGTTTCCAATGCAGCAACCTCTGCCTTCAGGACAACCCTCAGCGTTCCATGGAAACCACCCAAATCTAAACCCTCAGATGAATATGCAGAGGCCTCCGTTCCCTCCTGCGCCAGATCTACAGATGCTACAAAGTCTCTTTCCTTTTCCATCTTTGGGTCAAAACCCAGTAGAGTTCTTCAGCAGTCTTCTCCGAAACCAGAGCATGGGTCAGCAAGGAGGTAAGCATTATTATGGTATTAGAGTCGAATTTTATCTTGTTACCACCAATGGGGATGTGATTTGATTTCATTTGACTTAATAAATAACTGACTTAAATAATATCACTGTAATCAAGGACAATGTTTAGTGAATGTGTCATTATCACCTCAACAGGGTTAGGAGGGGTCTTGAATGATCCTATAGGGGGTTGTTCTAGGGTAATAATGACAGATTCAAATCAGTAAACTGACACAAATTTTAAATTTACAACAGATTTTAAAATTTTTTTCTATGAAATTACTCCCTTTAATATTTGGGTGCTTTGTTCTCACTAGAACACCAAGACCCACTTAGTTTGACAGATTGAGGAACAAAAGAACTCCAGTCTGCTCTGCTGAGCCTTTGAGATGACACATCTTCTGTTAGATGTCAAAAGATGATATTCTTCAAATGAAATATGACATGGGTGGATACATATATTTTTTAGTATATGTAGTTTGAAAATTTAAACTTAAAGTTTTCAATCTGCAAATTTTGAGCAGATTTGAAGCAGTTTAAATCATGGTGCACTGATTTCATACCACATAACACTATGTATGTTGACTGGAAAGGCAATAACAGGATGTGTTTGTTTGCAGGAAATGTCTTTAAGCTCCTTAGAAACTAAATGCATGTTTGTATCTTGTAGCAATGTATACTGTTTTCAGTTACTTCATGGTCTAGTGGTTAGGATTCCTGGTTTTCACCCAGGTTTGTCAGGTTCAATTCCCGGTATGGGAATAAGCTTTTCTTTAGGGCTCTGCTCAAGGGATCAATAAAGTTCTGTCTAAATAAATCAGGGTCAATACAGATGCCTAAATAGTTATACTCTTCCCATTTAATATGCAGAAAATTCTGATATTGTGTCTTTTTGGATGTTTTGATTTGTAGTCGACCCTAGTCTGGCATTCCTACAGAACCTGCAACAGCAAATAGGTGCAGACTCCCAAGTGCAGTCCTTACCACCAGCTGTCCAGAAGGCCATCTTTCTGCACCTGACCCAGCAGCAGCAACAGGAGGCACATCCACAGGGAACTGAGCAGCAAAAAGCTGAGGGTCAGGATGATAACAGTGCAGCCAGAGGTGGGTGTTCAATAAGCAGCTTTACAAAGTTAAGAATTAATACCACAAAAATAACACAAATATAGCACAGACTTTTTTTAAAGTTTGCAATATTATATAAATATCTCCAAAAATGTACTGTGTATATGGACACAAGTTAGCATTAGTGAGATTTTGATTGTAAAGTAATTTTCACAAATGATTTCAAAGTTTATAGGCCTTGTTTGGACCTTGATTAACACGCAGAAGTTCTAATACCATGTACAAAATCACTCAAGAGGCATGCATTATGCCACAGATCGAAAAATCAGTATCTTTTAAAGGGAACTGAAAATTTTAAACAAGCTTAAAGATATATCACAGGTATAGTACTATGCTCAGGGAAGAGAACACAGATGATTGCTCAAAATGCATGTTGAGACCCATTCTAATGCCAGGTGTGAACTTGAATATTTGTGTCACATAAACACATACACTAAAGCCATGTCTAAATGGGGTCAAAGATAAAAGAAAATATAATAGACATTGTTGGTACATCTGTAAAATAAATCTGCATCAGACAGTTTCTGTAGATGTAGAAAGTATTTCTGTTTAATTAGAAAAATGGTGCATGTTTAGAAAAGCAGAAATAGTGAAAATGTACACCTTTAAGGATTTGCAGCAGAGATGAAGGCAGTGGAAGAGGTTTGAAATCACAGATGTCAAAAGTCATTGTCAGAACTTCCCTGTCACCGTTTTACAGTTCTGCTTTTTATCTGTAAACAGTTGTTCATAAAAACACTCTTGGTTTCACAGTGTCTTTTTTATCTAAGACAGATGGGGTTTTTTTATAATAGAAAAAAAAGTCTTTTTCACACATGCAAAAACTTGAATTTCTTTATTAAAGCAGTAAAATATTATGGAATCTTTTTCCAGATGAAACTACAAACTGGTACTCGAGTGATGACGAGGATGGAAGCTGTGTTTCCTCCATCCTTAAATCTCTTAAGAAGCAGAGTGAGATGCAGCAGTCCCAGGCCAAGCCCCTACAGCCCACTGCTGTGTCCCCAGCACTGGGTGACCCTCGCCTCGTAAAGGACAGAGCCCCGCCCAGCGATCCACGTATAAAGATAGACCCACGTCAGCGAGCTCCAGATATGAAACGGGATCCAGATGGAGCCGGGGATCCACGGCTCTCCAGAGATCCCAGGAAGATGAGACCGATGGAACCGAGCTCCTATCGCCAGCAGGGTCACCCGGTCCCTCAGAAGCCCCCTACAGGAGATGATGATGACGAAGGAGAGAGGGAGCTGAGGGACAGAGCTGCACTGATCCCTCTGGAGGCCAGTCCCGGCATGGTGCTGCGAGACCCACGATGTCAGTTGAAGCAGTTCAGCCACATCCGGGTGGACATTATGCTCCAGAGGCCTGCCTTTGCCCAAACAGTGGTGTGGGCCCCTGAGGACCTCATTCCCTCCTTGGTTCCCAAACAAGAACACTCCATCAACTTGCCGCTCCCTCCTTTAATCGCTGATGCCCAGATGAACAGATCCAATCTACCTGACCATCCCCCCATCAGCAGCCCCCCTCCCACTGACCCCAGACTGGCAGCTGCCCGACTCAAAGCTCGGGTGCCCTCTGGGTCTCTGGAGTCTAGATCCTCCACAGAGAGGCCTGTGGATCCACGCCAGCAAAAGTCTCTAGACCCCAGACTCAAGCGTACAGGAAGTCTGGATTCCAAGTTGTTGGGGCAAAAGGAACCCCCCTCTAGCGGAGGAGTTGTAGACCCTAGACTACAGAAGACCAGCGCTATCACTGTACGACCCAAAACTGAGACTGAGAGGCTTCCTCCTTATGCTCCTCGTCTGGCCTCCTCTGGCGGTGGTCTGGAGAGTCCGACCACAATCCTTGGGGGCATCAGTTTATATGATCCCCGTAATCAAACTGAGCAGAAGGACCAGACTGAGCCTCCTAAAAAGACAGGAATCCTCAAGCACCCTGTCAAGAGAGAACACACCCCACCACCGTCACTATCACCGACTCAACGAAGTGGCTCTTTTGAGGAGCCGAGAAGCACAGAAGGTTCCTCAGAACAGCCTCCACCTTCCACTACACCTCCCCTGCCTCCTGCCTCCCCGGTCAAACCACCAGCTGTTCATAACCTGCCCATCCAGGCACTAGCCGGGCTGATCCGACCCCAATACACTGACCCGAGGCAGGCTAAACTAGCAGGACAAGGAAGTACTGGAGCACAAGAAGAAACAGAGGAAAAGAAGGAGCAGGAGGAGGCCGTGGAGGAGGAACCCAAGCAGGAGGACCCCGAGGAGGAGGCAGACGACAGGACACTGAAAGATGTGTTTAAGACTTTTGACCCCACTGCTTCTCCTTTCTGTCAGTGAACATGACAAACACAGAGCTGCATATGATTTGTATATGACTGAGATGTGTTTATCTTTACAGTAGTCTATTTATTTGTGTATATAAACTCTGTTTATAAATTATTATGCATAGAACATTGGTCTCATGGGCCACACATTAGGCAGCAGAGAATATAATGGACCCAGTGATTAGGTTCTTTCAGCTTTATGATATTAATGCAGAAACGTGCATTTTATGTTGATGTCACAGTTGTATTTTTTTCATTTCTATATTATGAACAATCACATTAGATTAAAAAAGTTAACTTGTACAGATTTCAGTAAGGATTGATCCAGTTATTAAACTCTGGGTTCATTTCAAACATTACACTGTAGAATAGTCATTCAACAGGCAATGCAGTGAAGAATTCCCATAAGAACTTTTTGTATTTATATATTTATTTGAAGACATTTTTATATTGTGAGATCTTTTATGTTGAAGGTCATTTTTATAAGAGATTTGAGATTGGTTTTAATTGTGTTTTTAGACCACACACTAAAATGAATTAAAATTTATCTCTAAATTACTACAAAATTCCTTCAGCTACTGTTTATTCTAGTTTTTCCACAAAAACAACAAAGAACATGTGATTATAGTTTTAAAGCCTAGGAGTTATTTCTCCAGCTGCCTTTCTGAAATATTGGTTCTGATGATAAAAATTCTTGTGCAATATATAAGTTTTTACTGACCTGGAAGATTATGTTCTGGTATTTTGACATTTTTTAACCTTTTTAAATTGTGTTTTGTTGCCTATTTTTTATTATTACAGAATTGTTTTTTTATTTTTTCAGTTTAATTGGTGTAAATGCTTTGCGGTTATGTTGCTGTTGATTTTCTAACATGCTAATGTAGCAGTAACGACAGTAAACAGAGTGGTGTAATATTGTTGATTTAATTGGTCCTTATGTTCTTTAAATGCTCAATACCGACAACTTTTCATACAAAACTCCAAGATGGAAAATTGTACACTATATGTATATGTGTGTATGTATTATATAAAGAGAAAGTATCTTGTCACATTGCAGGTAGAAGTGTTACAAAACGACCTTTATAACTAATGTTTTTAATGTTGAATTTTATGAGCTGACTTATAAAATGAGAATGTTTTTGGCCTAAAACAATGTAATGGGGGTTTGTGTTCATTGACAGGTGTGTATTAAGGTACCCTTCTAAGCTACATATGTACTTTTTTTATTGGTTTCATATTTCACATTGTAAATGCCTGTTTTGTTTTTTTTATCATATGTATAGTGTTTTGAGTGTTCTCACGAATAATGCTTTATTTTTTCTGTCAATTTGGTGGTTATGATAATCATGACATTTTAATGACACAAATGCTCATCACTTTTCAGTGAATTTATTATGAATATCTAAAATAAAGGATAAAACATCAGCAATTTTACTTATGAAATAAACAAGAGGAAAATGATGTCTGTCCATTCTGGTGTGTGTGTGGGTGGGTGTATGGATGGATGTATATAAATATATATATATATATATATATACATAGATAGATAGATAGATAGATAGATAGATAGATAGATAGATAGATAAAATAATCAGCCATCCTAAAACCAGTCATTTGTAGCTGTCCTGCACACGCACTGGTGGAGCGAGACTGGGTGCACTAGGGTGAGCTGAAGTCTTCCTTAAACCCAGTTCATCAGTTTCTGGGTTAGATGTCTGCTGTGCTCGATGGATCTCCAGGTTTCTCTTCCACTGGAAACACAAAGCTGTGGCTTCTGCACCGTCTGAGTTTGGCTCAGGCTGCTTTAAACCCTTCGGGTAAGAGAGTTTTAATGGTTAAGGAGACAACCCACAATGTCAGTCATGCCATACAGTTGTGGAAAAAATTATTAGACCACTCCTTGTTTTCTTCAGTTTCTTGTTCATTTTAGTGCCTGGTCCAACTAAAGGTACATTTGTTTGGACAAATATAATGATAACAAAGACAGCTCATAAGAGTTTAATTTCAGAGCTGATATCCATTTTCCATGGTTTTCTTGATAATAACCAAAATTACTTCAGTTCTTCCATCAATATCTATGGCACTGTACTGACAAAAACAGTGCTTTTAGGCATTCTGTTTTCTTTTCTGTCTGTTTTAGTCACATGATACACACAGGAGTTAGGACTGGATTGCATAACCATTATTTTTGATAACTTTTGATGGTGAAATAATTTTTTCCGTGACTGTATGTGCTACATTTATGAGGTGTGGGGTTAGATTTACTGTGATGCAGGCTGTCTCTGCAGCATGGACTCCACGCAGGACTGTCTGAAGTAGATTCTGTGCGTTCTTCACCAGGATCTCATCAGATGATTTGCAGCCAGGTGTAACAGCATTGACACTGAGTAAACAATAAGCATTACAGTTACTTCCTTTCTATCCTTTTTTTAATTTTATTTTTTTTTTTTTTAAACTTTTTTTTACTTTACTTTTTTTTTTTTTTTTTTTTTTTAACTGTTTTGCTCTATACACACACTTACAAACAAACCTCACCTGGAGATAATGCTGAGCTGGTTGGTGATAGTAAGGATTTGCTCCACTATGAGTGACAGTTCAACTGTGCACTGTTTATCCAGACAGTGGTTGGCAATAACTCTGATAAACTGAGTCACTGACTGGCAGTTGGAGATCACATCTTTGGCTGCAGTGACAAATGCATCTTTATTCTGGAAAAGAGAAATGGCTATGTTGAAAAGCAAGTGCAAATATTGTAGGAGAAGAGTGACTTCTAGTGGACATTACCGGTATCGGGCCTCTCTTCTTCAAGTACTGAGTCATGTAGCATATTGTGTCAGCCATCTTCCTCGTCACCTGGACAATTTTGTTGTCCTTGGGATCCCAGCTATCAGTTTCTTGCTTTAGGAAAAGGGATCTGTAGCTCAGTGAAGGGGCTTCTTTGTGTGCAGCAGGTTCGACGAAATACTGTGAATGAAAATGTAAAGATTTGTTGTTGAGCACAATTTAGACAAGTAATTTCTGAGTGGTACAATTGTCAGTGATGAGATACCTACATCTTTTTGCATGTATCCAGGTTCATAGTAATCCACAGTTGACAGGGCAATGCTCTTCTCTGCAACATCTAACTTTTCTACATTGCTGTCCTGTTGGAATAATGTTGTAATATCAGAAGGAAACTCCAGTGGTTCTTTAGTTTTGAAAGGGACTGCAGGTAGAACCTCTGAGACAGGATCAGGTGCTCTGCCCTGGAGAGCAACCCCGATGGTCTCTTTAACTTCTTGGTGAATTCCGTCTTGCTTACAGATTTCTTCCACCACATAGTGAGCTTTAGCTGACCAGCACTGAATCTGCACATCCAGACTCAGAGTGTCACAAATATAATGAGTCTCCGCCATAAGCCTGGCCCTGCTGATTATATCTGAGATCTGAAAAGAAAGGTGCTCATTAATAGACCTCAGATTAGAACGGGCACGCGGATCCCTTATGTAGTTCAAGCAGTTCTCCACACTCTTGGTACCGGATTTGACCCTTTCGAATAGTGTTTCAGCTGCATTTTCAAATGTTTGCTCTTCATCTTCACTGTCTTTAAAATGTTCGGCTGCATAATATGCGAGGCGGACAATATTTTGAAGCGCAGTGTCATAATCTTTATTTCCTTTGCTCAAATGACCACAAAGCACTCTGACTTTAATCAAGAGATTTCTCTGAAGGAATTCAGACTTGGCAAGTTGCATCACATTTGGTACCATTCCAAGATCCTCAGCAGCCTGAAGATAGGCCTCGGTCAGTGTTTTTAGTTCGTCTTGGTATCCCGCTAACTGTTTTACCTTGTAGGCACTTTTACAATTGAGACTGGTTAACCTGGCTGCCTCTTGGATCCTCAGAGAGTTCTCAGACAGTGCTGACAGCTGTTTCTGGTGGCTCACTTGGCTCATTGCAGTTGATGTTCCTAGAATCTTATCAAGGGAATTCAGCAGAATCTGAATAGAGAGACCCCAGAGGATGCAAAGTCCCTCCAGCTGATCTACTTGTCCTTCCTGTGTGGTGGAGAACTCTATCAGATATCTTGTATTGTTCTGGGCTTTGTTCAGCTTGTTGTGCAAAACACTAAATGTTTCCTGACCATCACTTTGTGACTTTAAATCAGATGATGTCAAGAGCTGTGCCACGTCAGTACATAAATTCATTACTTCGCTGAGTTGCTGAGTCACAGTGGCTGCTATTGTTGGTAGATTGCCTTGCAGCATTGTGTAAACTGCATGATACCAGGTTCCAGCCACCGGCAATAAAACTTTGCGGGTGTTGTTGATAAGGTCAGAGAATTGCGTACAGTGTTTGTAGATGCTCTCTGTACTCATTGCTGAACTCATTGCCGTCTCCTGTGCTGTCTGGACAAGCAGCGGAGTTAGTGACACCAGTTCAGCCCGAAAGCTCTCCAAAGTCTGACAATCGATGGCATCAACAACGGCTAAAGCCTCCTTTGCAGCTTGAGCGTAACAGTTTGACAGCTCAAGAACACTGGTACAGGCTTGGTTGAGGACTGTCACATCTTTCCCTTTAGTCACAGTCACAACCTCATATAAGAGGGGTAAAAGGTCAAATTCAAGAGGCCTGTGGATCACTTTGGGCTCATGTGAGACAGCTGGTATCTTTAAATCACTGCTGTCATATTTATGAGCCAGTTCCGTTACTACAATTTCATCTGACTGCTCCTCATGTTCAGTTTGGAAATCCTTCCCCATAACCTCCAGAAAAGAAAAATCAGAGTCTTGCACTATATGATCCGTGATTACTTGTTCACAGGTGTCGTTGACTGGTGAATATGACTGTGGGATGTCAGGCTGACGGACACCCTCTCGCAGTGGACTGAGGATATGTGGGTGCAGTTGGCCGTCTAGGCCCTCACGAAGTACTTTGAAGTGCTGAATGGCTGTGGAAACATTGTCTGAAAAACCAGAATATGCCTCCACATTCAGACTGGAACCAATAAGCATGTCTCTGACTGATCCGCCAACTTTGCTCTGTGAGGACTGAACTTGTTTCAGTAGAACCAGGAGCCCGTTTCTGTAGATGGGGTTATCACTGGTGTCTAAGTGCCTCCTGACCGACTGAGTGACCAGTTGCATATGACAAATAAGATTTGTAGCATGTTCATTAAACAGTCTAGAGTTTTGCTCTCTGTATGCTGCATCACATCCACGGCGGTCATTGATCATCTCACTAATGGTTATACTGGTGAACTCTCTGACATCCATGACATCACTGAGAGCATCCTGGAGCTGACTGGTCTCGTCTTCCCATTTCTGACAAATTTCATGAAGTCTTTGAATAGTTTGTACTGAATTATCCCCCAGTTCCAGTGACAGAGGAGGTATCCTGTCCCGGAGCCTTTTTAGACACGCTATTGATGTCTCAACTGTCTCCTTACTCTTTGCATCAACAGACACAGCTGAGGTAAAGTTTGCAACTTGGATTATTCTATCAGTATAAGATATAAAATCTTCAACAAGTGGTTGAACAAAACTCTGATCCATCTTTGTGGAGGAATTTGCATCCAGGACCTGTTTTAAGACACTAAATAGTTCTTTAAATGTTGCTGATGCAGTGACAAATGTATCTAGGACCTGATAAAGCCCAGCAGTCAGTACAGCTTTGTCAAGCATCTCTATTTGCTGCTCCAACAAAGAACGTATCTTCTCATATTGATCAGAGTCCTCAGAAGACTTTAAAATCATTTTAATATCAGACCATAACTGTAGGATGTGTTGGCAGTGACCTACCACTCTTTGCTGAAACTCTCTGCGAGAAGAATTTGCCACAACCATACAATGAAAAACAAGATCTCTGACCGTGCTGTCAAACCTACTGCCTTGGAGTGATGAGGTGGAGGAATTACTAAGTATTTCCAACAGACCGTCCCTCCTATCTGTGTAATACCCACAGGCTCCAAATGATCCTATGTGACATTCACTCTTCAATGTAACAACTATGTCATTGACTGTAGTCTGCACTTTGTCCAAAATGTACGCCTTAGCTGCTTGGGCGTGCTCACTCGTGGGGTGTTTGATCGTGGTGCACATGGCCGTGTGAAGCATTGAGATGCACCTCCTCAGGGTATCTAAAGAGTCAAAAAGCTGCTGTTGCTGCCTGGGATCTTGCAGGGAATTTGCTCTCTCTATTGTTAAATTGTTGAGGTAAATCAAAGCCTCAGAAAAAACCTGGAATGATTTGAGCAGGGACTTGATGTCTACAGATGAACCCAGCTCAGATAGGCACTCCAAAACATGGTCAGCAGCAGCCAAAACTTTCCTTACAGACGCATCATCGTCCACCAACAGAACCTAAGAGCAGACACACACATGAGATCACTTGGTCCCAGAGTTATGCTTCTGCACAAGGTTGATGTAATTACTGTACTGGTGGAGTACAGATAAAACTATTTAAGGATTTGTGTGCACAATAAAACATAAATGGAACAGATAAACTGCTAGTATACACTGATATAACAGTACTGTATTACAAACAGATGAAACTGTACTGACATATGTGTGTATTTCAAAATATAATATAAATACAGTTCACACATTCTCTTCTCAGTGTCTGAACAATGACGGTAAACAAAGTCGTCATGCTTCAGTGTTCGCTGAAAGGAGAAGTTATTGTTTGAAAATTAAATTGCGCAAATCACTTTATCCAAATACAATACTGTTGTCATATGAAACCATTTATGGAGATTTAGAAAGCCTATCCCACAACCAATTGTGTCACATGCAATAATGTATTGTGTTTAGTCTATTGTATTCTGTAAAAATAAACATGATGAAATACAGATAAACTGTTCACTTGTATTATGGATAGGATTTAAGTTCATTGTCACATTAGCAAAGAATTATTGCAGTGGTGGTTTTGACAGATTTATTATCAGAAGTTGTGACTGTTTTTGTTTGGCTTGGCTTTGGAATCTAGAGCCAGTCAATCAATTTTCTGTTATTTTTCTAAAGTATACAGTATATCTGTTAGCATACCAAAACAATGAAATCCAAGATAAAAAAAAAAAAGAAGAAAAAAGGAAACACTACTTTACTTTTACTACACTCAGGAAGACGTTCTGAGTTGCTGTGATGAGTTCTTCTCTGTGTTCAGTCAAACTGGGCTGGATGTTCAGTTTCTGGGCTGCCAACAGCACATGTTGTCCAGACACAGAGACTGACTCCAACAGGGACGACATCTCCATGTGCAAAACCTCATCTCCTGTCTCACGAGCCTGCCTGCAAGTAAAGACCCTACTCTGAATCTGGTAATGTATTACACATGTCGTTCTCCTACATAAATTAAATGAGGTCACATATTGGAATGTAACACTAGTGACTTTACAGACTGCTGTACTGTGCATTACATGTTTTGGCTTCACTTAAATTCCACACTACATACCTGAGGGCCACTGCAGCCAAGTTCTCAGTAGCTTTAGCCACAGCCTGAGCTGCTCGTTCTAACTGCCTGAATTGTTCAGGGTCCTCTGAAGCCTCACAAAGCAGCACTAAATGACACAAATGACTAGCAATTGGTGCCACCACCTGCTCCACTGCTGAAGTCCTAATGCACCCATGATCCAGTAGTGAAGACATTGTTAGCAGAGCCAGTCTCTTATCTGAAGAAAATGAGTTACTACAAGGAAGGTGCATTAATAATTCATTATACACCACAAAAGAGCTTGGGCTTGATGTCAGTGTATCATAGCAACTAATGTCACCTGACCAATGACGATGCATCAGCATCATTTTAGCATTTTGTGTATGCAAACCAGCAGCTGTATGCAGGAAGCAAATGAAGGTTATTGTCAACAGCAAAACATTTAGCCCTTCCTCAATGAATTGATATTAATTTGGTGTGCAAATACTTAAAAAATAAAACTCACTTAGATCCAAAAAGTTGTTAGTTGTTCGTTAAAAGTTTAAAGATGAAAAGACAGGAGGCAGAGCTGAAGATGTTGAGATTTTCTTTGGTAGAGAAAAGGATGAGCAGGATTAGGAACAAACACATCAGAGGGACAGTTCAGGTCGGACAAGTTGGGAACAAAATGAGAGAGGCAACACTGGTTCAGACGTGTGATGAGGAGGGAGAGTGAATATATTAATAGAAGGATGATGAAGACGGAGCTACCAGGCAGGAGGAAAAGAGGAAGACTGAAGAGACTTATGGATGTGGTGAAGGAGGACATGCAGGTAGGTGGGGTGGAAGAAGAAGATGCAGGAGACAGTGTCAGATGGATTCTCTGTGGCGACTCCTACAGGGAGCAGCTGTAGAAGACAGATCCAAAAAAGGTATTTTTTTTGTTTTGTTTTCAAATCAGCAGCACAAAACTCCTAATTTACAAGTATATAACAAAATGACAAACCAAATACTTTCATTTAGAAGCTATACACCCCAAGATCCAATGGAAAGTTAAAGCCTTGCGATTTAAATATATTTACTGCACAGGAAAACAGGATTTATACTGTTGTGCTCATAAGTTTACATACCCTGACTGAATGCGGATGAGGCGGTCTTGAATGTTCCGACAATAACTCAAAACACAAGGCCAAGTCGATCTGTCATTGGAACAGCAGAAAAAAGTGAAGGTGAAGGAGTGTCCATCTCAGTCTGCTGACCTCAGTATCATTGATCC
>JAPQRP010000009.1:13694529-13751452 GCA_037367295.1 Apogon hyalosoma | reverse complement strand
ATAGACCCACGTTTATTTCACTTAAAAAAAAAAATCAAAACATAGTTAAGCAAAAATCAGAATTGTGTGCACTGGGAATGTTCTTAAAAATATGCACTTTAAAAATAGGCACCTTAAAAAGAAGCACTTTTTGACAGGCTTTACCTGGTTAGCACTTTAAATTTTTAGCACTTTGGGTGTAATGTTATTAGCTTATTCAAGATTCAAGAAGTTTATTGTCCCAGCAATGGAGACTGAGCAGCAGTACTGAGCAGTGAAACTGCAGCACCGTATCATATTTTAACTGTTTGTACTGTATAGTGGTGTATTGTGTTTATATGTAATGTATTATTTTTATGTCTACAATGTTGGTTTTATGTGTGCTTTTAGAAATTATGCTAAATCCAGTGCATTTATGACTATCTTGCATTGTTTGTTCATTAAAATGCACTGTCCCTTTCAAATAAACAAATAAATGAAATGAAGGGCTATGTATCAGCCCTGTGATGAAGTGGCGACATATCCAGGGTGTACCCTGCCTTCGCCCATAAAGTAGCTGGGATAGGCTCCAGCGACCCCCGTGACCCTAGTGAGGATAAAGCGGGTTCAGAAAATTAATGAAAGAATGAAATGATTATTAAATACCTGGAAAGTGAGATTAAGAGGCTGAAAGTTGCACTCCATGTCTTCCACCTGGACAAAGCGTGAGGCATCAATCGAGTTTCCATACACGAAGGAAGTGGGTGTCACCACACTGCAGAAAACAATTAAATCATTTAGAATTACAGCATATTCCACGTTTTACGGACATTTCATAAAAACTGTATTTGTTTAAATGTCCACAAGGATAATGTATTAAAAAAAGTCCCTGGTTTAAGTCATGTTGTTAGTTCAACAGAAGACTTTTCATTAGATATGAGTCATATGTGTCTAGTTTTGCCCTGAAGCCGTCTTTCGCATTAAAGGGAGCAGCTTTATCAGATGTCAGAGTTCCGGGGGTGTTGCACTGTTTAACATCTCTCTCCCTGTCTGAACCAGAGCTGTGATAAAGTGTTTAGAGATAAGGCTTTTTAAGTTGACACGGTCCATACTGACACTCCCAAAAGCAGATGGGTAACCTATCCAAGCATTTGTCTGAGACACATACTGTACATTTATTACCAACACAGTATAGCATTGGTATATTAGTGAAAGTTCATTTTTATGAATGTTTGGGTTTGTTTGTTTGTTTGTGCTTACCCAGTTATGGTTGTGTCAGTCTCATGAACCAGAGGGATGGACAGATCCAAAAAGTTGTCATGAAGTTTGTGCTCTGGATTGGCGCTAAAATGTAGACGAAGAATGCATTTTTTAATTTTATGAATCAGTTCAGACAGTGTATATAGGACTGTTTACAGAAATCCATTATAAATATAACATCACAGATATTCAGTGAAACATAGGACTTGAATTTACCTTTTAGCTTGCACTAAAAACTGCAATGTGTCATTTTCTCCAGAGAGTTGACTGGTGTCAAAAATCACTGCAAAATGATACTGGAGAGAAAAGTCAAAGAGGTTATTCAGAGTACTTTTGCCACGGGTGTTGATGCACTGCATTTTATATATATTTTGTTTTGTTTTTTTTTACTTTAAAACTGCACATAGTTGAAGACTTTTGCACAAAAAAGCATCATGCATTAATAGCTTTGCATCAATAAAAACTGAAAACAGAAGAGCTGTCTTTGATATAGTACACTTGGCTGTACTTGGGTGCAAGCTACCTTAGTCTGTGCTCTCATGAAGGGAAATCCCACACTGCATTTAAGGAAGTCCAGATCAACAAGTCCACAGGAAATACCCTTCTCTTCCTGCAAAAACGAATGATAGACAGAGAATAAGACAGACAGACTGGAGACTGAGTGGGTGACATGGAGACAGAAGACAGACAGAGGAAAACACAGCAGACAAGCAACCGACGGTGACAGAGAACAATCAGTTTTATTAAGCTGCATCCTGATGGGTGACGGCTTTCACACAGCTTTTAATACACACCTAAATATGCAGGCTAGCCAAGAAGGGCAAGAAAGTTTTTTCTTTCTTTGTTAGAAACTGTTTTTTAACATGTAAAAGAATAGTTTCTCTTATCTTATTGAAGTTATAAATTAGGTTAAATAAAGAATGTACAAAGCGGCGATGGCACACACACATCTTAGCGGGTGGGTAATTGGACAGCCTCCAGGCTGTGTGTTTGGAAGCTTGTCTAAACAGTATGGAGCTTCACCGGCTGCGCTGTGTAAACATTTGAGCCTTGACCTTACGAGGAGTAAGAATTCTTTTAGTGAGAGTTCACTGAGAGGCTGTCTGCCAAACTCGTGCGCTAAGAGCATAAAACAGGGCAGAGATATTTCATGACCTCCACAGTTTTAATCATAAAAAGGGACAGATAAGTGCTCCTGGAACATTCTATGAAGGTTTAAGGTAAGTCATATGAAATGTCTCCATATACAGGCTGATGCCAAGTTTCAGACTTGTTTATAATAGGTTTCCAAAAGTGAAGGCTGACTGTTGGCATGTTTAAAGGTTGCATATCCATCCTCAGTATCATCCACAGTTTCCCTTGTTCAGCAGATTTCCAGTCTCAGTCCAGGGTGGGGTTGTGCCCTCTATCTTCATTAAGTCAACCTCAATAAGCTTGACTGTCCTTTTCAATGAGACTAAGCTGAACACTGTAGGGGGGTGTGGACCCCAGCACTACTGGCAATGATGGAATTTCCTCTATTTCCTGTATTCCTCTGCGCTGCTGTGCAAACACCGCTTGTCCCGTGGGGCTGGGCAGGATTGGGGAAGTTGACCTGTTTACCCATCACCCACCTGGCAGCGCCTGAGAATGAGCAGAGCATTCAGGCATATGCCGTGATCTGCCTCCGTGGGGAGCAGAGTGACCACAGTCTGTTTGTTCAGCACTTCTTCACTTTCTTGCTCTTGCTTACTTTCACTGGTCTTACTCTGTCAGGAACAAATACATGCTGGGATTTTCACAAATGGCAGGCCCATTAAATATCTGTGGGACTGTTTATACTGCTTTAGTGTCAGCTGAAGCCTCTACGGCAGCGGTATGTTAGTGTGAAAGACAATACACAGGAGTCTTGTTTTCAGCGTGTTGTGCATGTCTCTTTATGTCTCCATTCACCTCAGTATTTGTACATTTGGCTTCGCTTTGGTCTTCCTTTTACAAACCACTGTCATCATCTGCTTTATCTATGAAAGTATGGACATCGCGGACATTTCATAGCATGTCAAATGCACATTCTAGTGCACAGCCATGAAAATGACTGATTCATAGATTCTTGGGTTGGAAGTTCACTGAAAGTCACAACTTTACACACTTGTTTGATTTCCTAAATTCTGTACTTGACAAAAATACTATTTGTAAGTCACTGAAAAAAAACATAGCATGTAAAAACACATCTAAAAGGTCATACAGCTGACAACCCCAAAATTTTTGAGATAAAAAAAGAAAACACAGAAGCCTGTGCAGCGGTATCTGACTCCCATGGGAGCGAAGGCACTGCTTCTGAAACCAATTCACCTCCACAGCTTTCTGGAAGCTTGTGTTGCAAAAACAATGTGGAGATAACAGACACTGCTCTTAAGATATGAGTGGAATACAAGTTCAAGCTTCACTCTGTGTAGAAAAAGCCTCAGGGGAGGATTAGGAGCTGGCTTTAACTTTGGAAAAAGGGGTCACATCATCACCTTCACTGAGAATAATTAGAATTGTCTCAAAGAGCATACGGCAGTAAATCTGGCCGGTGACCTCTTTGTCATCTCCTCATACTGTTCGCTTCCTGTTCCCTTTGTGGAGCAGGCCACCCTGACTTATTAAGTTCCTGATCTAAATGAGCCTCTGTGGCTTCTGGTAACCTGATATGTAATGTCAGCTCGGTTCATTAGATTAGCTATGAAACTGAAACTGAAACACTGTTTTTCTAATATTGGCCCACAGCACACATTCTATTTAAATTCAATTTCATCTTTGTTGGGGGGGTTTAAATCATGTCATGAGGTTGTGGGCTTGTCAGAGATAGGTCTTATCCATCATAGAGACATGAAACCCTGCTGGAGAATAAACATAAGGTCCATTATGATGGAAAAACCCTTTGTGATGGATGGGTTCGGCTCTAGCCTTTGAAAAGCTGTTGAACTGTCTCTCTCAGCTGTGATTAGACTTCTTCACAACAAGTGGGCATAGAGAGGAGGATGTGACCACTAGTTTTCAGCTAATACAACTACATTGCAAAAAAAAAAAAGGTGCACATGCAATATTTGACTGCACAGCCTTTGGTTTTACTCACAGGAAACATTCACTGTGACAATGCTTATGTAGTGTCACAATAAGGTTCATAATATTTTTTCCATCCATAGTTGCATTAATTTTTGATTACCAATGATGGAGAATTGAACCACTGCATCAAGTCTCATCACATCCCAAATTCGAGTCTGGACTTTATGGAGACTAATCCATGTCTGACAATGATGTCTCATTCTCCTTGAACTATTCTGTCACAAGCCGGATCTAATCTAGTCCAATCTTTTTGACGTTAAATAAATGAGAGGCTACTTACTGCATCAGCTAGAGTTAAATAAACAGCCTAGACAAAAAAAAAAAGTTACTGCTTGGATTTAACTAAGCAAATAGTTCAGATCCTTGCGTCGGTTAAGTAACGCAGTGGTTAATAATGTTTCAGCTGTAACAAGTGTTCTATACAGAGGACCCAAAATATGGAATAATCTGTCAACTCTTCTTATGGAGCTTCCTCACATTCAGTTTAAACAAGCTGTGAAAACTCTGCTCCTGAGTGATTGCAATTTTCCACATGGGATACATTTCTAAGCTTGGTATATCATGGAATTTTATTTGCTGATAATGTACTTTTGTGCAGCTTGCAAATATATTTCTATATTTTTAATTACAGTTGAAAAATAATCTTTGACATCTGGAGTTTGACACTTGTTAAGCCTCTTGAGGGTTTTTGGTAACCATCCATCACAATTTTTAACCAACATGTACTTATGTGTATGCTTTTTACTATGTGAAAATTAAATACATTTTTTAAAATAAATAAATAAATAAGTGGTGCCTGGCACAACAAACCCCACCCCTCGCTCATATTTCACCCATTATAAGTAAATGGGAAGACTTTAAAAATTCATAAAAAATTTGAACTTTGACCTACTGTTCCCAAAATGTAATGAGATCCATTCTGGGTCAATGGTAATCTATAAACCAGATTTTGTATGAATTCAACCAATAGTTTTGCTGCTTGAGTGTTAACGAACAAACAAAGAAACAAACTGAACCAAAAACAATACCCCTCGCCTCCCCTTTGGGGGGGTGGTAAACAAGATATTTAACTCTAACTGATGCAGCAAGTAGCCTCTCATGTCTTTAATGTCAAAAAGATTGGACTAGATTGGATCTGGCTTGTGACAGAATGGTTCAGGGAGAATGAGACATCATTTTCACTCATGGATTAGCCACCATAAAGTCCAGATTCTAATTTAGGAGGAGATGAAGACTTGATGCAGCGGTCTGATTCTCCATCATCAGTAATCAAAAATGAATGCAACTATGGATGGAAAAAATATTATGAACCTTAGTGTGAACCTATATATGCATTACGTGGCAAAAAAGATGTCACAGTGAATGTCTCCTGTAAATAAAACCAAAGGTGGAGCAGTGAAATATTGCATGTGTGACTTTTTTTTTTGGCCGGGCAATGCATTTTCTGTAAAATCAATCTGCATATAATGGGTTTCTCAAGTTGTATGTGGGATCACTGTAGGTAGAAGCTAAAAAAAATGTCCATAAAAGATCAAAGAATGAGTATATCCTGTCATAATCTTCCTATCAGAGCTGCATATACCAATAAAATGCCCCAGTTTTTCTTTTCTTTTTTTTGACAGTTCAATGGTACAAATCAATCAGTGTGACACCAAGTATATTCTCATACACACAGCTCATATGTTGTTGACATCTATCTGTCTCGAATAAGTCAGAGAACCATATGACAGGTCAGCCAGAGGCGTTCTCCTTTGAGACCGGACAGCTGTTTCTGCTGTTCGGTCTATCCTCCTCTTCCTCGCCTTCATCGTTTTATCTGCAGGAGAGTTTAAACAGCTCCAGCAAAACTTTAAGCTTATCTGTCTTGCACGTCTTTCCTTTTTGCAGGGTTTACTGTTTAAACTGCCCTTCTGACATTTAATCAGTCATCTTAAATAAAACATCTTTAAGAAACATATACATTTCAGGATACTACTCATGACATTCAGCTGACAGACACATGTGCGCATAGAACGGTCTCACGCTATCTACAATATAATTTCGCCGTTATAACTCAAACAGATCTTAGAGCCACAAGACTTTTCAAAAATAAACATCTGCGCTCAAGTAAACAAGCAGAAGATACTTGAGCAGCCACAACAGCAAACTGACCCTCTGCCAGAAGTTGATGTAGAAAACTTCTCTGGAAAAGTTGAAGTAAATGTTGGTGTCGTAGGCGTCGTCTCCAGTGTTGGATATGGTCAGGTTCAAAGACACGTTCTTCACTCCTCCGAGGGCTAGATGGGGCTTGGTATACAACCTAAAACAGACATAAATGAATGCATTTTCAGAGTAAAAACACATTAAAATATAATCTGTGTCAATGCATATATTTCTTTAAGAAAAGGGTCGACCATTCTATTTCCTTCGTTTTATTTCAACGTTTTTATTTGCTGTGTTTTTACTTTATGACATATAATAATTGTTCAAGCCTATTACTTGTTAAAATGTCTGACAAACTATCAGTAAATGTGGGGAAAGCAAAAGATACACACTAAAAAGAAAGGGAACTCCCTAAGTATGGAAAAACATATGGATATCCTCCAAGCATGCGTCATGGTTCCACTCCCCACACCCACACGGCCTATGACGTCAGCTTGCTTCCTCAGTCCTGCAAGCAATGGCCAAGACAGAGAGTTCATCAAAATCTAAACTAAACTGTGAAGTCGAGGACGTTTACCCAGAGAGAAACAGTTTCCCATGAAGCCTCAGATCTGCGGCGCAGTCATCAGACAGGCAGTTCTTCTCAAACCAAGTCTGAAAGACAAAACAGTGATGTACACAGTTCGTATGACCTCATGCTGTTAGCGGTCTGGACACTGACTTAATATTCAGTCTAGGGGGCAGTGTTGTGTTGTTGTTGGAACTGTGTGATTCAATCCAGTGGATTTTTATGCAGGAAAGCCAGTTACTTTAGTCTTACTGATCTCTTTCTCATCTCGCTTTTAATCAAGGAGAAGATGGTCTTTGCTTTTAGGTTAAATCATCAAAGGAAACTCAAGTCAAGCAGTAAAACCTCTACACTGACGATTTTAAGATAAATGAATTCTGTAGGTGCTGAAAGATGTAAATCCCTCAGTTTTTCAAGCCGTTCAGACAGTGGGGAGACACATGTGGGGCAGGTTAGAGGTGGTTGCAAAGAAAATAAATGAATCAGGCTTTTGGATTCAAGTCAAGAAAAGCGAACACTCACAATAATAAGCTGGTAACCAACACCAAATCATTATAACCTCAATTTGAGCTATTTCCTTCATTCTTTCTGTGGTCCAAGAAAAGACACGACATTGCTTTAATTTAAAAGGCGCAGGGTGAGTTTTATTTTCAGCCCAATCAACTGAGGAAATGAACTGTATAAGAACTTGTATTGGTTGAAAAGAACACATGTTTAAGTGGGACCTGTTCCTCTCACATCCCCTCACTTAAACATTTATATAAAAAATGTAACCAGAACTGTAAAAGCTGTACTAGAACTTCTATATTTCTATTTCTGTCAGGTATGTATGGTATTTGACTCAGTTATGAAAATAAATTAAAGATGAGTTAGAAATAGGTTTCAGCTTTAGAGTGAATTCTGATTAAAGGATTAAGGATTAAAGTATTCAAGTCATAAATATATCATGTATCAAAACACAGGAAACAATACTTTCAGTGTCATTAAAATCTTTCATTATTTACAAAAAATTTTCTAGTATGACTTTCTAGTAATTTTTTAATGATCACCTATTGACATACACTTAAGACTGAAGTTGCCCCTGAAATGTCATCTGTTAAATGCTAGAATAGAACAGAATAGAACAGAATAGAATAGAACACTAAAATATAAGATTAAATCATGCAAAAATCATAAGAATAAAAATGATCTAATTCAAGTAAATCAATAAAAACAAAACAAAATACAGTGCATATGGGGTACCGTAGAGATACAACTTACGGAGTTAAGGAAGAGTTATTTTGTTTGGTTTGGAACATTTTATTTATTATACTTACATAAAATGCTGATAGAAAAAAATAATACACCATGCAAGGACCATTAAATTAAATTGCATCTTTGTGAGGCACGAGGGGTTGGAAACTCCCCCCTCATCCAGTAGAATGTCTCCTATAGAACATGCTGCTCTGTGTGTGCTGTGGGCTGTTTGTTATATTTTCCTGATAGTTCTTAGAATATGTTGGGAATAGAATACTTTTAAGCCAAGATACTAAAATGTCAGAAAAAAGTCAGAAATGTGGATGATTTGCTTTTCTTTTACTATTATAGTGTACGTTACAGTGTTTTAACCATTCCTTTGAGCAACTCTTCAAAATAAAAGGTAGAATCGTCCTTAATACATAGCTGCATCGTTTCATTTTTTATCATCACATCGTACACCTTTGTTTGCATTACCTCATTTTTTACTGCAATCTTATCTCCCTTCCTCCATCGTAGGACCGGGGTGAGTGCAGGCAGGTCTCGGTCCTGATGCCCCGTCAGCACATGCTTCCCCAGACTGTACGCCACCTCAAATGTGATGGCCGTGAACACATCCTTCACATCCTTCTGTAGGGAGGACAGACAATAAAGCTCTTCTATAAAACTCCGTCTAACCATAAACACAAATCTTACCATCAAAGACTTAACTGTCGTGTAAAAGACAGGGTGATTATAGCAATTTAACGTTTTTCTGCAAATGATGCCTGGTGTAAAAAACTGATTTCAATGAAGCAGAACATTGTACATTCTGTCTATGATGTTATCTCTTTAATTACTGATCCTGGAGCAAATACAACAGGCTTTAATGCATGTGTGACATGTCATACTCATTAATGTCTCTTTCCTTCATGTCATTATATCTGTTTAAAGTAATAAAGGCAGGACCACCACTGCAGCTTCTCTTCTTTTTTTTTCCTTAATATGCTGGCATTGCCTCTGAGAGACATCTTTGAGTTTCTGGCAGCTCAATCTAAGACCACAAAAAGTGTTTGATTTGGCATCAGTTTTGGAGACAATGTAGACTAGAGCGAAAACAGCACTAAATGTTATTCAACCCCATATCTTCATTAGATGAGAGTACTGAAGGACTTACATGGGAAAAGGAGATACTAATGTTGCTTTTTCATTTCTGCTGTCCATTATAGATAGACTCAGCTCTTTGAAGGCAAGTTGGTAGGTCTGGCTCTAATCTCAGAGTCTAAAAGCGGCGGCAAAAGTACACAAGCTCCAGGGGCAAACTGTACCCCTCTGCCCAACTGATGTCTCCTAACATGGAGCCAAACCCATAATACAAACACAATGGCTTCCCTGTGTTTTCCGGTGGTCACTTGTGCCTCTTGTCCGTTTTTACACTATCTTTTTTTCTGCCCATTATCAGCGTGTTTACCACTGTCAACACACACCCATCCTCTTTCCTCCGGCACAGACAGAACCCAGTCTGGGCATTGAACACATGAGGTATCGCTGGGGAAAAAAAACACCCAACTCATCAACAGTGAGTTATAGCAGGAAAGTAAACGTTTGTGCAGGACATGAACAGACAAAAACGGAAGATTTGGCACTCATTTGGGAAATGGTGCTGCACAAAGATAAAAGCGCGGCCTTGCTGACATATGCTGTGTGATATTCTATCATGATGTGGTTGGATTTATCGTTTATAATAAGAAAAGAACAGAGATCATGCGTATAATTTAGAAACACAGAAGATAATTTAGAGTCTGGTTTCGACCAACTCTATATGTAAAGTGTGATGAGATAACTTAAAATTTGATTTGATTTGATATAGTCATTGTTAATCACTGAAGTGATTCTTGGATAAAATGAGCTTGTGTTCAACTCAAACTCTAAAATCTAAGGAAAGATAATTTACCATTATTCAATACAGAGACAATAAAGAATAAAAAAAAAAATGATGAAAAATCTTTTAAAGGAGTGTTATTTTGCTTTTTTTAAATGGAATTATGCATTTTAAAACATTTCCCTGTGATCTACATAAACTGAAAATGCTCTGCTTGGGTCTGAATTCTTCATTAATTCAACTCCACCGGTCCATCTTCAACCCTATTTTGGCATCATTTCGAGAAGGGTCGTTTTGAGCGCTGGCCCTTTAAATGCACGACCCACTTTGCGCCCCACCCCCTCCAGGTTGTTGGCTGTGCTGCTCTGTCCTGTTCAACCAACAACTGAACATTTTCGATAATCGGCTTGAAGTCTGGACATATTTTCAGTATGGACTACAACCGCTGCTGCTGACCAACAGTTATGTTGGAAATCTTGACCTTATATGTGCAAATGTCATGATGTAACTAATTATAAAACGTAAAAAATTAAGAAAGAATTAAAATGGGTTGTAGAAATCACCTTGATTTTTGCCGGAATTAATATAAAAATGGCTTTGCAGCACCTGGAGGGTTCAAATTCAAACTTTATGAACCATTAGGGTCCAAATACACAAATAAATGTACCAGAGACTAATAAAAGTGGGTTTAGCAAAATATGACCCCTTTAAAACAAGAATAAAAACAACATATTTGTGACTTTAGCTGTCAACTGCTGAATTATCTGTTAATCTGCTACTCAATTAATAATCAGAAAAGGAAATGCCAACACTTGAATGCTGTTCCCACAGTAGGACCACTCAGTCATGAGTAACAAATATGTTTTAACCTCTCATTTATCACTGTCTAGTTTATGCCTCATTGGCCTCATAGAGCCAGTGTTGTTCTTACTATGTCTGCTCAGTGAGGAGGTAACGTGGACAATGTTGTGGCCATGTAGTGCAAGACAACTAGTGGTATACTATGTAAGGCAGTGGCATAGGCCTCAGTCTTAGCAGTCATTAAATGCTTCAAATGGCCCCTGTCCGCTGGCCTCTGAGTGAACTGACCTCCTGGGAGTTCAGGGCTCGGGTCTCCACTGCTTATCTCACATTTTCACGAGCCACGTGAACTGGGGACATAATGACTTGAAATTTACTTCGCTGTTGCACAACCCCCTTGTTTTAACTGCAACTTTTAAGCCCAAGTGAATAAGGCATAATATTTCCATTATATTAATGTTGTAGAGGGATTATTCTGCAGATAAAAGCTTACCTTCATTTACAAACACAGCACTACAGGCCAGTCACAATCCAGAGAATCTCAGCAAACTAAAACTAGAAGTGCAAGAGGATGTTTGGTAACACTTGGCCTTAGCTTTTATTATCCCTTGATCGATGCTGCCAATTACTCCACCTAAGTTTCCGTCCTTACTTCAGACACCTACACCCTCCTGATCCTGCTATTAATTCCTGTATTTATGGAACAGGGGAGTTCCTGAGCTCCAGCTGAGTGGAATAGCGAATAGTGTTAACTGCCTGCTACCAACAGACTTTTGGAAAGAAACTCAACAACTGTTCTTTACATGCCAGTGGAGTTGTGACAGGTCGCTCTTTAGTCAAAGGCTTCCACTGTGTTAATCCTGATTCAAGCACAGAAGCCGCAGGGTGGGTCTCGATGCCATTTAAGATAATCTGATTCTTAAATTTAAGGTCCATTACAATAAAAACAGTGGCCAAAAACAACAGGTTTGTGGTTATTTTAAAGCCACAATATATTTAAAACCATTTTGGATGGTATATAGTACTTTATATGTAGGTTGGTTCGCATTCCTCCTTTTTGTTCCTCTAAAGATCTACCACTTCTCTTGTGAAGCTTTTTCGAAACTACTGACTGACCTTACACAGTGGGGTTTGGAAAAAGCTGTGGGTATATCCATTAAAAGGTAAACACAAGAAAGTGGTGATGCAGCTGTGCAAATAAGGACTCTTAGCATAAACAATTACTGATAAAACACTTAATTATTCTTAGAAATGATGATCACACCTTGTGTTTTGACTGAAAATGGCTTGACAAGACAAACTAGTCATCTCAACTGACTTTAGATTGATGATAAAAATGACCCTGGTTGCTATTTTGCCCCATTCATTAGGTTATTATAAGAACTGTTTATCCCAGTTGTTTGATATTACCACTGTGGGACATTAAAGTCGGAAATTTTCACATCCTAGTGGCTTTACACAAGATTAAGAATTTTTTGATAGTATCCTTAGAGGAAAAAACTTCCAATTCTCTACATGCTAGCTTAAAAATGGTCTAAACCCTCTCATCATCTCATGAACAAAATTACTTATTAATGCTTCCATCCATACTGTAAAGACGCCAACAAACCCAGCAGGAAACAACTGTTTTCCAGCTGTTCCCATACTTTGGAAACTGTAAATTCTTAACTATAAGATGACAGGAAAACAAAAAAATATGTTGCACGTTACAGCGGTTGCGAATCTTTTTTACGATACACCAGTTGCAACCTCTTTTTCCCCATATGCATATTCGTATAGTCAACTCGTAGAATGCAGGACAGCTCGCCATCCCTCATGTTTTTAAAGAAAACAGCTGGGAATCAAACCTTCACCTACAGCACCCTTCCCTCTGGAGCAAAGTTTTTGCCAACAAGCTATCTCAGTGTTTATGTTCACACTCAGGACTCATTTATTTGGTACGAGTGAGAATAACTCCCACTTAAGTAACATTTCTTTCCGCCGTGTCCCTTTCAGCTGTCTGTCTGACTGTTTCCTGCACACATCTATACAGTACTCAGTAGTCATTTTTTCGCAACATAAATACTCCTACTTCATGAATGAATCTGACTTTAATGTATTTTATAGCTTTTACCCTGAACTTTAGCCGAGTTGTAGCAGGCTCACATGTTAATCTGATCAACAACATGGCACCGCACCACGCTGCCCCTTAATGCTCACACAGCAGTTCTACCACGGTGGGTGCAGGGAGGATGACGTCAAGCTGTAAAAGGCTCTGATCCTCAGTTTAAACGCCTCATGCTTGGCTGAAACGCACAAGAGCTCCTCTCTCAGCCAAACCATTCCCACAAAAGCATGTAGCTTAAATCTGGTCAGAAGAAGTCTTTATTAACTCTTGAGGGGAAACACTCACTAAGCCTTCCTTTTTAGGACAATGGATATTTGGATAACTCGCAGGTTGAGGACATTTCATTCAAGGGCTTAATGCCAGGGAATCTAAGCTTAAATGGAAAAAAGCTTTTTTTGTTAAGTGATGAATGGATTCAGTCTGTCAAAAGCTGAGGTTATGTGTGTACACTGAGACACCGGGAGACAACTTGAAATTTTATGTATTTATAGTAATGTCTCCAGCATATGGCAGACATGCACTTAAGCACCAAATCTTGAGGTGTCACTGAAAGAAGCCTGAAAATGAAGCAATCACTTAAATTTTCAGCACCACGCACACTACAGGTCAGATTATAGCAGCTGCTTTCCCCAACAGAACCAATCAGAATAGGTTAGCAGATGTTCAGAGGCCTTGAATGGCAAAAGTGTGTAGGAGTAGGAAAGCGTGTCTTCCAGCGATTTCAGCTAAAACGCTTTTTGGATAAGCAGAGTATGAACACCTTCATCCTGTCTGTCAGATCCATCCACATCCTTCCAGTGGCAGGATATTTTGCAGCACCTTCCTTCAAGGATTTTGTCAAGGACTTTGGGTGCAGCTGCTTCTAAACCTGTAAAACTTGTATTGCTTTGACCATTATGTGCTTTTCCTGTTGTTGTTTTGTTACTTTAACTATGCTGTCGTGCAGTAACTTTATCGCAGTTGTGTTTTCAAGTGAGGTATTGAAATAGATCTTAAACTTTAAAGTAATATAGAAGACATATTTTTGGCCACTTGGTGACAGTGAGACAAACTGTACCATAACAGAGATATGAGGTAAAGTATATAAAAAATAGAAATATATTCAATATTATTATTATTATTATTAACCTTGCTATATCTCAATGGTGGAGATCTTAATTACAATTGAACTGCGAAAACACACATTTATAAATTAGTGATGATAAAACAGTTAACCAATAAAGACCCAGTGGCAGTTCCCAAATAGATTTTTCTCTCTATTTAACCTTTCTTAAGTGATTGAACACCATTTTATTGTAATGTTATCCTCTTTATTTTAAGTTTTTTCAGTAAATCATGTATTTTCCTACACTGATCAAGTAGATGTTCATAAAAGCTCAGAGTAAATTCAGAGGTTATTATATCAAATCAGAAAAAAAATTGGAAAAAGTTACTTTTTCAGCAAAAATTTAACTGACTAAACATAAAAACAAGTGTGTCCATCCACTGTCATTGATCCAACTCCATAGGTTTTACTGATGAATGTTGTAAAAGATGATGGCGTTTCCATGGTAACTACAGAGTCTCTGGACGTCCAAATGGGTCATATCTGATGACCATGAAAAGACGACAAACTGTATTTTACACTGATTATTTACATGGATTGATAGGATTAGTGGATCAACAGGTATTAAACAGTTTAGATCAGTACATGGTTTTGGTCAGTGGTGTGTGTTTGGGTCTTTATGGGTTAATTATATGAATAAAAAAAAAATAAACAAAAAATGAAAAGGATCAAAATATAAATAATTTTAATTAGCTAGAGAACAATTATTAGTCAAGGTGAAATTTAACAATTGGATTGCCTTGGAGATACAAATGTAATCTCATCCATGTTGCAGGGTACTCAATGAGTAAAAATAGATTTTCCATGTAAAAAAGACATGGATGAAGCGACCGTGACATGGTAGTTTCTGGGCTCATGTTCAGAAGCTTTGTGTTTGCATTTTGGACAGTATCATTGTGATTTTTTGGAGCCACAATAAGACATTATTTAGATACAATAGCTGAGCTGGAAAAGAAGCTAAAGGATAAACATATCACTGACAGTAACCTACAGATATGAAACATTTGGGTTCAACTACAGTAGAGCTGCCTGTTTGGAATAAGAATGTGTTTTATTTATTTATCAGAATCTCCAAAAGTCCAACTAGTATTTGTCATCCAAAGCTAATACGTCAGACATTAGCCCTTGGATCTTTATTTATAACATTTTCCACTCCACTTATGAGAGATTCCCGATAAAGCAAATGAGACCAGAACGACTCTTGGAAAAATATATGTATAGACTTGGTTCAATCTTAGTCAACAGAAGTGAGCATCTGGTGGTTGTCATAAGATACTTCTACTTTGGCTTAGACTTTAAGCCATGACTGTTGCTGCTTGGTTTCAATGAACTCCTGTGGTAAATAATTGTCTTGTTAGCTCCTAAATGATGCTCTGGATTCCATAGTGGTTTTTGGAACAGGTCATGTAGATACAGTGAGTTTGTCGATCTGCGGCGTCAACAGCACTGATGAGGTGCTGAAGTTGTAAGCCACAAAATCAAAACATTGACCTAAAACACCCTGGATGCTCTCTATAATGAGTCAGCATCATCATTTTTTTGTGCTACATCATTCATAAAACACAGTCATTTGACCCACTGTTAATATAAAACTATTGATTAGTGTCGCTTTTCCTGTATATTTGCAGCTTGTTGCAATGAAACGAATCAGAAACTAACCATTCTCTCATTGGCACATGTAAAAAGAAATAGTTTACAAGTTACAAGGCACCAGCATCCAACAGGACTTGAACACATCCAGCTTGTCCAAAACCAAATCATTCTGAGTAACAGGAAAATGCCAGACATTCATGCCAAATGTATGCAGTCTGCTTGTGAAAAATGTTCACTCTGGAAAATATTTTGGACTGTCTGATGTTTGTAATAATCTCAGAAGTCTGTCCAGCTCCAGGCACCATCATCATGAATCAGAAAGCTTACGGTAACAGGTTATTGGGGATGAAAACTCATACTTCCCCCCAAAAAAATGAGCTGACAAAGAGTTAAAAGAAGGAACAGAAACAAAGTTCATTGTACACTGTATACATGGACAAAAGGTAAATATGTTGTTGCGAAAGCTTGTGTCCATTTACACAAATAAATTAAAAACTTACTGTTGGTATATTTTAAGTGTTTTTCAGATTTTATTGTAGGGGCTACAAAGGATCTTGAAGAATACTTCCCTCATGATATCAAGCAGTTTATTAAGTCCCATCATCCTCCCTTTTTCCATTTTATATCATAACTGTCATTTCACTTTTTTCCTCTAATAAGACAAATTTGCAAAGATCAACAATCAGTTGCCAATATGATAACTGATTAACTTTCGATACTTGTAATAAACACTGTAATGGATGGTCAATTGTAACCTAATGTCAACCCTTCAAAAAAAAAACCAAACCTTTAGATGTGTATTTTAAAGGTAGAACAGTGTGAACCCTTGAGGATCCTGGGAACAGGTTTTGTTGCTGTTTCTAAAACATAAATCAACCAAATCCTAACCTTTTGCAAGACTGAGAGCTGCTAGATACGGCAGTGTGTTGTAATGTGTCCCATGAGAAAACACGTATTTCCTCCTGACTAAAACAGAGGAGGACCATCACTTAGCTGACAGGAAACGTATACCATCTGCACTGTCATACATGAGACCATTTCACACATAAACAGCAGTAAATAACATGTTGTACTTACGGCATGCGTGTAACTCACGTGTTTGCAAAAGTACATACTACGAGCTATTTCGAAACTTTACCACCATCCATCTTTCTTCTGCAACAGACAAACAAACCTTTAGTAAAAGTATATTCTATCCAATAAAGATCCCACGGGTGCAGATAAGGAGATATCCATGTCTTACACCTTTGAGAATTCAAGTGTATTGAATTTATTGCTTTTTAAAACAATGTTCACGTAAACACAAATTACAGGAAACTTTTATGGTCTCACATGCATCATGAAGAAGGCATTCAGCATTTGACCCTTGGACAGTTAAAACCACAGCTGGGATTTATAAAGGAGGAGAGAAAGGTGCCTCGCTTCCCGGGTGGAAATTGGCAGATGGAATAGGTTTACTGCTCAAACATACCAAAATCATCAGCGTGTTATTTTTACAACATACTATCAACAACAACTTGATTGCGTGCCAGTGCTAACTATAGCTGTATTAGTCTAATATCTGACTCTGAAAACCAGCCAGCCACCTATAAATAAACAGATGTGCTCCCTCATAGTCCAGTTCCTCCCCCACACTGATATTCAACACATTTGTTTCAATGTTACTTTCATTGCAACCACTGCTTCTCATTTGTGTTCATTAACAACCCTTTCCACTTTTGATAAAACCCTAATTTATCTGATTGGAACTGACTGAAATGTCTTGTAATTCTCAGCCGTTCCCATCGACATCGTATCAGTCTACCTTTACCCCATCATGGTGTCACCACATGGACATGTATGGCTCTTCTTAAAAGTAAAATAAACTTAGCGCTAAGAAAAAAACCTGAATGCAGATGAAATCCTTTTAAGGAAGCAAATCTGGGTCTTTAGAGGTGGAAAGACAACAGTAAATACAGGTTGATTTATTATGCCTGTATTTAGTTTATGTTTTACCACCACTAAGAAAACAGTTTTACTAATAGTGATAAAAAAAGAAAGGAAACGAAAACCCTAGTGAATGTCCATATTTGTACTTGAAGTCAGGTTCAGTCAGTCTTATTTATTACATTTTACTCATAAAATAAAATCAACTAAAAGCATCAAAATGTTATTTCGGAAGCCTGTTTGTGTTTAGAAATAACAACAAGCATCTGACAACTTCCTCGAGACGTTGGGTTTGAGAGATTAACTTCCTTCAACATCATGATAAGTCTTTTTGGTTCATAAACAGGAAACTTGTTATCTACACTCTCACGCAATTAATTATTAAGAGATGCAGTTTCCAGGAGACTGAAGACTCCTAAACAGGTTCATTAACCGAACAGCTATATCTGTAAACTATTTTACAAGTTACAGTTATATCTGTTTTGATAAATAATTTGATCTCTGACAGATGAGACACAGGCAGGGTGTCCATGTGTGTTTGAAGCTGTTTCATCCTGGTGATAGAGGAGTTCTCCAGATGCTTCCTCTAGCTGATGTTGTCACTATGCAAAAAATCTGGGTCGCTATTACTTCAGCGCTATTGTTTCAGTCATTGTTTCAAGACAAAGCCATGATAAAAATGCAACACATGAGCACAAATTTGTCAAATGTACCTCATGAGGACAGTTTCAAGTCTCCACCAGACATAAACAAATATCTTTTGTATATATTTTCTTCTTCCCCTGCGGCGGATCTTGCACGTTTCTACAGGAAGCAGAATATGATGTTGACGCCACTGCATCAGAAATATGTACTACTACTAACAAATAGGTCAAAAAGCGGGAAATGATAAAGGGGTCACTGTTGGGTCGTTTAGGGAGCATCGTGAAAATGCCAAGTAATGAAGTAATCACAACCCTATTGTTTTATCCTGCAGTGGAGAAACAAGGAAATGTAGCTTAGTGCTTGTATTTATCATGTACTTCAAAGTGAGAATGAGATCAAAATTCACAATCAAGTGGAATATATCTGTAAAAGTGCAAGAAGTTCAGTTCTTGATGTAAACTGTGTGCAACATACGAGTATAAATGAATAATTTTTATGTTATAATAATGCACTAGTCTACAAGATGTTTTATAGGAGTGATATTTTGCTTTTTTAAATGGAATTATGCATTTTTAAAACACTTCCCTGTGGTCTACATAAACTGTAAATGCTCTGCTTGGATCTGAATTCTTCATTGATTAAACTCCACAGGCCCATCTTCAACTCTATTTCTGAGTAACGACACCAGAAAAGTCGTTTTGAGTGCTGGCCCTTTAAATCCAAATGAGCCATTTCATGCCCCGCCCCCTCCAGGCTGTTAAACGTGCTTTCTGTCCCGTTCAGCCACTTGTGGTCATTAATACAACCAACAACTGAACATTTTAGGTAATTGGCTTAAAGTTTGGACATATTTTCAGTTTTTACTTGAACTGCTGCTGCTGATAAACAATTATGGGGTACTCTGAGAAATGTTCATTGGAAGTCTTGACCTTATATGTGCAAATGTTGTGATGTAACTAGTCATAAAACATAACAAATTAAGCAGGAATTGAAAAAGGTTGTCGACATCCACTCGATGTTTGCTGGAATGAATACAAAGATAGCTTTGCAGCACCTGGAGGGTTCAAATTCAAACTTTACGAACTATTAGGGTCCCCAAATATACAAATGAATGTACCAAAGACCTAATAGAAGTGAGTTTAGCAAAATATGAGCCCTTTAATAAAGGAGCATGCTTGCACTTTTGCATAGACTCCAGCTAAAATCACATCATTATTTTTAAATTTTGCTGTGAAAATCAAAAGCAAAAATTACCAGTCCCACTAAAATCATGACTCATATTGCGTTCACGATATCTATCAAAATAATCATAGTATTTTCATCCCCATTTTAAGGAACTTTCTTGCACACATGCACATGCACATATTGTACACTCGTACACTTAAATGTTTCCTTTGCCGTGGAAGTGGGAAACATGGCAAAAGAAACTCTTTAATTGTGGTCACACTTGGCCACCCATTACGTTGCCTTGTGGTGGCATCGGGTGGCAGTAACACGGCCAAGAGACTGCGGAAACATTTTTCCCAGCATGCCTAGCTGCCAAAGTCAACAAATCATCAAATCAGCTCAACCTTTGCTTGCTTGTGATATGAGCAGCCACGACAGATTTACTATGGCAACAACATAGAGTAGGTCTAATGAGCAGCCATACCAGAAATAAGACCTCACTTACATTTTTAATGCACGTTCATGAGAGTCTCTTCACGAGAAGTTTGTTTTACAGTGTAACAAAAGTTGGCCCTGTACTTCTTAAACAATCCTGGAGTAGAACTGTCTGTTCACTCTGGCACGACCATGTAGGGAAATCCTGACCAAAATGTTACCCTGTGCTAAAATTAACCTGAATAGCTCTTCTTTAGTATCCAGTAAATGCTATTAATGCTAATACTAGCAGACACAGCATTCAGTTGAACTTATTTATTGCAGTCTCTATGTCATTTTCCAGCCAATTTATTGTTGCAGAATTCATTTTTTCATTTTTTTCAACATATCCCTTATAAATAGGCTTGCTGCCATGTGTAACACAAGACAGCTGGACATGATTACCTTCCTGCTATATACTTTCATTGTATCAGCCCTCTTGGCCTGGGGTAAATGAAACCGGGCTAATGGCATCAAGGGAACCGCACGTTTCTGTTGAACTGTAGAAAGGCAAACAAAGCAGGCAGTGTGGCAGCAGCCTGGCTCTGGGTTACCACGTGTCCAACAGTGTCGGCGCTCTGGGACTTTGTTTTCCTGGGGACTATTTGGGATGCAGCTATACAGGAACTCCTGCTTTACTCTCCAGGGTTTCCTGTAAGTCTGCAGGGAGGAGGCTTAGGTCATACAGTAAGTGTAAATGATTTTTAACATTTGTTTTGATCTGAAACAACAGATTAGTGGGTTTCACAGCATCATATACTTCAAACATTTTTAAGGCAGTTGTCACTCAGAGTAAATTCAAGCACACAGTGTTGACTGTTACTTCTTATAATCCCACTGAATGTGTGGTCTGGCATTAGATTCAGTAAGAACAAACAATCACAAGAGTATATTTACAAAGTCAAGTCTTATGGGGACAGGAAATTTGGTGAACAGAAAATTCTAGAGAGCAGTTATTTTGAAATCAATTATGTTGGTTAATTGTTCAGTAAATTATTCAATCATGTGGTCTTAAAAACACACAGTAATACAGTTCCCAGAGAATGCCTGCTTGCCACCATTCTGAATTAAGAAAACCAAGATTATAAATTTTGTTTTGTCTCTCTTTTATTCTCCCCGTTTTGTGATAACATAAAAGCATGAAACATTACCCCTGAAAAAGAGGAAATATATTTAAAACAACCAATCAACAAAGTGTTGAAATTAAAACTGTTAACTTCACAAAAAAAAAAAAAAAAAAAATCAACTACACTCAATAACATGCACATTTTATTTTACGAGTCTTGCAAGGAATGAACATTCGAATGGGCCATATCTGATGTCACCGAGAAGCTGAGAAACTGCAATTTACCTGAATTATTTCTCAGTATTTATAGGATTAATGGTTAAAAAGTTATTAACCATTTTAGATCAGTACATGCTTTTGGTCACCAACAGTTGTTTAGGTCTTTGAGGGTTAAAGATGGGTCTGCATCATCCAATCACATCTCAGCACATTTTGTAGAGGTGATGTTAAATATAGCTTTCTATAACTTCACCAAGCATCTCTAATTTGTCTACAGTCGGAAAATCTCATGTCCTGCATTGCTTTATGCTGCGGACAAAGATTAAGCTGAGCAAATGCATGCGTTCATCATTTAGATGGTTTAGCAGTAGACAGCAGAGTAGGACTTGATGGACTATAAAATACCCTGGTGGTTTCAAGCAAATGTTCAAGGGATATAAGATATAGGGCACATACTGGGTGGAATATAGGCCAGAGGAAAGGTGGGGGGGCACATGAGCAGGATCCTTTACGAGCTAAATTAAACAGACAACTGTTACAGGCAGGGCTTTAGTTGCCTATTTTAGCTCCTCCTTGGAGACTGCGATGCATCTACGGAGCTACACAATACCACTCATGTCATGACCACAAATGGAGCTGGTTCTTGGCACAGATTCAACTCACACGTGCACTTCACTGAAATGGGACAGCTCAAATACAAACACATACTGCACATGACGACGGACGGACGGCGAATCATGTAAACATGTGATCACAGACAGCGCCGTGCTAAACATCCAACAGAGGAACTCTTAAAATGGCTAAAACAAGCAATAAATCAAAAGGAATCCAGCACTAAAAGGCGGCATACAGACAAATAATACTTGACATAGTGAATAATGGATGCTCTTTAGTTTATATATAGATATATATCAGCATCTAATGTTAGCATTACACCTGTTGCATTTTATATCTCTGGACAATGGACTTTTAATAACACTATGTACACGGATGGCTAAACTGCAAAACACTGACTCACACTGAAATAGAAGTGCACTCCTGCCCCTATATACAGTAAAAAAAAATTTTAAGTATATCAGTTAAAAACATAATTAAATGCATTATATGTGGGGTTGTTTAGTCAAATGGCTGATGAATCAGCTGTTCTGAAACTCATTTTTTATTTGATTAGATCTATCAGAGATGCAGAGCTACTTACTTTTCATTCAGTTCAATTTGCTTCACCTCATTTCAGTTTAACATACCACCAACATAGCAACAAAAATGATCTCAAGGCACAAACCAATCAAAAACATCTAAATTCATTAATTAAATAATAAATTATTAAATACTAATCAACAGTTAAAACAGCCCTTATCTATAGTCTTACATTACATTGCTAGAACACAATTATATTATTTACACATGCAACAACCAATGGATTATACTCGGTACCATAATATTCAATTTAAAGCCTAAAACACCACAAACATAAAATTCCTTAGTGAAATACGTCCAAATGAGAAATTTCACTTGATAAATGACTCATTTTCATCTTACTCACAGCCTTTCCTTTCCAATTAGGCATCAATCATCACAGCCAGCTTTTGCCTCCCTAAATGTGAGGTACAACTGAAGTAAAAGTCTGCACAGAGTTTATTTAACTAAAAATCACCAAACAAAAGACCATCTGGAGGTCTGGTATGCTGTTAGTTGATGCCAATGAAAACATCTTTAAAGTGATCAACATGAAAGACTTGCATAATTTCAGGAGGAATTACTCGAGGAAAAAAAAAGTCGGGATTGAACTATTAGCTTCTGTACTCTGTGTTCCTTGAATAACTCCAGTTATGCTCTTATGTTCTCAACACCACATGATTTACTGGGTGGCGGTCCAGTTTTTGATTTGATTTAAGATGGTGTAAGTTAAGCGTGTTTGTTCCGGTCCTATTTCTCCATGTACATTATATTGAACAAATCGAACCTTAACGGTGCATTATTAGATTTTACCTTTAACAAAGCATTTTTAAAGGTGTTTAATTTACAAAGTCAACAAACAGGGTCAACAGCTGGTCAGCATAGAACGAGTTACAAATGTGAGAGTGGCTCAGAATAGCTCATGGCCTGCTTCCACAGCGCTCGTGCACCAGGGCTTGAGCAATCAACCCAGACATGCGGGTTTTCCATCAGGAGTGCCAGCGTGCAGCTCCAGTTGACACAACAGCAGTCCGCCACCCTGCTGTGACGTGAGCCTCATTCCTGTGTTTTCACTCTATGTTTTAGCTGCGAGACGGGTGGGACAGGGGCGCTGTGCCCACCCCCCACTCCCTGAGGATGCAGCCGGGCAACCAGCTGGTTTCTATTAGCATACCTCTTCAGAGGAATGGGAGGACTGGCTCATGTGGGCAGACATATGAGGAAGACAAATGATGCGATTGGTCAAGCAGACTAGACCCTCTGTCCAAGTGGAGCCACATCATCTCTGATTATGGTGATTCTCTGCTCTAAAGTTTAGGTCACACCTACTATATGATGATAAACCGGTCTGACGATAAGTAATGGCAGACAATCATCAAGATGGATCGTAATCTTCATGCCCCCTTTACTTTCCAGCTGCCATACATATCTAAGGTTAATGGGCTTGTAAACAGTCTGGTAAGGCTGTCATTTGGGCACCACTCCCACACCTTCATATGTGGCTTTCTGGCCTTCAGTTACACCCTGAATCTTACCTTTGCTTTTTCCTTCTAAGCAGGTGGGTTTAACATAATCACAGAGTAATAATTCACATAAACAGAGACAGACCATTTATTAATAATAATAATAATAATAATAATTTTAAAAAAAACAATGCTGGCAGAACTACTGAATTTGAGGAAATATGCTCATAACATAAAAAGATGTTTTACACCTAGTTTAACCCATAAAGACCCAGAACTATTTTATGTGGTGACATCCAAATTAATTTCTCTCTACATTTAACTATTACCAAGTGATTTATAATGATTTATTATAATATTATCGTTTGCATTTTTTCCAGCAAAAATCAATTATTTTCCTGTTTTTAATTTACTGACCATACAGGTGTTAATAAAAGCTCAGCAAATTCAAAGATTATTATACCAGAACAGAGAAAACTGACGAAAACATGACTTTTTTTTTTTTTTTTAAGCAAAATATTTCATTCGTTTTATAAAAAACAAGCATCTACACCACTGTCGTTTGTCAAACTACATGGGTTTTATTGGTGAATCAACGTTGCAGAAGACAACTTATTAAACATTTTAGATCAGTAGATGCTACAAGTGTCTTTAAGGGTTAAACTTCATTTACAGATTTATAAATTAATTACTGTGAGTGTTACTTTTCAACATGCACAGTATTTTTTTCAGTATCAGTGTTTTTTGGCCTTCTATTCTAATAGGTAGACGTTTACACACAAAAAAACAGCAATGGTGCCTTACCTACTTAACAGCTGGGTTTCAGGTACTGACAGAATAAACCTCTCCACAGAGCGGAGGTATCTGCAGCAGTAACCACACTGTACTTCACACCTCAGTCCAGCCAAATCCAACATTTGCAACCCAAACATGTAACACTGTGTGTAGGAAATTAGACTTTAATGTTCTGCAGAAATACCAATGACCAAAGTAAGAAATCTACGAAATGAAGTTCTTTGAAGTAACATCTGTGGTGATGAATGGCACTTTACACCATTACTTAAGTCAAGTGTGTTTATCTCACAGCTAGAGAGATGCCACAGATATGTGGCAGCTACAAGGTACCACTAAGTGATAATTCACTTGCCCACACACAGGCCTAAGGATGTTTGGTTCAAGTGTTGAAACATTGAATTTACTTTGAGTAGAAACCCTACCTTAGACGACCTACACTAGCGCAACATAAACTCAGATGGACAGAAGTAAGAATAGAAGAAATGTTGGATTCTCATTAGAATTGAGGTTTACTGAGCAGACTGGATACACGCGCAAGTTCCATCAAATAAGCGTTGATAACTCTGATGCGTATGAATAAAGACGCTCATTGCTACAACATCTCTGTGCGACGTACACTCATTATACCCCTGAAGGGTTGACGGAAGAGAGGCAGGAGTGGTAATGACAGCCCCCCCTCAGTCAGCAGCCTCAGCCTCCCACAGTGAAAGCGCCTGGAGTGCACATTTAAGCATGCCAGTGAAATTTACAGGCCAGCAGTGGGCCTCCATATTAAGGAGGTGAAGCATGTATGGTGCCCTCAGGACGAAGACCCTCTCTGTGGCTACACGACTAAATCACCGAGGAACACAATAGAGGGACTATGTGATGACAAAGGAGACTCTGTTTCCTGTTTCTGTCAGTTTCTGCAGACACACACTTAATGCTCATAATACCCACTTCTATTGCAGAGGGGTTTCAGGAACCATCAAGCGCATGATCATTACCTTTAACCCAACCCAGCAGGGTGACACAAATAGCTTCCCTGCAGATGTCCCTTAATCTACAGCCTTTAGTGATAGAAGTCACGGCTTTTACAGCGCAACAGGCAGTACTGGGAATGTAAATGGTTACAACTGACTACTTAAGCTGCTAATAATTAACGTAATGATTCTAATTTTTTGTCACAGTAATATAACTTACTACAATTCATAAATTTTTGATGACTTTCTAATAGATGCTGTAAATTGGGCAATAAAGCTGACAAGTCCTGAAATCATGCGGTTAAATTAGGTAGTATTAACTTCACAACAGTACTAAAAACTGATTATTGTTAAGCTCTTATTAAAAGGTCAGTGAAGTTGGAGGATTTTTACCTCAGAAAGAAACTATTGTTGAATTTCCAGAACTCAAAGCCTTTCTCATCTGATGACATGGCCACATGGTTTTGGCATAGTTGACTGTTTTACACTATAGAGATGAAAATATTGGAACAAATCACATCTATGAATTTTTGTTGATTTGAAACATTGTCATGATAAGAATATTTGTGTCAGTTGTTAGCGATTATAAGGATTAATGGCAAATCAGTATTACTGTTAAGTTTCTTCTTGTGTGAGAGCTGAAAAAAACAGACAATTTAAAATGATTATTTATTGTCAGAACATGACAAATAATTTAGAAATTTGGAGGTACCACATGTAAAAGGATTATAATGATGGCAAAACAATGTCAATGTAAAGTAAAATTTAGTTAAAACAAACACATTTTGTAAAATAAAACATTAAATAAAAAAATTAACCTACAGATGAAATAAAAATATTTATTGTAATGATATTTATCGCAATACAAAGCTACATTGTAACATTTGTCAGAATAGTTTTATTACTCAGTCCCCTTTTCGCTATTAAACAACTGAATCCAATGTGTCCCAATACTTTTGTCCATAATTAATTTTACATATAAGCATTTTGGAAAGATTGCAATCACCTATATTTTCACTAGTAACTATGATTTATTTATTTATCCATACT
This sequence comes from Apogon hyalosoma, assembly GCA_037367295.1. Classification (NCBI taxonomy): domain Eukaryota; kingdom Metazoa; phylum Chordata; class Actinopteri; order Kurtiformes; family Apogonidae; genus Apogon; species Apogon hyalosoma. The sequence continues at coordinate 13,724,791 of JAPQRP010000009.1, read as the reverse complement.
CAGTAACTGATAAATCACTAAGATGTAACTAGTTGCTCCCTATTGCCTAATAGCCTGTGCTTTAACCTTTTGCGAGGGGAGGGTTGTGTAAACATTTTGTCTGGAAAAGTATGGACTTTGATGCCCCAAACTAAAAGTACACAAACAAGAGAGAAAAACAGAACTCATAAGCAAATAACTCATATCACACATCAGCATCACTGGGGCGACTGTGTTCAAGGTCATGGGAAAGCAACTACGGGATCAGCTGAGGACACAGGCAGCTCACGGTCGACCAGCACAAACAGGACCAACACAGCTCAGTCTTACCTTCACGTAGGCGGTGAAGCGCTGGCACTCCTCCCTGTTGATGTCCAGACTAAGCTGCTGGCTCAGAAGGCTGATCTGAGAGCCGCTCTGACTGAAGTAAACCCGCGAAGGCTGGCTTTTTTGTCTCTTATCCACATCAGCTGTCAGGTTATACAGCAGCTCTGAGCAGACACAGAGACACTGTTACACATAATATCAACTGACAGCAATGGCTCTTTGAATTAAGATTATCTTGACAGCGATTTTAGGTATGCAGAGTAGGGTTTTCTGGTAATTGCCATCAAAACATGAGACAAATAAATTATCGTTTATTACAGTCAAATAAATGAGTCAGAGGGAAGATGGGAACATGTTTGACATTTCTTGGTCAGATCATCTGATTTTACTTTAACTTAACAAAAGTTCTTTGTCGTATGATGTGTGGGAGTGAAAACGGGGGTAATTTCAATCGATTTAAGGTCATTTACCCGCAGGTTTTCTTCTGTGACAAACTGCTTCAGTGTCATATTAGACCAGACTGAAAATTCTCATCATACATTAAACAAATATTTAACAAGGTTAACTGTTGTAAAAGTTAGAACGTTTGCTTCACTGAGAAACTGAATTCATTGTAAAACAGTTTTTTGTGCAAATGTTTTTACAGTTTAAGCAGAGACCGGAGAAGTTTTGGAAACTAATTTTCCAGCTGGCGGGGCAGAACTTGTATTACTATGAAAGCAAGCTATTGCAAAAACATAACACTCCCTCTGGTTCTGATTCCACCCGTGACTGTTGGTGACGCTAAGAAACAGCTACTTTAAACCTATCTGGACTGAAATCGTAAGCATTAAGTCAATGATCGGCAGTGTTTCCGAGGAGCCCATATATGGACCTGTGGCCATTTAAGAGCTATTCCGCTGAATGAATCAGCCTCAGTCTGTAGTAATTACTTCAAGAGGGTGTCATACTGGTAAAACAGTGGGAGGGGACACGAACACGCCCCAGTCGGACCAAAGCCTACTGTTTTCTCCATTCAACACAGGGAATGCCATGAGCTCACTCCAGAGGAGGCAAAGGAAGGTTTCATTATGGGAGTCACCAAACACATGGTGCTACACTTTCCATGGTGTATGCCAGACGGTCAAACAGAGAGGCATTATTCCTACGGGCCACGGCGTAGTCATTATGTAACAACAGTGCTCCTGCTCCCCTGGGGGGGGGCAGTGGATGACCACACCCAAACACAGGAACAAGACTACGCCTCATCGCTCAAATGCAACCACACCCAAACGCCAAAAGGTAAACCATCGGACAAACACACCAAGAGTCAGCGGCAAGCCAAATGTCAACCACAATGACCGTCTACAAGCACGGGCAGACTGCTCACAATGACTGTATTTACACACTTTACTGACTAAAAATATGACCAGGAGTAAAAAGAGTATGAATTTAACCCAGTGCGTTCTATATTAGGTATTATTTTTTTTTTGTCTTGTCTTAAAGAAATCCAAATATCTTGATGTCAGTTACCAGCATCTTATCTGAGCAGAGCGGTGTCAGAGAACAGTCTTTCTTCAGTCTTTCTTCACTTGTAAATATATTCAGGTGTCACGTTTTGGAATGTCTTCTCACCTATTTGTCCTGGCAGCTGTCGGCCACGGAAGCGCATGCAGACGGTGACAAAGAAGCAGTTCAGGTTCTGGTTGCTCTCGTGGCACTGAGGCACAGAGATGTTGATGGAGACGGGCAGGAGGATGGAGACGTCCACTGTAATGACAGGCCGGGACCTGCAACCACATCAAACGGCACAAGGACACGGTGTGGGAGAGACAGGACGTTAAAATGACTTGGAGGTGGAGGAAAGAAAAACAGCATAGGCTCCTGAAATGCAAGAGATCCACTAACTCACCTTAACAGCACCACACTGTCAGCCATGAAAGCTCCGATAGTGACGTCTGTAATACATTACAAGCGTGATTAATTTAGACAGACATACACAAAATATACTAATGCAACATCTGCTGCAAAGAAATGTCTCCTACACCTGCAAATCAAAACAATACACAGAGGTCCTCAACACTCATGCTGGCTAAGTCTGAACATCAGCTGTGGAATGCAGTAAACAAGATGCCTCTATCACGAGTCTGCTGCTGCACCAGAATGCTAAAAACTAAAAGAGTCAACTCATGTTTCATTTCTCATCTTTTCCTGTTTGTAAATTTTCAGTGTATATCCTTGATGTGGTTGGTGTAAACTGTTTTGACCTCTTCCAAGCTGATACCTGCATATCCATTGCCGTCCATGTCCACATTGCCGGAGATTGACTGGCCAAACATCTGTAGACCAGGGTGTACGCTGCGTCCAGACAGTTTCTGTAACACACACCAGCTTCCAAGTAACTTACATGAGTCAACACGAACATAGAACACTGTGTATTTTGTTTCTACTCTGTTTATTTCTAGTTTTTACAGAGTGAAACGGCAACCAAACGTACAACTACATGTATATTTGTCTTTTCTCTTAACAGCTTAAGTAAATATACACCTTGATATTGCTTTTAGATACAATAATTTGTGTTCGTATTCAACAGTCAACATCTTAAGCTAAAGATTAAACTAAACTGTTTTTGTTTAGTGGAAACAGATGCTTTTGCAGATAAAGGCGGTAAGCTGAACTGTCAGGAAGCAGCTAGCTTGTCTTTTCACAGTTAAAAACAAAACTAAAAATATGTTTTTTGTTTTTAGGAGTTTCTGTGATAGAAACATGTCTTGGCAAAGAAAAATGCACAGCAGCTGGGGCAACTTCCTGGAGTTTTTGCGTGTTCACGACAACAATCCAGGCTAGTTGTTTATCTGTTTCCTGTCTGAGCCAATCAACGCTCAGCTTTAGCACGACATCATAATTAGTGATTGAAGTTAAACAAAATGGCAAGTGGACTGAACAAAAAATACAAATAATCATCAATGTTTGAAAGGCAAGTAGTGCAAAAAAATACAACAGCCAAAAACAAGTAAAAGGCACAAAAATACAAGTCCTGTATTACACAAAGGGACTCCATCGTCAATGCATTCCAGATGCAAAGAGTTTTTATCATGATTTTAAAACTGAATACATGTCATTTGTATAACGTTTAAATAATTTTGTTTTCAGCCACATATTTCTATTTATTCTGTCAAGTTTTTTTTTTTTATTATTTACTTAAAAAATGTACTCTTGTTTTATTTATTCTCTTAAAACGTATTCATATTCATACATATCAATGATCACCTCTGACCAAGTGCAATAATTACATATTGTGTCCCAGTTACACTTTACCTATCAAGAAAAAAATCACACTGTCACAATCATTTCATGAGAAGAGGTAAAAATATTACAATTTTATATGCAACAGTGTGTTGTTATGCTCTGACAAAGACTGCATGTAGCCGAATCGTACTGGAACAGTCCCTTTAGCTCTTTTGTTTCCCATTCATTCCTAACTTATTTTGTTTTTTTTATTACTTTCTCCCTGTGATCTCCAGACTAGACTGTATATATTCCCATAAACGTTTAAACATTCCTTTAAAATGACCAGAAGCGTGACCCAAAAATGTAATTTCCTTTTTCTTAATTATAAAGGGTGACCTGTCATTGTCACACAATGAAACAAAGAAGCACCACCATCTATTAATTTTTTAATACACCTCATGGTGCTGCTTAAAAGGAAGCCTGTTTAATTCTGTGAACATCATCAAGGAAATGCTTTGTAGTCACTAATTAACAGAAGACCCCGAGGAGCTGCCTGTGCCTCATTCAGAGCTACAGTACGTGGGTGCCTTTTTTCCAAGAATATATTACCAGCTGTGTCTTAACCCCATGTTACTCAGATATGTCATCATGTTCATTAAATGCTTTATGCAGAGAACATGACAAACATAAGAAACACAGAAAATAGATCTATCATTACCATGGAGTATTTTTTGACAATCCCTGCGGCATCCCCGTGGTAGATATAAACAGCCCCGCTATAGTCGTCCTCTTTTGGCGCCCCTATAGCCACATCTGAAGACACAAACAGAGGACAAAACTGAGAAAATTCTTCACAAGAGCAAAATGCATCAATACACAACTAACAGTGCATGCTCGTGAATGTGTATAACAGCTTTCATTAACCCTGTGTTTACTGTCAGCTGGCCAGCGCATGGGAAACAAGCTGTTACAGTAAGACGCTTAATAGACAATTAAATGTTGTTAGTGGCTATAAAACTTGCGCGACCTCTGAGAGAGTCAGCTGGCAAAAGCACTGAAACAATGTCTCTTTATCCCATTTTCACAGAGAGTCCATATATAAACTTTCTTTTTATAAACCAAAACACTTCCAGCTATTTAGTGCAAGCATACCAAAGCAAAGGGAGAAAACAGCACTTTTAGTGTATGTCACATAACACTCAAGATTATTAAACGTAATATGTTGGAACCAAAACATGCAATCTTATATGTAATTTTTGAGGATAATATGGTACACAGCAGCGGATTGTGTAAGAATATTAAGGCTGAATTAATATTTATCAGCTTTTCTACGTGTTAAAGTTAGTTATTTTACAGGCACATAAATCTAAATTACTGTCAGAGACACTGAAACCAAATGCATGTTCAGATTCTTTTAGTTCTTTCCAATTAAAGGGTAGCAGTTAAGTTGTAAATAATAGATTGTCAGTCAGCAACAAAGCCTGGCTCTTTCGACACTTAGAGAGTGACGAGCTACCAGATGAGTTATAATTCCCAGCTGCCATCTCTCTCCGCACACACGGCGTGCCAGGCTGCAGGCCTTGAGGCATATCTCACACGGAGATGAAACCAAGCAACAGCTTCCAGCCTCAGAGCCAAGACAAACGTGTGCCAGGAAAACAGACAGTGTAAAGGCACGTCGGAGTGTGAGGAGAAGTTGGTTCGGGCCTGGACGAAGGGGGGGTAATATTTTCTAAAGATCCGCCTCACCACAGGGTAATGAAAACAAAACGTCTGTGAAAATGGCTGGGTTTTGTTGCACCTACTGAGCATCCAAACGAGCCAACACTTCCTTACAATCTGAATAACATACACTGTCTTTATTAAACACTAGATGACAGAAGAAACGGGCTGCAGGACAATGTCTACCGCACCGCAAATAAAACAGTCTCCATCACTGTTCTGACATCACACCAGCGTGAGAAAGTTCACAATGACAAATATAGTTTACACATACGGTAGTCGACTGGTTTTTAAAACAATAGCTGTAGTTCTTTTTTTAACCAACTGTTTTGAAATCGCTCCCTGCTGACATATTTATGAGTAAGGCAGTATTTGTCTTACGCTTTTTAGTTGCTTTCAAAAGCGGATTCATAAGCTGGTTGTTTTAAAAAAAAAAAATAGCTGCTTTAAATTTATTATTACAAAGCAAAAACACATTTTTACGGTACTTCACTACTTCTGTCAGATCATTTTTAAGCTTCTGTAAATATTTTATTTTTAAATAATAATAAAATTGTTAAGCCTCAGTAAAATTGAAGACCTCAGGGTAAAATCAAAAGCTCCAGGACAATTGAGCGAAGAGCCAATGATAGGAGGTTGTTTGGTCAGGAAAGTGTTTAAACAGGAAATATCTCATTTGTGAACTGACCTTGATAACCATCATCATCTATGTCTCCAATTGAGGCAATGCACTCTCCAAAGTGTGCATTATAGGCGCTGTCACCAGTCAAAATGCCGTCCTCCTCCATCACCCCCTGAAAACAGAAGCAGAGAAGATCATTTCCTGAGCTGGAAGAAAAAAAGAGCAAACCTACGCTGTTGCACTGACAGTACTGACAGATGTTCCTCGATAAAAGATCCTGGGACACGACTGCACTTATTCAGACTTTTTCCAAACACTTTAACCCTCAAAGATCCAAACAGCTGCCAGTGACCAAAAGCATTTTCAACCATTTTCCACCTTTTCGAATGTTTTCCTTTCTTTTTCTATAAAGCTTTTTGTTGTTTGGTTTTAACATTATATTCAAAATAAATAATCAAACAAAACCATTAATCCTATCAATCCTTTTTAACGATCCGGGTAAATGCAGTTTCTCAGCAACATCAGATACGACACATTTGGACGTTCAGAGACTCCACAGTCAATGTGGGAACACCATCATCTCCTGCAACACTGATTCACCAGTAAAACCATGGATGGTAGAAGAAACAAAGTTTTCAGACACCTTTAAAATATTACACAGGCTCAAATATTATCATGAAATATTTGCAGGAAAATCTGTTTCAAAAGGTATGGCTGAATCGGACAGATACAAACAAACGCAATTTTTTTGGTTTATTGTTAACAAGACAAAATAACCAAACTGATTTCTTAGCAGTTTCAACAGTTCATGCACTGAAGGTGTTTCATTATCTTGCAAAAACATCCAGTTTTGACCTTGATGAAACAAAGTGCGTGCAGAATAAAGCATGTAGGTTTCAAGAATTGTACAATATTCAATGACTCAAGAGTGATTCTTAATGCAATATATGACAAATACATGGGGTCTCCAAAAAGATTTTTCCACCACTGTAGTTTGACAGGTGGCAGTGACTGTAGACACTTGTTTTTTATTCAGTTAATGATATATTTTGCAGATGAAGTCATATTTCCTCTGCTTTGATATAATAACACTGAGTTTCTGTGAACATCAACACAAATAGTGAATTAAATATAGGAAAAAAAAACAAAAACAGAAAAATGCACTGGACAATATTATAGAAAACTGTAATAAACTACTTGGAAAAGGTTAATGGAAGAGAAAAAAATCACTTGAAAGTCGCTGCAAAAAATAGCTCTAGGTCTTTAAGGGTTAACAACGAAGTAGACAGAAAGTCAGAATGTGTTGTTAATGTAAGTAATCTCACTGCTAAATGCTTTGATGTAAATTCTAATAAGACACAAACATTTAACCCTTTATAGGGAACTCACTGAAATACTCGGAAATTCAAAATTTCAACCTTAGTGTGTTATTGGACATTGTCATCTACCTCCTCTTGCCTTAAAACATCTGAGCAGCACTTGCTAAAAAGTAAACACGTGCAATAAAACAACTGTTATAAGGTCACAAACTGACAAAAATCACTCATATTCACTATTTACAGCTTCAAAATATCCATAAAATCTCTCTGAATCACTGTATAATGTTACAAAAACCAACATGCTTCTGGACCTCACTGAGGCACGGGACTGGCCTGATATTTAATTTTTGAGGAAATGACCAAAAATAGTCCCTTGCAAGATAAAAAATAAAGAGTAAACATAAAAATCAACAGCGCAGAAAAATCTTCATTTCTGTAAATGACTCATAAATCTGGTCGTTATAGTGTCATGTTCCAGCTGACCCACACATCCCACTCACGTTGCCCTTGCTGAGGTACACGGACACCTGGCCCTCGTCCCGGAGCTGGCTGTGCATGGGTGCCCCCACCAGCAGGTCTGACAGGCCGTCCTGGTTCAGATCAACTGCACATAATGAGGAGCCAAAGTAAGAGCCCATCTGCAACCAACCGAGCCAAAGAGCACTGGGTCAGATCACACATTTACCGAAAGTACAAGTGATTGGCACATACTTCCTAGTCCGACTGGATTTATTCTCCCTTCTACAGCTATAGTGATATTAAAGGAGCATTTACACAACTTTTATCTTATAGCTGCCCTGATTTCCTTTTATTTACATAGAATGGAAAGCATTAACAACCTGCCTGGTCCTGGTTTCTACCAAGTGTGTTTCTTCTTTGACTGTCTAAACACTTAAAGCAGACATAAACAGTGCAAAGCAATTAGAGCATATTGTCTGAAGTGCATCTCGTGAATTAAATATATACAGTAATCCTTGAGGAAGATGAAGAATAAAAAGCACTATTGTGGAAGCGTATATAGCCTTAATCCAAAATGTGCCGTGTATAATGATTAGAAACAGGACTTTGGAACCAGACAAAACCACATCTGAGTTCATACCATTTTCCCTGAGGCTTGAAAACTCTTCACTAAAGACACACCGTCGATTTTGAAAATGTAAACCTGTGCAAGAAGAAAAAAGAAATCATTGCATTAAACAGCGACCAGGCCTCGAGGGCTACAGTTGGAAATGAGGCAAAAGATGAAGTCCCTACTTTTCCACTGCCGCTGTGCTGAGGCGCCCCTGCAGCGATGTCGATCATATTAGGAGAAGAGAAATGTCCAGCAGTCACAGCGTAACCTGGGGACACAGACACGGTGAGTTGGAGTCTCCTGGGGAAACTGTCAGTCTCACTTCAGTGAAAGCAACACAATGGACCTGATGCAGGGAGCGATATATGAAGAAATTCTCTCTTCACTCTGTTCATATTTTGTTAGAACCGATCAATAGGAGTCACCAGTGTTTACACCAGAAACTTCTTCTTTGGGTCAAAAAACGTATTGCCACGTTCCTCAAGCTGTTTATAGTTTTGATTAACATAAGAATGCATTAATATGAATGAATCTAATCTGATCTGGATTGTTATACATTATACAGTGTCCAGCTAGGGATGTCATGTCATTTAGTTGATGATTTATTGTGATAGAAATAAACATCATCAATGATTTAACCCTTTAAACAGCTAGAACTCTTTTTGTGGGGACCTCCATAATAATTTGTATCTACATTTATCATCATTTCTTATAATATTACCTGCTGCATTCTGTGTTTTTTCTGTAAAAATCTGGTATTTTCCTACACTTTATTTACTGATCATGTACAATCGTGGAAAAAAATTACTAGACCACCCTTGTTTTCTTACATTTCTTGTTCATTTTAATGCCTGGTACAACTAAAGATACATTTGTTTGGACAAATATAATGATAACAACAAAAATAGCTCTTAGTAGTTTAATTTCAGAGCTGATATCTATCCATTTTCCATGTTTTCTTGATAATAACCAAAATCACTTCAGTTCTTACATCAGTATCGATGGCATTGTACTGACAAAAACAGTGCTTTTAGGCATTCCATGTTTTCTTTTTTGTTTGTTTTAGTCACATGATCCACACAGGAGTTAGATTAGGGGATTTTAGATCTTCGGTCAGTAAATGCTTTTGGTTGTGGTGACTGTTTGTTTCTCTTTTAGGGTTAATTCTCCTTTTCTGTTCATTTTATGCATATAATACACAATAGGAACATCAGTGTATAATGTAATGTATTCAAACTCATACAGCACATTACTGGCATTAAGCCTGAACACCAGAATGATTTTTTTTTTCTTTCCACAAATATGATGACATGAGTGACTTAAAAATATGCAAAGCCTATTACTGAAATATAAAATGACTTAAACAGTAGAAAATGACATGGGAATAGATAGAAAATATAACATTTCTATTAGTTTCACCCTGCTGAATGGAGACAATATGATGATTATGCAAAAATAAATGCTGTTAGCACATGTAACTGCATTAAAAAATATTGCAATATATAATAATTGTGACACATCTACATACAGCTACTAAATTTCTCTCACAGAAAATAAATATTTCTGCATGAGCTCCTGTGATCCTCATTAACTGACTCTCACCGAGGTAGCTGTATCTGTGTGAGTCAACCTCTTCTTTGTTTGGGCTGTAGAAGGCGTCAGAGGTCAGGTTGTACACCTTGATTGTCCCCGTCCAGTAGTATGACCCCGGTGCCCCCATCACCACCAGCTCCTGGAAAACAGAGCCACATTCATTCATTTAGATGTCTGCCCCACCATATCCTGCTTTAGAGAAGACATGCACCGCTGGGTGAAGGGCTGGTTAACCAGTGGCCACAAACTGGTTTGCACTATCTGCTCTTAACCACAGATCCAGATGGCATGCCAGATGAAGCTGTCTTTGATGTTATGAGGAGTTCAGGGCTGACAGCTGGAAAATGAGTTGTTCACAGCTTTTTGTCATGATGGTCCACAGCTATTTAAGGGACCCGAGCTGAGCAATTAAGTCATAAGACGCCGTTTCCACCACACATACCACACAAAGAACACAGTAAGCACCTTATTCTTTGTGTGAAGCATCTGGGTTCCACCAGGCGCATGGACCATGATCAGACAAGAATCAGGCTTAACAGCTGGCCATCTTTTCTTAAAATTCCTCACATTCTTTCAGGGAGGGGGGTTAGGTCAAATGCTTTAACAGATCGATGCTGATGTTTCCAGTCTGCAGAAAAACCAGGTTCAATTATTTATTTTTGTCATTAAAACAGTGGCTTTGTTTCTTATTAATTCATTGTTTTCTAATGGGAATGTTTTACGATTTTGTCTCGCTTATAAATCACAGGTTTCACAGAATACAGCTTGAATTAAATACATTTCCACTGATCCATTAGGTGGGATTGCCTCTCACCTCTGCATATTTTCCATTTATTGCATTAAGCAATAAGATTTTTTAATGCTTAATGCAATAAATCAATAAAAATAACCACGCACTGCTCTTTCTACATACTTCTAAAAAACATATGTTCTTTGTGCAAACATTGTGCACTCTGTTACATTTGACGCTCACATTGAATGAGAACAGATTAACCTGAGAGCATTTCTATACTTTTGAGAATATGTTTTAAACTATTTTGCAGTCTGCTATACTATACTATATGTCTCAAATTGAGTGTAACTGGAATTTGAGACTTGAAAAGGTCCATTACTGCTCACGGGCAACATCAGGAAAGCATTACATTTGCTAATGTATAGAAAACAAAATGTCTAAACTGCTTAAATATACATGGTTCATATTTCCCTTTTCCCCAAAAAATACATATGTTTTTATGTCAAACTACATTTTCACTACAATCCATTTATATGTTACATCTATTTGACCTTCCTCCCACCAAATCTGCTCAGTGTACATCATGTTGTTTAAGAAAAGTGCCCAAGTGAGACAAGAGGGAGGTCCTTGTAAAGTATAGAAAGGCTTTGTGGAGCTAAGGGTGATGTCATGATTGAATGTAAAAACAGCAGCACATTGCAGATATAGAGGAAAGGAAACACATATTTTCTTTAACGTTTATCTGGTGGAAACACACTGGAGGTCAAGCAAGGCCATTGCAGCCTTTCCTCTGTGCCTATATAAACATAATCTCACAATTATCAGTAGTTACTCAGCTGCTGTGATACAAATGCTCATGTATATGTTACTGTAGAATTAAGATTTTCCAGGTCATTTGGCAGCATTAAACAAGTTAGTGGGAAGAAACATCCTGTGCCTCTATTAAGGATGATAGGAAATAAACTAAAGGATGACAAACTGATTTAAAATAAGCTTAATCGTCCTCTTCTATCACGTATTACTGACATTTTTTGGCTGAAGGTGAGGATGAACATCTCTGAGAGCATCCAGACAACAAAGTCTGGTTGACAAGCAAACAACAATCAGACTGACAGGACTCACAGAACCAGGGCATTACATGGATTAAGAAGACGAACAAGCATTCTTACTGACCTCTGTAAAAACACCCGCTATCCCAGCTTGGCACGAGCCGTGCTCTTCCCCATATTTCTGCTTATAGTCTGTAAGAAAAAACAAACCACAAATTATTTCACTGTGTGCTTGAGCCAGCATTTACTGGAGTTTTTCCTGCATTCCATATGGAGCTAGTCAAAGTCCCAGTCCCATCCAAGAGGAATCTGGGGGCAGAAAGCAGACTGAGAGAAGGGGTGCAACACCGCATTCAACAAGACCCCTTACTTTTGCGGGGGGACACAGTGCTCTCAGATTACAAAAATATTGAGCTTGGATGTGCGCAAAATGCACTGTAAACAGAGTCCCATGCAAAGTCTGTCTGGCTTTTCCAATATTGGCAACAAGAGTGAAGAAAGGAAGTGAAATCCTGACCAGGGAGCACAATTAAGGTGTAAAGCAGCCTCAAATAAATAGCTCTGAGTCACATATCAAAACATATGTGTGACACATTTGTATGAGTCAGCGTAAAACTTCATAAGCAACATTATTTTGCAGTTGGGTCATGTTATTTGATGTTGTAAAGCGTGTACAAAGGAGAACAACCTAAATGGATTGGATTTACGACACACAAATACAGAATCACACAGTTTTCCTATATTGCAAGAAGTCTTTTTCTTAATATCATCTGATTTTTGGATCACTGCAAACATATTAAACCTTTATGAAAGGTCTTTATGACAGAGTCTCTTTTGCTGAGAGGTGTGTAGGGATTTCAGATTCTCTACAGACACTGAAGAGAATCCTCAGTGCGTCACTTATTTTAACACTGAGTGGAACAAACACTTCAGCGCTCTCCTGCTACTGGTCTTCAGTGCCAGAGCACCAACCAGAGGCAAAACACAGATGTGGGGCTCAGCAACTGACGGTGCTGCTGACTGCAGAGATCACATACCATGACAAAAGCTAAACCACAACAGAGAGACAGCAGACTAAATGAAGAGCAGTCCCAAGGCTATTAAAAGTTCAATAAGTAACATATGTGGAACAGTTGACATGTATTAATCGTTTTCGTTACTACCAAAAATCAGAATATACCTTAAAAAGTATCATCTTTCCCAATGCATCTGTTCCACCAATGATAACGGCACTGATCTCTATGCAGAAGACTACGTTTTTTCTTTAAAAATCATTACGGTTTCCTCTTTTTTACTCCTCTATAGCAGCAACAGTTATATAACACCAGCTAATATAAACTTTACTGATCCCCAGGGGAAATTCACAATTACAATTACTATTATTATATCATTCATGAATGTAGAAATGGAGTGTAATATTCTCAATAACAGACCCGGTCCCAGATCAACTTAGACTCCAACACAAAGTAAGCACACAACCATATGCACATGCAACATATTCATCTTCATAGTAGGGTAAATACATTCATTCATATATATTTTTGACACATTATATACATGCAATTCTTTCACTCTGTAAGCCTTAAGAAAAAACACCACTCACAGCTAATATCAACCACTGTAGCTCAGGTAATATGCAAAATATTAGGGTTTTTTTTCTGTTTTTACACTCTTGGTTTATTTATGTATATGGACTGATGGGTTAAATTTGCATCTACATTGTCTATATGGACTGGTCAGTGTATCTTTTGGTAATCAGAATTTTCTTTTCAGAAACAAAAGAAAAACTAGTGGTTAATTGATTTTCATTTTAAAATAGAGGAATTAAAATTGAATTTTAAACTGTTTTTCTTTTTCAGTGTCAAAACAGATAAACCAAATTTTAAAAAAAAGGATTGATTTTTTTTTTCTTTCTTATAACAAAAAAGAAAGTTGAAAGAAATGGAAAAACAGACCAAAAATGGCTGTTTTTGGTTTTTTTTTTTTCATTTTTTGCGACCGGATGTTGTCATTTTCACGAATGTCTATGAACGCCTTGAAATTCAATTTCAATTTGTCTAATTTAGAACAAAAATCAAATAACCACTAGTTTTTCTTTTGTTTCCGAAAACAAAATTCAATTACCAAAAGATACACTGACCATGGACTGTACACACACTCAATATCCAATGCACGCCAACAAAATTGAGTGAACATACATTATCTATGCAAACACACTTGAGAAATAATGGTTTAAACTATCCCTCAGGTGCTCATCTTTGTGTTTTAGATCTTCCAGTGGCTACAATATCTGCATAATGTAATAATATATTGTGTTAAGTTGCAGACGCTCATGATGCCGTGCTTGTCCACCACAGTGAGTCTACTTTACCTTCATAACAGGGAATGAGCGGCCGCGTCCTGCCTTGAAGAGTCGGGGAAATGATGGAGCAGTATCCATGGGGAAGGATATGCTCTGAGTCGTAGTAGACGTTTTTCCAGCGGTGAGCACAGGCCTGTGAGAGAAGACAGCGCAAGACAGATTCAGCCACATGCTCAGTCAATATACAAACACTTCAGGCTGCAGGCGTTCCTCTAACACGCTGATAGTTTAAGCCCCTTTCTCACCAGGCTGGAGTCAGTGCGTCTCTGTGGCTGTCATGATCGTCAATAAGAGGGGGAATTAAAACCCATCCAGCCCTGACCATAAGAGCCATGGTCTGTGGTGTGAATATCTCAGATCTGTGTTTCCCAAACACCATTTAATGTTCAGTGATAGAGAGAGTTGACAAAAACCCCTCACATTAACCCATAAAGACCCAAACAGCCACTGGCATCTACTGATCTAAACTGTTTAATAACTTCTGATCCAATAAATCTAATAATAAAACTGAAATAATTGGTGTAAAATGTAGTTTGTCATTTTTTCGTGGTCATCAGATGTGAGCCATTTGGACATTCAGAGGCTCCGTAGTGAACATGGAAACACTGTCATCTTCTACAACATTGATTCACCAGTAAAACCCATGGAGTTGGATCAATGACAGCGGATGAAGACGCTTGTTTTTACATTCAGTTACTGATATCGTTGCTGAAAAAGTCACTTTTTTCGTCAGTTTTCTCTGTTTTTGATAAGCTAAACCTCTACTTTAAACTGTGTTTTCATGAACATCTACATGATCAGTAAATTAAATATAGGACAATACATCATTTTCACAGAAAAAATGCAAAATACAAAGGATAATATTATGATTTATGGTGATAAATTACTTAAGAAAGGTTACATATAGAGAAACATTATTTGGGAAGTGCCATAAAAGTAGCTTTAGGTCTTTAGGGGTTAACTTCATATTTAATGTGAAAATTAAAAGCTCCACATTTGTTTTTAAAATTGTAACTCCAAAACAGCTTATCTACTTTTTATAGACAGCTGAAGAGGTGATGGATGAGGTTTAGTTTCCATTGGAGAGATGTCAGGTACAGTGGAAAAAAAGAGACTTCGAACATATTTTGTTATGTTGCTGCTGGAATAATATGACTTTCTCAAAATAAAGCATTCCACAGATTGATAAGGAACGGGAAAGTAGAGAGTAGATTTCAAACAGTGCAGAAGTCAAGCTGAATAAATGTGTGAATGTGGTAATAATTCAACCCCCTGGGGAATGGTGGTGGGGCTCCCTGTGGCTCTGGGGACAGTGTTGGACGCTCCTCCGCACACAAAGTTCAGCTCATTTCCCCTTGAACTGTTTAACTCCACCATCAGTCCCCCTCTTACACACACAAAAACAGCCAGTTTAAATGGATCTAAGAATCTGCAGATTGTAGCTGCACATAGAGCATCAGATGACTGTCTGGGAGGAAGATACTATGTTGAGAAACATTTGTGTTACAAAGGACAGTTTGGCCAACAGTTGTAGAAACTCCAGTAAAAACCTTTCCTCCTGAGTAGGAACAGATTCTTAAAGGAAAAAAAAATCAGCTGACACAAACAAAGTAAAAAAAAAATGCTCTTGGGTTTCCAAGCAGCAGCTGACAAGTTCTGTCGAAGCAGCAAAAGAGGCTTTTATATTTTATGCTTTTTCCTCTTCTCTGACAGAAGACGACCAAATATGGAGTCTGTGCTGTTGTCATGTTCCTATTCATTTAAAGACCTTGCTGGTTGCAAACAGGTCTCTCAAAGATTAAATCACCACCGTACACATCTGCCAAGCAGCCGCTTCCCTCCTGTTGCACAGAAACGTGAGTTCATTCAAATGAGATGAAAAAAAAACATCACTGCAGCAAAGCAGAGCAACACGTGGCTCTAGAAAGTCAGCACATTTCTTTTATTGTAACCCAGGCTGCAGCTAAAAGCTTGTTGTTATACAAGTGAATGCTCAAATTCCCCAAACTGACAAGTCCAAGAAGTCTACGGATTGTGACTGACTGACTAGTAAAGCCAAGGGTAATGGTTTGAAAGTGATGCCAATGCATTCCACAAGATTAAAAAAATGACCAAAGACAAACATAGTGAAAGGAATAGAGGCCAAACAGTTATCTGGACATCTTCAGAGAAAGGAATTTGGATTTTTTAAGTCCCACAGAAGGAGCTCAATCAGCAACAGGTATTCAAGCACATTCACACCTGGCACCGAGTGTTTTTCACTGTGGGCCTGAAGCCTGGTCCACTACTAGTAGCCTTCAGACTGTCCTACAAGGCCGGTAAGTCCCTCACTACTCCCAGCACAAGGTGAACGTTTAATGTAAAGCCGCCCTTGGACGGGACCACCGCAGAGACGCTGAAGACTAAACAAACTTGCCAGCTGCACTATGATCTCTGTGCAAACACACAGTCAAGCACCTCTGGGATTAACACCACAAGATACTCTTGTGATTTTGCACTTTTTATAAGCACCGATCCACCTTTGACAAGCCATGTTCAAATGTTTCTTTGAGCGCCAAACGCAAGGTAAATGTTTTGCACTATTATGTAACAACAGAGCACTTTCCAAATCTGTCTGACTTTAGTTGTTGCTCTGGCTCCAAATTAGAAAAAAAATCTGTCAAAATCAGTCCTAGCAGCGCAGGTCTTCCAACGTTAAAACATAACACAGAAAGAAGAGACTTTTCTGCTAAGACAGGGTTTGTAATGCTGAGACCAGCTGTGGTTTAACAGTGTGGTTCATGGCAAGACATTTGTAACAATGATGGTGGTATAATCGCGTCTGTTTTTATGGCTGTACATGGTTCGCATTAAACAATCTGACTGAGGCGTTCTGTCCCCGAACTCACCAGTATTTTGCCGTTGGCTTTGTCCTGGCGGGCCAGGCTGACCCCCATCCACTCATCATCTCTGTCTCCTTGGCACGTCTTCCCACACGACTCTCTCGGCTTGTTTCCTGAAAGACAATGAGGGCAGTTTACAGACACTGAGTCATCGGGACAGGGAAGCAAATAACTTACTACTTTAACTATTGTCAGCTTTCAGGTCCCTGGGTTTTAGTCTCTATTTCTGCTGAGTGTGCAAGTGATATTAAAAACTCTTTGATTTGCTGCTCGTAAAACGTTAATTGAGGCAGCCTTTAACAGTAACAGTGCATCTGTTTTAAAGCAAATGTGGATATCTGCACTTCATGTCTATAACAAACAAAACATACACAAGATACATTACATTTTTTTAAACTGTGAGAAGTACACATATTGAGAGGGAAATTACACATTTGCAAAACAAACTGTATAAAATCATTACATATCTCTGCACTTGTTGCTCTGGAGCTTCTTACGACTCTCTGAGCCAGCGCAAATGCCAACTCCAATCTGCAATATGATAACATGAGCCGATAAATCACCTTGGCTGATTTATTGGTCGGGCTATAAATAGTGAATTCAACTGTGTGGGTGTGTTGAAATCTCCTCACAGAACATTGTCACATTCACATTTAATGTGACAGGAAAATGGATACGAGAACTGACTAAAGCAAAGCTGTAAAGTAATGTTTATTTCCAAAAAAGAGAAATACTCATGAACCACGTTAATGTATTTACTGACACGTATCATAAAAATAGCTTCTCATTCTGTTAATATTAGGGACTTTGAGCATTTAACTCAGTATGCAGAAAAGCATCATTCTGCATGACTAAAAGACATATTGTAATAATCGAAGACTAAGCTGGTTCCCTTGTGTTTTATTCTACTTCCTGTTCAAAATAACTGATTTAGTACAATTGCACACAGCTCTAAGTGTTTCTCTGAGTCACTGTGTTGCCGGTTCCCTGAGGCCCATCAGAGTTCACCTCCTCTGGCCCATGTGGTTCAGTGAACGCACCGCACATTCACTTTATAATGAGTGTTTTTTCTGTGACACATTGACTGAGCACAAGGTTAATATTAAAGCCCTACACCCCAGATTCTCTTGACCACAAGAACAGAGTCTGGAGGTTGAGGCTCAACTTTTTGGCTCACGTGCATGGAAAATATTAGTAAAAGCATAAATCATATTTATCAAAATATTTATGGGGGGGCTCTGCAGCGTGCACACAGACCCCTCTTGTGTCTTGTACATGTCCCCATACAGCAGGTTCGGTGCTAAAAGAACAACAGTGACACTGTTAAGAGCAGTATAAGGCTGCATTATTCTGATAAAACAAAACAGATGCTTGGGGAGTTTATGCAGTGTGGACATGAAAAGGCTGCAGGAGAGCCCAGCCCACACTCGGGTGAAATGTACAACAGAGTGAACTTTGCTATGAAATAACAAGTGTTTATTTCTAAGAAGGACCTGTTAACCCTTTATCAGGCAAGTGACTATTTTTTAGTAATTTCCGCACACATTACAAGACAGTGACAGCAACAGTTCCAGTGAGGACACTGAGTCAACAATCTCAGGTCCAGTGTGGTCTACAGGGTCTGTAAGGTCCACCTCTGCGTGAACAGTGAGTGGACCTGCTTTGTTCAGTACCATGAAGTAATGGCACTAATGTAAGGAATGATGTTCAAAGGGATCATGTGGATGTGGACAGGGGTCTGGATCAGCACTTACGTTAGTCTAATGTTCTAAAATACATGTTCCTTTCACCTTACATGAGGTTTCCTTGTACTTTTTATATTTACAGCTTGCTCTTTTTTCCAACTTAAGGGCAAATAACCAAATATTGTAACTTCATTCAACTTGATGTTCTACATGACTTTTTTTTTTTTTAATTTCACAAGCGTAATAAAGTCTTGTTATGTCCTCCAATAACACACTAGGGGTTAAAATTTTGAATTTCAGAGTATTTCTTTCTTTATAGTGCCCTATAAAGGGTTAATTCAGAGTGTTTTATGGGTTTTACAGCCTGAATAATATGACATTGTAAAGTTGTTGTGTTGATGCTGCGGGCAGTGGTGACTGACCTCTTCCCATGTCCATCTCTGTGCAGCGGCGTTCTGGATTGCTGTGAACTCGACACTTATAAACAGCTCCAGGAGAGTGCACAGAACTACTGTAGGTCGAGTTTGCCTTCGGAGCCCCTACTAATACCCTGCAGATACGAGAAGAGGATGTGACAAAGTTCCTCCTTCAGGCACCTTACAGTAAATTTAACATCTTTACTTCAGGCTTTGCATAAAAAAAGCAAAAACTATTTCCTCGCAGAAACTCTTAGAATGCCTAACAAAATGTCATTTCCTGCAAAATCTGACATTTTCTGACTTTATTCACAGGTTATGAATGCAACCAGTGCTCTGAAAGTTTCGAATAAGCTCCACTTTCTACTTAAAAAAAAAAAAAACAACTGTAAATTGATTGCATCCCCAAAAGTTACCAGCATCATTTCCAGGAACAGTGGACTCACCAGCGTGTGTTGTCATGATAATGCTCCAGCACAGAATACCCAAAAAAACTAGAATTAGGTCCACGGAACACCAGAGGATGTTCTAAGTCTATATTGTAAGAGTACGCCACTGAAATGGAGAGATAGACGTAAAAAACATTTTGTACTCCCGTTTTTTGTTTCCGATGTGGAGCCATCCCTTTGCGCATCATGCGTAATAGCGCGGTTGAAGTGTCCAAAAAGGAAAAAAAGAAAACAATAAACTCTCTAGTGGTTAAACTGTTCTAAAACTATCCTAGAGTTAATTTTTCGGGTCTGGCGCAGCTTGTAGACTGTGATGGCATGAGTGAAGGCTTGAGGAAGAAAGTTAACGGTCCGGTAATAGCGGTGCGTCAGCTTCTCTCCATTCTGTGTCAATCTGAGAAAGTTGTTGCTCTCAGGCTCCCTGTCGTGGAGATAAATGCGGTCAGCTGCGGGAAGTTACCACAGGGGAGCCGTGCCAAAAACCGGAACTAGGTGAGGAGTAGTGATCAGAATAAAAGCTGTAATGCTGGTCACATGTGGGGCAGCTCAATGGGGAGTTTTACTGTGAAAGGGCCGGGAGGATTTTTGTTCGCTTCTTTTATTTCTTTGACATCAGTGACTCGGTCATGGAGAGACGTGAATGGTTTTGAGGCGCGAGCATCACATTACAGCCGTGGGCTTTTGGGGCGCAATTCACCCAAACTGAAGGGTGAGGGCGCACTGCTGCCACCTAATGTTCACCAAAGAAAACGCACAGGACACTCATTTACATATGCGTAAAGATGTAGCTTTTATTCACAATACACAGCCAGGGGGGAGAAAAGTTATGATGATCCCAAGGGCCCGTGACTGACAGAGGCCCCAACAGATTATCAGCCTATCACCATCTAAGAATGTTTGCTTCAAAAGGCACTAAAAATTATATTTGTTGTTTGCATTAGTATTGTTTTTTTATTGGTAAAAAAGAATAAAATCCAGTCACCATCTGACCCCTGTGTCCCCTCTTATTTTATCATATGGTTTGGTCCAGGTGCCAGAGTTCTTAGATGATTCTAGTAAATATAGTTCCATCCAAAAACCAAATTATATATTTTATTAACCCGACCCCGAAAGAGAGGCGAAGGATATTGTTTTTGGTTCGGTTTGTTTGTTTGTTTAACACTCTAGCAGCAAAACTAGTGGTTGAATTCATACCAAATTGGGTTTATAGATTGCCTCTGACCCAGAATAGATCTGATTACATTTTAGGAAACGTAGGTCAAAGTTCAGATTTTTTTATGAATTTTTGAAATCTTTTTTTTTTTTTTTTCCCCATGTATTCATAATGGGAAACATTTCAAATGTCTGTAGCAGCAAAACTGTTGAATTCATACCAAATTGGGTTTATAGATTTTTAGTGACTCAGAATAGATGCCATTACATTCTGGGAAAAGTAGGTCAAAGTGTCAATTTTTTATAAATTTTTTATTTTTTTTTCCCATTTACTTATAATGGGCGAAATTTCAAATGTCAGTAGCAGCAAAACTATTAGTTGAATTCATACCAAATTGGGTTTATAGATTGCCAGTGACCCAAAATATATGTGGTTACACTTTTGGGAAAGGGAGGTCAAAGTTAAAATTTTGTACGAATTTTTAAAATCTTTTTTTCCCCATTTACTTATAATGGGCAAAATTTCACATGTCCATAAAAACATCAATTTTGTTTCAATTTACCTCAAACTTAGCACATATATAAAGGCTATTGATATGCTGACATCAGCACACACAGACATGATGACATCAGCTGGATCCATGCCAAAATAAACTACAAAACGTGCGAGGGGCGGGGTTTGTTATGCCTGGAACCACCTGTTTATATTTGTATATCAGTGTAAAACAAACCAGATACTGTCATTTAAAATGTTAAATGTAAAGCATGGCTTGTGTCTTTCTCATCAATCTTACACAAAAATCATAAAATCTATTAGTAGAATATTAATCCATGCCTGCACAGTGTTATATTTTTAAAGTTTGCATAGTCTGTGACATTGAAATGGTGGGACCCAAAGTCATATTTTTCCAGTGCCCCCAGTCCCTGGCAGACCCTCTGCATACAGTACCGTGCAAAAGTCAATATAACCATTCTCCGTATAGAATTTCCATATATTTATCTTTTTTTATTGGTTTATTTGGTAGGAACAGTGCACATTAATGTACACCATTATTGAGGCAAGATCAGATGTAAATAATGCTGGATTATAGTTAATATACTAATTTACATCCTCCATAGTCCCTGGACAGGTACTAAAAAGACATCAAATTAAAACATACAAACAGAACAATAAAAGAACATAATAAAAGGTTAAGAGTCACTGTCTGAGTAGAGGTTTGAAGGTGGGATATGTGGAGCATCCCCTTATTGTGAGTGACAGACTGTTCCAGTAATTAGTTCTCATCTTGGAAAATGTGTTTTGTACAAAAGTTGCTCAGGAAATATGCAGATGGCATTGAAACAAAATCAATAAACACTCTGGGATGTTGTGAAGGAAGCTTTGAAAAACACCAGAGGACTAGTGCCACACTACAGACAAAAAAAAGGTATTTTTTAGAACAAAGTAGTGACATTTCAAAAAGAAAAAAGTCATAACATTACAAGAACAAAGTCAATTTACTCTGTGACTAAAAAAAATGTTTTTGAGAAAAATGTTCCAAAACAGAGGATTTTACTGTGAAAAACTTCCTTAAGTATGATTTACAGAGATGCTCTATATTACTCATTATTGCAAATGACAATCACACTGTTCCAGATATTTCCGCTTTGTAAGGTTAGTCTCATAAAATTACATCTAAATTTTCCAAATGTTATTAAAAATCTTCAGTGTGGCCCAGATCCTCCTCGTGTACTATATATCCCAAGATTATATCCCAAGTAAATGTTCAGTCAAAACAAACATGGAACTTTAAAATGCACCAAATATTGATTATTACCTGTAGAAAGTATTTAGTTCTCATGTTCAACACTGGGCACATATTTCTTGCATTTTAAAAAAGAAACTGACAGTGATGTGTGGTCATTATAACCCTGCAAAAACAAAGGCAGCGTAAGATGTCCCCACAGTAACATAGAAATACTGTAAGGGTTTCAACTCTTACTCTGTAGTAAAAACATCTACCACAAATAATGCAGCTTCTTTGAAAGTCAGCACAAAATGACAATGACAAATCTATTGTTTCTCTGAATTCTATTGTTGGAACATTTTTGTTCCAGTTTCACAAATACAAAATGCTAATATGGTTTCTTAGGTAAAATGTGATATTATATAAGCACTGTCCACTTTTTACTCATGTTGTCTTATTTCTAAAACCAAATAATCTTACAGGTCTTTACAGTCTTATGAAGACCTTTAGGCTTGAAATTAAGTCTTGTGACTGGTTCCCACATCATTGAATATTCAAATCTCTCCCATGATGATAATGAAAACATTGAAAACTTTGCATAACTTTTAGACCAGTCTGCAGTTTATAGATCAAAGACAAAGGTCATAAAAACGACCGGTTAAATGTCTGGTGGCATCTGCATTCCACTCATGCATTTCCACAGGCTATCACACCATTTATCACCAGGAACTAATGCTTAACAGTATAAAACTGAGCAATGAGATAAGACATTGGATTTAACACAGAGGAAGCAGTAAAACAATTAAGATAAAGGACTGACGAATGGTGTTCTGTAAATAAGATTTAATTTGTGAGTCTGAAAATGTATAGCAAGTCATATAGTGCCCTATAATACAGTTTTAATCATAATACAATTTACAGTTTTGTCATTTTGGGATTCTATGTCAGTGTCAACAAAATAAAAAGCATAGAAAAGCCGTGTCAAACAAACAAGGTCCAGAGGCCGGTATCTTAATGTGGTGCGAGAACACAGTTAAAGGGTCGTTTACAGTTTTACAGAGGAAGTGATTCAGACAACAACAGCAAAGAAACCTAAGAATCAACTGACCGTCAGCATCCAAAAGTAATAATAATGAATCATATATTGCACAAGCCAATCTTTATACACAAACTAAACAAAAACTATTCATCTTCATCTAAAATATATATATATATATAAATTAAAAATTTCAAAGTAAAACCAGATTTATGGAAGATTTGAGTTTCTGGCATGTCCTTGATTTCCCTCATATTATTAGCTATATTCACACATACTTCCCCACACACACACACACACACCCACACACACACACACACACACATTACACACTTATGTCCCAGCATGTGCTCATACACACATAAAAACACCCACACAAACACATAAAAAGACAAGAAATGCAGAGAGAAGGGCTTGATCAAATCCTTGGCAGTCTTCCCCTTCAGCAGTAGCAGCAGCAGCAGCAGCACAGCAGTATAATTTCATCCAAACGTACCCAAACCAGCCTGACGCTCATCGTAACCAAGTCTGTGGAGGAACACACACACACACACACACACATCAGTCAGCTGCATATTGTGGTGTGGTGTCACGCATGATGTGAAATGTCATGCAGGGTTTCTGCAGGTATCGGCAAATCTAATTGAATGCTTTTTAATGCAACTTTAAAAAAAATGTAATGCCCATGTTCAACTGCAGATACAGTTTTATATATAGTTTTATGACAGTTTACCGCTGACAGGCTTTAACCGGGCTCTGAATAGTTCTTCCTCCGATCACGTCGGCTGAAATTTACATTTTCCTCATTTTTCCGACATTTGTTAATATTCCATCCACTCTTTCGCCACGGCACGAGCACGCTCACAGCACACTGCATTCCAAGCATCGGTGTTGTGACTTTGTGCATCGGCCATAAACAATAGCCAATTAAAGGGTTCCGCCTGTCAATCATCACACTGTACCTCAGATCAAAATTATTAAATGTTTATATAATCAAAATAAATCGTGATTAACAATGCTTTTTCCCCCCCATTAAGTGTATTTAATGTTTTAATGCCCCTGGATATCAAATGTAATGCTTTTTAATGCCATTTAAGGCCTTAATTTTCACAAAATCTATTTAATGACTTATAATGCTTTTTAATGACCTGCAGAAACCCTGTCGTATCTTCTGTCATTTTCACAGCAACAACAGTGATGCTTTAGATGTCATTTAAAACATTAAACCTTCACAATTTGTCAGTTTCCTTCTGATTATCAATACATCACAGTCATCACCATTTGAACTTAAATGGATTTCAGTAAATTGAGTTAAAAGAAACCGATGCTTACAATCGTTTTTGAGTCTTCTTTGTCCAAAACCTTTTGGGCTTGGTCTGGAGGAAACTTGAGCATGGAGGTAATCACTTTGGCCATTGTCTGTGAAGAGCAAAAAAGGTACAAATTAACGTAAAAATCTGGAATGTTTTCATCATTACGTGCCTTTTGATGGTCTCTGCAGTTTTGAATAAGTCAAATTTAAGACACTTAAGGTCATAATGAACACAATTGAATCTAGGGTCATATATTACTGAGGCTTGCACATTGAATACAGAAACTACAGAAAAATGTAACTGTGTTATGGTAAGTGTTTGCTAGTAGCTTTTTTTTAGGTTGTTTGTGGGTTTCCATGCATCTTCAGTATCTTTACATGTAAGTACAAGAGGCACCAGGCTTTAAATTTGTCATTTTCAAAAAGCACTAAATCAATTTTTTACACATTTTTAAGACACCATAAACCCTGAAACTCATCCTATAAATTCACTAGAAATTATACTTAAGACCTTTAAGGATCTGTAGAAACCCTGTCTTTAAATACTTGTTTTTTCAGTACTCCGATTACTTTTACATCAGATGGATTTCTACTACTACCTGTGACATAATGAAATAAAGCTTGTTCTGAGATAATTAAAGTCCTACAAGTCCAAAAAAAGCATTATCTGCATAATCAAATCCAGGCCTATCTGCTAGGGTGCATGCGTTTCCACATAAACACAGAGATAATCAGAAACAGGGCTGCTGTGTAGGAAACCTAACCGCTCCACTAACACTAAACAAGGCCAGCACGGCTCGAAATGGCAAATCTGCGTCATGCAAGATGTATGTGCTCACAGGCAGCCTGGGGGACATCCTCCACACAGGGAGGTCTGCCATGTTGCCATAAAGACTGTGTGCTGGAGCTGGGAAAATCCTGCTGACTTTAGGCCAATATTAATTAGGGCGGTCACTGCTAATTTTTACCCTGAGAAAGTGGATATGAACATGAATTTTATGAGACTTTCCAAATAGTCTCACATCATATAAGTCATTTCCTCCTCCTGCAAAAAATGTGGCACAGACAGACACGGATAAGTTTCAAATTTCTTTACGTGCATTGATTCTGAATGTGTTAAAGGGGTCATATTTTGCTAAACCCACGTTTATTAGTCTTTGGTTCATTTATTTGTGTATTTGGACCCTAATAGTTCATAAAGTTTGAATTTGAACCCTCCAGGTGCTGCAAAGCTATCTTTATATACATTCTGGCAAAAATGGAGTGGATTTCTACAACCCGTTTGAATTCTTGCTTAATTTGTTAACTAGTTACGCCACGAAATTTGCACATATAAGGTCAAGACCTCTGACGAACATTTCTCCGAGTGCGCCATAATTGTTTATCAGCAGCTGAACATATGTCCAAACTTTGAGCCAGTTACCTACAATGTTCAATTGTTGGTTGTATTAACAAACACAAGTGGTTAAACAGGACAGAGCAGCACAGTCAACAACCTGGAGGGGGTGGGGTGTGAAGTGGCTCATGTGCATTTCAAGGGCCAGCACTTAAAACGACTTCTCATGTCATTACTCAGAAATATTGCTGAAGATGGACCCGTGGAGTTCAAAAAATGAAAAATTCAGACCCAAATATAGCATTTATAGTTTATGTAGACCACAGGGAAATGTTTGGAAATGCATAATTCCATTTTAAAAAGCAAAATACCACTCCTTTAAATAATGAAAGATGGGAAAACAGTTACTTTTGTTTCGCGTCCCATCATGTATTCAAAGAGAACCTTCCTCAGGTACTCCATCTCAGTGGCTTCTGAGAGTGCATCAGAGCTATTGTAACCAGGATCTGAAAAAAGAACAACATTTTATTATATAGAACCCATTCAGACACACAATAATGCAGTTCAACAGCATTTAAACATGAATATGATCATGTCATGCCTCAACATTTGAAATTTAGGTTGTAATTTACTTTTGTGCCAGTATTGTTTTAAAGGGGCAATGTGTAGTATTTCTACTTTCAAATATGACAAAAATGATCAATTGAATGTTTAGAATAAATATGTTTGAGGTTATGTCAAAGATGCCAATGTACTAGATTATGGAGATATGAACTAAATAGATTCATACAGACAGTCCAGTGGATTTATGCAACGCCACAGTGCCTCTGACCAAAATGTCAGAAAGTGATGAGATGGGATATGAACCACTTTTGGAGTCAAAGATAGTGATGAAAGCTAGAAGCACTATTGTTGTTTTCACCACTAGACACAGCTCTAAATGAAAGGCATGGAATTTTATGCAAAAATGACGGTGCTTCTTCTAGACAGGTGAGTTTGATTATGCAGCTATGAAGTTATACAGTTATTATGTGATGTTATGATCTTTGTTAAGTTGCTGTTTGTTGATCCACGGATCACACTAAACTGACAGTTTGGACCTTGTTTGGATGATTTCAAACAGATCTTTAGTGCAACTACTGACAACAAAAATTATACAGAAAATGGATGGGATCTGTCGTTTTACTGTGGTTGTTTTCAGTCTAAAAACAGCGCTAAGCTAACAGAGCTATAATGTAAACTATCAGCTGATGCCACACGTGAAGATTACAAGACTGACTGTCAAAATAACCAGCTATAAGTTTTGTTTGATGAACAAAACTCGATGATACCATAATACAAATGTGTGAAAACAATGAGCTTTAGACTTTATTCAGTGGGTGATATAGTCTGTAGATACCTAGCATTAACTAAGGGTTTTGGTAGTCATAAGTGTGTTCTAGTACACGACTTCCCCTTGATGTCGACAGTTTTGAATATTAATCCAACATACAACCCTTTTAAGCAGTCCTTAATTGACGTCACTCCAGGTGAAATCTTGTTATAATTTTAAGCGTCGTGTTTCTATCAGCAACAAAACACAGAACACTTTACATCCAGGTATGTGTTTAAATTCAGCAGAAAATAGTAGCAAAGAAAATACTGGCACAGCGCAGCATGAACACTTCATTACTACAACAGGCTGAAAATAAATGCTTAAATTCTCTGCCCAAAGCTATAAAACCATTATCCCTTTAAAAACTATGAATGGGAAACTGTGTTACAACGTGGACAGGTCTGGTAACACTTACTGCTCCTTCAGGTTTTTAATGTGGAACTATCACAGCAGACTACTGTACACCCATGTACTATCAGCCTATCTGGCATAATCGTTAAGACGACACCACATGTTCCTGCATGCTAAGAAGAACTGTGTGATTAGGTGACAGGAGGTGATAGAGAAGAGCAAACAGCTCTTTGATGTCCAGGGTGAAGTATTGGGTCATCAGTAAATCCTTTAGCCTTTGTACCCCTGACCCCATGTTGCCCCATTTGAGCCTTTCCATAGACCTAAAAATCAGACATCAGAGCTTCACCAGACATCTGTCTTAACCAGATTCACAGAGGGCCATGCTTTGTCCCTAATAATTCCTGTAATGCAACGGAAATGTAGACAAAACAGGTGTAGGATCTGAGCAGGGTTAAGAAAATAAATTAAAACCAAGACTGAAAAAACTAGCAATGAAAAAATAATTTTATTCATCGAAAATAAAAGAATAAATAAAATAAAATGACACAGTACAAGATGGATGAATTCTTCAATCTCATTTCCAGCCTCTATTAATAAATACCCGAAAAAGTTCAACTATATAAAAACTAGATTAAAAGCATTCAATTCCTCAAAATGACTATGAACATTTCTTATGTACTCATAAAAGTGAGTGTACTGCTCATAAGTGTATGTTTAGTTTCATAAAAGTGAAACTAAACATACATCACATTACAAAGATCAAATAAAAGTAAAAACTAATAAAACATTTCACAAATATAATTCAGAATGTCTGGATCTTGATCTATGTGAACTGGAAGTGGAGGATTTAAGAGGTTAAAGCGTGCGTGTTGCAGGGTTCTGTGTGGGAAACGTTGAGACCACAGTCTGCAAAACCCATTAAAACCAACGATGGCTTCGTCTTCACCACCACCCCCCTCTTTTTGACAGCACATTCTCTTTATTACACCAGCAGGGAAGCTTTAGGAGGAAGGCTGAAGACAGTCAATGCCCCCAACATCTTCCAGAGTAGTCTATGATACACCACGCTATGTTTATAATATACTTGAGGACTTACAGTCAGTCTCCAGAGGCTTACCCTAACCTTAACCACAACGCTTATACGTCTAATCCTAACCCTTACTCTAACCTTAACCAAACCCTAATTACAACCACAGCTCCAATCTTAACCGGCGAGCTTAGAAATCACGCTTAGATTGGCCAAAATGTCCTCAAAACCATAACTAAACCTGACCACACAGCCCTCCATTTCAGCATCTCCTGTCCCATCTCTGATTCATAAAGCGATGTGGGCAGATTAACGGCAATATGTCAAAACACCATCTCTGATCTGAGGTCCTACAGAGCAGTGAGGCGAGGGAAAATTAAAGCAGATACATTTTAAAAATAAAATAAAAATCTTACTTTATTATAAACAATAATTATACGGTATGTGTTTAAAACCCCTTCACAATTAAGTTGGATGTTTTAAACTGTGGGTGTATGTGATATATGTTCTGGTTTCCCATAATATTAGACTGTTTTTAAGTGATTTGCATGACATTGTTGCTGTGATATGAGAAAAAACTTGGCTAAAAAAGCAGTACTAAGTGATCCCTTGTGTGAAAATTACCTTTATACGTGCTCCCAAGATGAGTTACAACAGTGCTTCGATGGAAACATTTAATCTTGTCTTCAAGCGAGTGAATCTACAGCGAAAAAGAAAAAAAACAAAAACACATGCATTCATTAATAATGAAAACATCTATGTGACCTCAGTGGGTTAATTCAATACATTAGACCTGTTGTTGCATGGGACAAGAGCAAAGCATTTATTTGGTCATCCTTGGGGGTTGTTTGTGAGAATGACGATTTGTGAGAAAAACTGTGCGTTGTTCTTCTTGTTTATAGGGTTAAACCAAATGTAAACAGATGTGCTTTGTAATTAAGCTGATGCAGCAGGAGAGCAGTAGCTCCTCTTGCTGGAGGTCACAGAATCCTGGGAATACACTGCATGGGATTTACTGTTCACTTGTCCCTGCGAAGAGCACACGCAACGCCTGATACTCACTCTCTCAATAAACTCCTGTTCCTTCAACCGAGCCTCACTCAGCAGTGTTGTCTTCTCAGCAAGCTGGGCCTGAAACACAGAGGGATAAGGTGGACAAAACAACATATTTTAGGGATATTAAAGTGGAAAAGTAGTGGCCTTCATGTACTGATGGCATGCTGCTAGTCTGAATGAATTCCTACCTGCAGTTCTTCTGCACTCATCTGTGTCTGAAAATAAAAAAAGAAGAAATACAGCATGTTAAAAAGGAAGCTCTACATGTACGTCTAAAAACTGTCTTATGTAAATGAGTAACTGTAAAGTAAACTAGACAAAACTAGCCATTGGAAGTAACGGCTAGGGGTATATCCCCGAACACCCCCAATCCTTACCCAGACAGCTATAATGTCATAACGTGAGGCATCCCCAGGTCATGACCTTTCATTTGCACTTGATTTGAAGTCAATCAGACAAATAGTTCC
>JAPQRP010000009.1:13667571-13694429 GCA_037367295.1 Apogon hyalosoma | reverse complement strand
GATATTGATTGATATGGAAAATATGGAATTTCTAAACCCAATATTTTTCAAGTTATCGTGTTAACACAAAGGATATCCGGCAGCGACGGAGCCAGCAGAGGCAGTCGGACCAATAACATAACATCCCCGAAACTGCGTTTGGGGAAATAATAATAAAGTACAATAGCAGGGTTTCTACAAGTTAAATTTAAGACTACTTAGAACATAATTTAATACCCATTTCACGGCTATACTTGCAAAAATTCGTGACTCCTAGCATTTAGGAAAAACTCATGTCAACCAGGTCGAAAATTAGCTTTTTCTCCAACCAGGTGTTATGAAATTTGCACTTCCCCATGGTTACTTTTCACTTGTGTGATCATTTCTCACTGGGGACTGCAAAGTCAGCGATAACTGGTCCTAATTTCAATATAAATTGTAGGCTTGGAACGGATGGAACTGAGTCGACTAACGTTCCTTTCTTTGCAGCTTGGACATTTCCCAGACACATTTAAACACAATACAACCAACAAGTTTATGACAACAAAGCTTAAGACCTACTATCATATCAAATTTAACACCTTTTAGAGACCTTAAGGCAGGGGTGGCCAACCCTGGTCTTGGAGAGCTTGATCATAGGCTTATCATTTGAATCAGGTGTGTTGGAAGAGGGATACATCTAAAACATGCAGGATAGTGGCACTCCAGGACCAGGGTTGGCCACTCCTGCTTTAAGGTATTAAATGCAGATTTGTAAATTCAAGACTTTTAAAGACCCCACAGGAACCCTGTTCCAAGCAAAGTTTGTCTTAGTATTTGCATTTACAAGTTTAGTTAAAAATCTGTGCAAACTAGTGCACTTCTGCTTGATTTATCAGGCATAAGACATAACCTGTATAGGTCCTTACTAATAATTCTAAGAGTTGTAGTGAATAATTGCCAATAAGTAATTAAATGACTTAAATAGACAACAAATAAACAAAAAGCTTCAGGTTGAAGATTTAATTATTTATTTATAATATGCTGATGAATGCTAGTCTTTAGCTGTCACATCTGTTGAGATTCTAAATATGTCTCATCCAATACGTTCAGCCTCAAATAATTATCCTTCCTGCATAGTCGAGGCCTGGTTTATTTTACTTGGAAAAAAAAAGAAAAAGACAGTTATGCATTTAACTCCTCAGCACAAAGTTTAATATCTCTATAAAGAAGGTTATGTGATCACTCCTGTCCAACTGTCAGCAGCAAAAACTACTGCGGCGACTATTAAATTAAACTTGGTGGCAGGTTAGAGCATGGGTTAAGGACAAACTATTAGATTTTGGAGCAGATCCATGAACAGCAGTAGGATCTGGAATTTTTCATAATCATGAGATGGGGCGTTGAATGGGAGAACTATTGGACCTTGACAGAGAAACTAATTATCTAAAACAAAACCTTTCATAACAGCATGACATTCAACATATATACAAAACATATATAATCTCTCCCAATGAGAAAGGGTGATCAGTTCAGAATAAACTGCTATTTGACATCTTGCTCTTCTTCCCTATTGTATAACCTCTGTTTCAGTGTGTGAAGACAGACTCAACTTGAATTGTACTTCTGCTGTGTCTGCTGCTGTCTCTCAGGAGAGACACCCTGACCCACTGTCTAAATGAAGAATGGCTCGTGAGGCCCGTAGTAAGGAAAGGACTGCAGGAGCATAAACCCATACAATCCCCCTGTAAAGTTATTACCTCACCAGGGAAAAATGCAGCATAGAGAGCAGCATAATTCTTTGTGTTTCAGTGCATCTGGACATGAGTGTAAAGGTAGAAGAAGCTGTGCAGGGGTCTCATGGCACCTCAACACCTGGGTAAAACGTCTCCCGTGTGGACTTTTGTCCCAGCTGGCCTTTCTCCAGGACGCACATCTTGCATCTGAGTGTTTCTGTAGTATAAATTTAAGGCCTAGAATCACCTCGTATGATGATAATTGAGAACAGGGACTGAGGCTGGCTGCTGCCTCACAAACTCTATTTTCCAAAGAGAACATTCCTGGGTGATTCAAATGAGCTTCACAGCATCCGGCGAGCTTTGGAGGGCAGCCACACGACTGGGGCGAGAGACTGATCAGAGCAAAGTATGTAAGCGAATTGTCCCTGAGCTCTCAGACGGAATCCTTCAATTACGAAGCAAGACAAAAGGAAGAGATAATGTATAACTGCTAAGTCAGTTAACCTGAAACTGAACTTTCACAAAATATGATATCTGAAAGAGACCTCGTGGCACGGACAAAAAAATGCTTTCAGATTAGGCTGTCATTCACATCCAGTAATACTTCCATCAGACGGCAGACTTTTCCCAGAAGGCGGAAGAAAAAAATGTGATTTCATTCGGCCATTGTTATTTTACGCAAGTGACTTATGACTTGAGCAGAATCACAGTATAAATTTAAGCCAAGCCTCCTGTCACGTACGCAGTCAACTTTAATAGCTATACGTATGAATTTCTACATCTGCAGCACTGAGTGACAAAATGACAAAACAGCAGCCAACAGTGAAATCAATCACTGAGGCTGTAACAAAACACTGATACATTTGAGTATATTATATCGTATTATGTTTTGTGATGCTCAAGAAAAATGCATTTTTATTAAAAGCTTATACACAAGATTTGTAGCAGAATTTTTTTATACTGATAGAGAAAATCTTTTGCTCTTATTACATAAAAAGTAAGAATATATATTAAAGTCATTGTGAAAAATTCAGATGCCACAGTTTCACTTGGATTAGTCATTCAGTCAGACTATGGTGGTTCCAAAATAGACTTAAAGAGGTCATACTTTGTTTTGTTTTTTTTAAAAACAGAATTATGCATTTTAAAACATTTCCCTGTGGTCTACATAAACTGGAAATGCTATGGTTGGGTCTGAATTCTTCATTAATTAAATTCCACAGGTCCATCTTCAACCCTATGTCTGAGTACTCACAGGAGAAAGGTTGTTTTGAGTGCTAGCCCTTTAAGTGCAAATAGCCACTTCACACCCCACCCCCTCCAGGTTGTTGACCGTGCTGCTCTGTCCCGTTCAACCACTTGTGTTTGCTAATACAACCAACAACTGAACATTTTAGATAATCGGCTCAAAGTTTGGATGTATTTTCAGTATGGACTAAAACTGCCACTGCTGACAAACAATTAAGGCGTACTCGCAGAAATGTTCGTTGGAGGTCTTGACCTTATATGTCCAAATGTTGTGACATAACTAGTTATAAAATGTAACAAATTAAGCAGGAACTGAAACACGTTGTAGAAATCCACTCGATTTTTGCCAAAATGAATAGAAAGATATCTTTGCAGCACCTGGAGGGTTCAAATTCAAACTTTATGAACTATCAGGGTCCAAATACACAAATAAATGAACCAAAGACTAATAAAAGTGGGTTTAGCAAAATATAACCCCTTTAAATAATTTGAGTCACAATATATACCTTTACTTATATGGTCATGGTATGTGTTGTATGGCGGCTGTACTATGTGTCTGTGGGTCTGAAGTATTTGTACCTCAGAAGTGTTGTGGCTCCTCGCTTGCAGCTCCTCCAGTTCTTTCTGAACCTGCCACACTCTGTCTCCCATCTCCTCCTCTCGGCTCTGAAAACAAAGGCTGAGTCATTTCCTATGTTTCATCTCAGCATCACAACTCAAATATTTCAGTCGAATCAAACTAACATCTTGGGCGATTTTAGACGTTCCTCCCTTAATTACACATGGAGACGTTACAGCAGACAGATTAATAATAGCTGCTGACTATTCATTAGAATATGTTTGAAACATGATGATTCAGCAGTCGTTCCCAGATCTATTTATCTGGCAGCCAGCTAGTGCAGTAATAGCTTCCAAATGACGGGTGGGGTTAATATCCTTTCCATTCTATATGTATAAAATAGGTTTCTGAACCTCCTCCCAGTGGAATACCTGTATAACCTGTTCATATTTCTGAACAGTTCTGTGCAAATCTTCCTCCTTTTGGGAAATCACCTTCCGTAGCTGACTGGCTTCATCACGATGGCTGTAGATGAGTTCAGCCTCCACAGCCTGGGCCTTTGCTGTGCCATGGAAAAGGAAAGAAGCCAGACTTAGCACATACATAAAGTACCCAAATTGTTATTCCAAACCGCTCACTCACATCCCATTTGGAATGCAACAGAATTTAATTCAACTCAATATGCTTTACTGGCATGCATGTCAGGTGAACAATACTGCCAAAGTGTCAAGGATTATACAATTTGACTCGGCTATGGAGGAAACAGCGACTCAAAATGTACTGTTTCCAAATGCAGTGATCCCTAAATTTTGTTCCACCCACTCACCATCAAGATTAAAAATAAATAAATAATAAAAAAAAAATCTGTGTACTTATTCCACCCTTCTCTTGTAAATCTCAGTTGAGCATGTTAACTTTGAATTTCCATTTAAACTCAGTTGTTTCTGTGGCTTAAAAATACGTTGACTCAAGTAAACTGAAATCGTTTCTCCACCGCAACAGAGGCCTGTGTTTCAGTCACTTAAATCCTGTGCTTTATGGCTGTAAATCTCGTCAGTTAAATTGTCATCAGCCTCACCAATGGCTTCCTTCACCGCCGAATCAAGCTCCTTTTCCTTCAAGGCCAGTTGTGTGTGGAACTCCCTCATTAACTGCTTCACTGTAGAGTTGTGCTTCATTTCCATGTCTTCCAATTCCAGTCTGTTGGAACAAATGGTATTAAAAAAAAATGTGAATTTAGGAGGGGTACCATGAATCCAGGCATAAATATTAAACCCATGGTAACTTACAGGCCTCAAATACTGGCAGAATCTCATTTAAACTCTTTCTCTAAACTCAATTTCATAAACTTACTTTAACTTTTTCTCGTTCTCTTCCATCATCTCCTTCTTCGTGTACTCTAGGTCCTGTTCGTGCTCCTTCCTCAATAACCTCATGTCTTTCTGAAGCCTGCAGAAGTCTTTGTGGATTTTGTCTTTTTCATTCTTCACCTGAGCGAGTCTGCTTTTGAACGACTCACAGTCCTCTTCTTGCATCTCAGAGTGGTTCTCCATGTCATTTTCCAGTGCGCTCTTTGTTTGCTGCACACTGGAACATTCCACCTTCATCTCAACCACAGTTTCTGATGAATTTTGCTCAATATTTGCCTGATGTTGATTAATCTGAGCATCCTTGTCAAGTATTTCTTCTTTGAGTCGATTTAGTTCTGCAAGAAGGGCTCCATTTTGTTCTTCTGCCTCTTTTAGTTTTGCCTCCGTTTCTTGCAATACTGATGAGGTTTCTTTAAGTCCTCCTTGATCCGCTGTATCCTTTTGAAGTGATGACAGCTTCTCTTCATACAGGTTTTTCATTTCCTCTAAAGACTTCTCTCTCTCAAGCCTTTCATGACTTTGAATCTCTTCAAGTTGTTTCTCCTGCTCCTCTTTCAGCTTCGCAAGCGCTTCCTCGAGGGCTTTTGTTTTCTCCTCTAATGTTTCTGCATGCCCTTTGCTGAATGTTTCGTTCCTCTTGGTTTCCTCCAAACTCGCCCTCAGAGCCTTGATTGTCTGCTCTCTCTCTTCAAGTTGGGAGGTTAGCTGCTTTTTAATCTGACCGATTTTCTGCTCGGCTTTCTTCTTTAGCTCCGATACTTTCCGGGCGCTCTCTGCGGACAATTTCTCTTCTGTTGCCTTCAGATTCTCATCATTGCTCTTTATGATCTCGCTTTTAATCCTCTCAAATTCTTCCTTTTGACTCTGAAGTTCATATTTACATTTTTGGTTGTCTTCCTCAAGGGAATGTAGCTTTTGCACCATCTCTTGCTCTAAGTTCCCATTCTGAGTGCACTGCATCTGGGTCTGCTGCAGCTGTTCTACCAACACTCTTTTCTCATTCTCTGTGATGCTGTGCTGCTGTTTGAGGTCAGCTGTGAGTTGTTCACACTCTCTTGTCTTTAAGGCTAACTGCTCCTGAAGCTCACAGAGTCGACTGTTGCAACTCTCGAACTCCGAAGTAAGATCACTCAACTTCTGCTCTTTCTCACTCAGAACCTGGTCCATCTCAGACTTGCTGATGGACTGATTGTCAATACTTGCGGAGAGCCTCTGCAAAGCTTCATTCTTTTCAGATATTTCTTGCTCGAGCTCTCCAAGCCTTGTCTGTAAAGATGTGATAGTGTTGTCATTCTGGGTGAGCTTGGACTCGGCACTGTTCTCAAACTCTGACAGGCTGTTCCTGAGTGCACTGGCCTGCTCCAGCGCAGACGTTTTCTCCAGCTCCAATCTCTCAGTTGTCTCTTCCATTCGTTTCCGCTCCTCTTTCTGCTGGTTCAGCTGATTTATGGCTTCCTCCTTATCTTTTATGCTACTTGCTAGCTGATTTTTCAAGTCACTGATAATACTTTCCAAGTTACTGATATGCAGCTCGTTTGTTTGAATATTTTCTGATATGATTTTGTTTTCTTCACTAAGCTTCTCCATTTTCTGAATGTTTTCATTGATTGACTGAAATTGATTTTCAGCGTCCCTTGTTAGCGTCTCCTTCTGGTGTGTTAAGGCTGTGATATGCTCCTCATGAGCTTTTACCTGAGCAGTCACCTGTTCTAAAGAAATGCATAGATTCTTATTCTCCTCTGTCTGTCGGCGGAGACTTTCCTCCAAAGTGCAAATTCTATCTACTTTAGTAAGGATAATGTTGTGAAGATGTGCTACCTTTTTCTGACTACAGAGCAGCCTATCTTTCAACTCCCCCACCCGATATTCAACCTTCTGACAGAGCTCATTGGATCCACAGTCCACTTTAGACTGCACCTGCTGACAGTAATGCTCCATTTGGTTGGTGATCATTATTAAACGCTGTTGGAACTCTGCTTCCTTGGCTTGTAGCTGAATGGCAGTCTCCTCAAATTTACTCTGCAACTCCTCACTTTCCTTACATCTGGAACCTTCCACTGCCTTAAGCTGCTTCTCCGTTTCCTCCAGTCGATCTGACAAGGTCTTTAACTTCTCTCTGCCCTCTTCCTCTGTTGAGCTCAGCTTGTCTTGGAGGGAGTTTCTCTCATTCAGAGCCTGGTTAAGGTTCCTCTCCACTGACTCCATTTGCTCTTTCAGCACTGCTTCACCCTGAGATAAACTTTCCAGTTTAACTGCTGCTTCATTAAGCTCTGCTTGCAGTTTCTGCACAGTGGTTTCTCGAATAGCCAGCTCCTCCTTCAAATTCTTTATTTCACACAACACTTGTTCATTCTCCTCTCTGCTTCTGTTAAGTTGCTGAGAAGTGTCCTCCAGTTCCTGTGCTTTCTCCTGTAGAATATGTGAGTTTTTCTCCATTATTTCTTCCTCCTGCTGCCCCAACTTCTGCTGCCAATGACATTCCAGCTCCTCAATCTCATGCTTATGGGCATCCTGTAGTTTCTCCACCTCCTCTTTATGGTTATTTTGCAGCTCTGACATTGTATCGCTGAGGCCTTGAGAGCTTTTCTGAGCCATCTCTAAAATCTTCTCTTGAACTTGCTTCTCTTTTTGCTGAAGTTCTGTCTCTTTCTTTGCAAGTTCCTTCTTCATAGTTTCTTCATTTTGCTGAAGCTTTTTCTTAAAATTCTCTTGCATTTCTTTAGCTTTCTGTTTAAACTTTTCCATCTTTGTTTCCTGTGACTTCAATTTACCTTCCATTTCAGTTATAGTGTTTCTCATCTTCTTCTCAAGGACAGCTTTTTCATCATCCAGCTGTTTCTTGAGGCGTGTTTGTTCTTCCTGCTTAGTGTTCAATTCTGCCGTGAAAAGCGTCTTCTGTTCTGAGAACTCTTTCTTGGTCTTTTCTAATTGGTGCTCAAGCTCCTGAAGTGACTTCTCTTTTTGTTGACAAACATTTTTTGCTACCTCCAACTGATGCTCCAAATCTGTCAAGTCCTTCTTACACTGATCTAGATCCAGTGAGATCTTATTTAACTGTGCATTAGATTCCTTGAGTCCTACACTTTCTAACTGGGACTGTGATAAACACTGCTGCAGTTCCTCCAGTTCTTTAATTTTAGCATTTAATTCTTGGAGAGTGGAATGTGATTCCTCTTGTAGTGTGTTTATTTTAAGTGTTTGTTCTTCATTTTCCTTTTCCTTCTCCCTCAAAACAATTTTCAGTGTGTTAAGTTCCTCTTTCAGAGTTTTCTCCATACCACCAAGTGACTGCTCATGCTCCTGCTTAATATCTGCAATCTCTGCACTGTGCTTTGCCACCTGATCCTCAAACCTCTTTTCATAGTCTTGCTTAGCTAAACTATGCACTTCCTCGGCTGCGACCAGCTTCTCCTCCAGAAGCCGTTTACTCTTCAAAGCCTCTGAAAGGTCAGAAGACAAAGCCTCCAGCTCTGCCTGCTTTGCATCCAGTTTTTCTAATGTTTTCTGGTTCATGTCTTCAACATGAGCTTGGAACTGCAACTCTTTATCTTTCAGAATCGTCTCCACTTCAGCTCTGTGTTTTTCTTTGAGCTCCTCAACAGTATTGTTCTGCTGCTGGGTTAGGGTGCCCTTGTGCTTTTCCAGCTGCTCCTGGTGCTTTTCCTCTAATGCAGATATTTGCTCCCTGTGTTTATCTTTCAGTTCATCCAGCTGACTGGAAAGTTCATGGGACAGATTGGATCCATCCTGGGAGAGCTTATCCAGAGAGCTTTCTAGCTCCAATACTCTCTGCAAAGTATATATATTTAAAGTTGTTAATTTTAGTCTATTATATCGGTGAATATAAATACTAAATTGTCTATCA
Source organism: Apogon hyalosoma (assembly GCA_037367295.1). Classification (NCBI taxonomy): domain Eukaryota; kingdom Metazoa; phylum Chordata; class Actinopteri; order Kurtiformes; family Apogonidae; genus Apogon; species Apogon hyalosoma. Next base: position 13,685,690 of record JAPQRP010000009.1, on the reverse strand, counting down.
ACACATATTTTAGTTTTAAATATATTCAGCTAAATGTTAAAATTATGTGGTTATGAGAGAAAAAAAATGACTCACAGTTCTTGTAGCCTCTAGCTCTAGCTGTATCTCTTTAACCTTGTTTTCAGCCTCTGTCTTCAAAGCTGTTTTCTGTAATTCCACATCCTCCAGAGCTAGAGTGGCTTGCTGTTCTCGTTCCTTAGCTAACTGGGCAAACTCCTTTTTGCAATTCTCCTAAACACAAAAATCAGAAATGTCCAATCTGCATCCATTTCATTTTATCCGTCTGTGAATTTAAAGAAAAACAAAAAGTGTGGGTACCTACCACAGCTGTGTTGACTCTGGCACTCATCTCTTCTTCTTTAGCAGCCAGGGCTTCACTGTGGGCTCTTTCCATGTTGGCCACAGTTTCCTCAGATGACTTCTAATATTAACATGAATAATAAATCAGTTGAAGTGAATAAAAGTCCACTTAATGAAATCTGCTTAGCACTGCCCTAAATGGGTTTCATATCACTTAGGAACTTTCACAGCATCACCCTGTTAACAAGACTTTGCTGTTTAATAACATTCTTTATAATTCAATCACTTTCAATGAAGTCAGGTGTTAACACTTAAATACCATTAGGTGAAAATAGATACCAGATCAGTCTTTTACTTGTTATATAATAATCTTTACTGTAAAATGTAATCCTTGGATGTTCAATGTAGGGGAGAAGACTGATGTGGGGCTAATACTTATCACCTAATCACCAAAACTGAAATGAATTTAATGTCCCTTCCTCACCTTCATGATGGTAACAACCTCCTGCTTCACTCGTGTGAGTTCCTGCTGCAAAGTCTTCCTCTCTTCTTCACTGGCTCTTTCAACCTCTTTCACTTGCTCCTCCAGCTGAACCTGCAGCTGCTTTCTGGCCTCTTCCGCCTTCTGAGCTGCACCTAACGCCCGCTCAAGTTCCTCAAATGCTATGGAAACAGAAAACATGCAATAATAAAATCCACAAACACATTACTTTACATTTACAGATGTGGGTTTCACTCACCTGATTTCTCAGCTCTTTCTTTCTGTTCCTGCAGCTCTTCTCTTTGGGCAGTCGACTGTTGAAGCCTTGAGCGTAGCTGTGCAATCTCTTCTTCTTTCATTTCCAATGTTTCGTGCATCTGGCGCTTTGTTTCTGCAATGACCATTCCCTATAAAACAGCAACATGTAAGAAAAAGGCAACATTCTGAGTATATTATTTTTCATCTACACAAAATGCTGTAATTTTTGGAGAAATGACTCCAGAGCATAGACACCAGCTCAACTCCAGTGTCCAGAACTACTCTTGACATTTTAGTGCTTTCATCATTCTATGAACAGATCTCGTGAGGTGCTGTCCATCCTGCCGAGATGGGGTCAAAGGTTAAAAGAAACAAGGTGCAGCTTCAAGGTTCCTGACTTCTTTACTCAGTGGCAGAGTAAAAACATGTCTAGTTCAATCAAGATGTATTTAAATCCTAACAAACCCCTCACTTACCTTATCCTGTTCCAACTGTTCAATAAGGTTTTTGGCATCACGCAGCTGAGTGATCAACTTAGTCTTCTCTGTTGTGTGCAGTTCCTATAAGTATGAAACATTTGATGTAATTATAAAAGAGAAAATGATCACATCCAGTTGCCAGCAGATAATAAAATGTACTTTATATTGTGACATTTCTGATTCCTGTGTCGATACATGCGCTACAGCCAGATGACATCAAAATCAGATGCTTGCCGTACCACCCAGGATGCCTCACCCACAAACCAAACTAGAGAGTGTACATGAGCGCAGCTAAACCAACAAGTCAACCTAAATTACAGCCCAGCTACGCAGCAGTGGCATGTAGTAGCTGAATGTCTGTGCCACTGCTGTAAAATCAGTGGTTACGACACAAGAAACACTAGGATGCTGCAGATGTGGTCTTCATTTCTTTTCTATTTACATGTTTTATCAGTGAGTGAAACCAAGTCAGTGCCAAATCAATGTTCTACATAACAGTACTATGATGTCTTGACGGAAGCATGCTAAAATATTTTTTTCTGCACACAGATTAAAGAAACAACCAAAATAGCATACAATACTGCACGAACCACACTGTTCACACAATACTTTAAAATACCATGCACTGAGGGTCTGGAATCGTAGACAGATGGTCTGTTTTATGAGATATTTGTCTAAGGCAGAGGATGAGCACAGCTCAGCCCCACAGTTCCAGGATGTCTTCATGCTACTTAAGAGGCCTAAACGCCTGTTAACCTCTGCTTTTCCAGACACAGGAAAGACTTTCTTCTCAAACAGACTACATATTCAAAACAAAATATAAAGCAATAAATAGAAGTAAGTCAATCAACATACAGTTAGACATAATTTGCCTATCAGTGTCTCTGGAAAAACAAACTCCGGTTATCAGATTCTGCAAAACATCCGTGGAGCTATGGACAAGCTAAACACGCTTATCTTACCAGTTAAACAAAATGTTTTGAAATCAAAGAAAACAGTGTGTCATTCATGTCACGCTGACATTGCATGAACCCATTCCTGGATCTTGGCCAAAGAGCTGTGATGTTCTGAGTCTCAACCGAAGCTATTCACTGTGTCAACAAAATAATGGAGGCACATCATCAGTGGCCCATGAAGACTCTGGCCAACATTTCATATCAACATTAATTAACCCTAAATACACTGTTTGGTGATGTGCAGCTCTTCAGACTTGGTTTAATCAAATAATTTCATAATTATACCAATTTTCAACAACATAAATAAATGTCTCAGTCATTTTAAAGCACGGACATCAACAAAGCCATGTATCCAGCTATGCACCTTCATCTTCTCGAGTTCCTGCAGTCTCTCCTGCAGCTGTTCTTGTAGAGTTTCATTCTCACTGCTAAGCTGAGCGCTCCGCTCCTTGTGTGTTCGCATCACATCTTTACACTTCTGTAGTAGGTTTTCCTGCCTCTTCACTCTCTTCTGTAGCTGTTCCATAAGTTTGGTTGGATCAGCGTTGCCCCCTTCTGACCAGAGAATAGAACATACTGATTAAACAGCTGCCAAAAATAAACCAGTCTCACATAAATCTCCTACAGAGTATCACCATGTGGGCTTCTACTCTTGAACAAAACATATTTTACTCACCTTCATTGGCTTCAGGCTCCACTTCTTGTTCTTTTGAAGGACTCTGTTGGACAGAGGTGGAGTCTTCAGACTGATGGAGTTCACCCTCAGGTGCTACTGCACCATCAGAGACCCCTTTGAGCCGTTTCTTCATCAGAGCAACCTGGCGCCAAGATGAAAGGTATAGAAAAAAGTGTGTATTCAAAACAATGGGAAATGACTGTTGTACTTATAAATGTACAACATGTCCAAACATGCACTTATTTCACATTCTCTACAGGTGAAGATAAAAGTCTTCCCTCAAACCAAGAACCCCACATTAAACACATCCACACCAACATCAACCAACACAGACTCTCACCTGTGTTTGCAGAACAGTGATCATTTGATCTTTTTCCTCCAGAGCAGCATCAAACTCATCCTGTAGGTGTTTCTTGGCCTGCTGGTCCATTTGCAGCTCCTGAAGATACATTTAATTAAATTTTCCAGTTGAATTTGTTCATTTGTACTTGAGTCTTTGATCCTAATCTGGTAGTACTTTACATTGCAGCTCACTAATACAAATAACTCAGTTTGGTAACACATCACATAATCCCCAAATTATAACCACGTTTGGAATTGGTTTGGCATTTGGAAATTCGGAAATTATTTCATGTACCTTAAAATCCCAGATTGGTAATGACACCGTAATAGTAGCACAACAGTTTGGTAATATATATGTAATACTACAATAATACCATGTAATTAATAGTCATGTAATGAGAACATGAGAAGCAAAAATAGTAATTACCATAGTATATCATTAATATTACAAATCTTCCATGTTCTTTTAAGGCAACACTGTAAAAACATGTTTGATGTTATGACTTGTTACATGGAAATACTAGTGATAGTCTCTGTGTAATAACCATGAATTAGGCCTGAAATGCAATGCTACCTGTTTCTACTTAATTTTATGGTAATGTTAGAATAAACTAAACATTTAATGGCATAATGATATAGCTGGAAACACTTGTGGTATTTTATGTAACTATGACTAAGAATGACTTATTACCATGGAATTAACGAGCTAGAAACAGGTAGTATTACATTTTCCATCTCTGAGTCATAGCTATTACAGAGAACCTACCACTAGTGTTATCAGGTAAGACATCACAGTATTAAAACATATCATTTCCTCCATATTACATTTAATCCAAAGTTATTACTGACTTATAATGCAAAGTGCTACCCATAACCTGACCATACAAGGAGAGAAATGTTAAGGAATGTCTGCCCTTCCAAATAATAAATGAATTAATAAAATAAATAAATACCTCACGCAGCTCCCCTATCCTGCGGAGAGCTTTATCTTGACTCTGACTGAGGATGGCCTACAGGTAAAACAGAAATATATTTCTGCTAAAATAATTACTGATATAAAAACAAACTCTTGGTAATATGAAACAAAACATCACTAAAACCAGACATAATCCGGTGAGATAATTGGAAAAAACTACCTGTGTTTTTTCTTTGTCTCGTTGTACTGTGCGGTATGCAGTAACAAGCTGCACAGAGAAAACACAGAGAACATGGATGAGAAGACAACAAAGAAGCGTTGGGGTTACTGAGGGTGTGACGAAATTAGAATTGAGATTTTTTTTAAAGAACATTATGACCTCCTGTCTTACCCTTGTTCTTGTTCATACAGATAAAAAAGTGCCTAGAATTACTTACAAATTAATACACTAGGTGATGGTAGCCATTTTTAACAGCAGTTTAGTTTTCTTTTTTTACTTTAAATGTGACACTGTCTTTATATCCACAGTTCCTAATTTGAGTGTTTTCTATTTTCAATCTCAGTTTTCAATAATTTTCAACAGGCTTTAACCAAACACTAAATTCACTGTTCTTGAGCCAGAAGTCATTGAATTAGAACCCATAAAACATGGAAGTTAATATTAAAACGGAGACTTAACTTCTAGGACATCATGGTTTCCCACTACCTCAGTGTATTCTGATAAATTCTGACTGAGCGACACATTATATGTTGCTTTGTTACAGTGAGATCAATACAAACATTTCTCAAATATATATTTAAAAATGAGACAAGACTTCTTCAGGACCATCCTCACCTCTGAGTACTTCCCTCTGTATTTTCCCAAACTCCTCTCCACCCGAAACAGCCGGTGCAACAACTGCTCTTTGGAAAGGGACTCTGTGTTTCCTGAAGTCTCCTCGGCCTCACTCTCAATATCTGAGGGTGGGTCATAAGAGGGGGCACCCAGAGGCTCATTTTCTCCCAAAGGTGTCAAGGAGTCACGCGATGAGGTTCGGGTGAGGTTCTCTTTAGACGGAGAGCGGAAAAGGCTTTCTGCCCGGCTGGCACCACCACGAATTAAAGACTCCATTGAGGGAACTCTGAGTTGGAGTTTCTGGGCAAATGACTGTGACTCCTCTCTCTGTTAAAAAGGTCAATAAATAACATGAAAAGATAATTAAACTCATCAACAGGACTGAGCATTATAATATTAACCCATAAAGACCCAGTGCTAGTTCTGTGGTAGTTCCTAAATTATTTTTTCTTTTTATTTACCCTTTCTTTCATTTATCATATTTTTTCTTGGTGGTTCTTCTAGGTTTAACTGGACTTGTTTAGCTCTTTTGAAAACGTTTCGCCTTTTATCCAAGAGACGTCTTCAGTTCTATTACCGGAACTGAAGAAGTCTATTGGATAAGAGAAAATGTTTTCAAAAGAGCAAAACAAGTCCAGTTGAATCTAGAAGAACTACCCAGAAGAACGATGGCCTGGACAAATGAAACTTACACAGACACTTATTATAATTTTCAGTGAAAATCAAGAATTTTCCTGTATTTAATTTACTGATCATGTACTTTAATCATTGTGCTGAGATTACATTTGAGGGCTAGTATATAAAAAAACTTAAGAAAAAATAAAGTTTTCAGTAAAATATATAATTTACTGAATGAAAAAGCAAGTGTCTCCATCCATTGTCATTTATCAAACTCCATGGGTTTTACTGGTGAATCAATGCTGTAGAAGATGACGGTGTTTCCATGTTCACTATGGAGCCTCTGAACGTCCAAATGGGTCATATCTGATGACCATGAAATGGTGACAAACTGCATCTTACACCAATTATTTACAGGGATTGATAAGATTAGTGGTTTTAAAGTTCTTAAACATTTTAGATCAGTAGATGCTTTTGATCACCGGTTGATATTTGGGTCTTTATGGCTTAACTGAACATCAAATTCAAGGTAAAGAGATGAAGTGTTCACGTACATGAGGAGAGGCACTTCCATCTCCATTGATGCTACCTCTAGGAGACCTTGCTGGTTCTTTAGTGGCACTCTGCAGAAAAAAAAAAAAACATTGTGAGAGAAAAGGAAACTGTGACATTGGACTTGTTCTGGGCCAGTTAGTCATCCACACCCAGCGTGGCACTCCCTGATTACTCTTGAGGGAGCAATATTAGTATTGCTGGGAGCAATGCAGGGGCAACGGGTACCCTCATGCAACTTGGAAAAAACAGAGGGGTTAAATACATAAAAGAAGGCATCTCTACTGAACATTAAACAAAAAAGGGGTTAACACTATAATCTAGTAAACAGCCAGAACAAACAGACAGATACAGTCATGTAGGAGAGCCAGTACTTGAATTAAAGATGCATGGCAGTGCTGTGTGCAGATGTATTATAAGAGCACAGAGAGATCGCCGAGGTAAGTCAACATTTAGCAGCTTAGTTGGTTTAGTCGACACATTAGAGGCAGCATCAGAGAGAGCACATTTTCTCCTTCCTTGTCCAGCTCCAAGCTACTGTACTCCTTCCTCTACATTACTGTGCAAAATAATCAAGGACAGTAGTCACTCCGGGACAACAATAGGATGTATTTTAGTGTGTGTTGCAGTGTGAGAGTGTCTTTCTTCTGACTATAGTTTACTATGTAGCACTGGCCAGTCAGACAATTATTTTTGCAGGATATGGCTATGTTTACAAGCTGTAATTAACCAAGTTTGACTTATGAGTCTGTGCTAATCTAAACTTAACTGTTCTATATTACTTCTTATACCAACATCTTATACTTACTGTACTACTGCTTTTGTAAACTTTTCTGAACATTTAAAATGGTATTTCACTTTAATAACTTACACACTCATGCCACTTTGTTGCTACACCTAGTGTTTTCATCCCTGTGCTTTTCACAGTTGGATAAAAAGCGACAATTGTCCACAGAAAACAAGTTTCCAACATCAAGAAAACCAAGATTTCTTGATATTCTGCATTGCCTGACCCTACTACCCCAGCTGTAACAGGTAACATACAGTTCAATAAACCATAAAACTAGCAATAAACAACCTTTATTTCTTGTGCACACATGATTTAAAGGAGCAGTGTCCAGTTAAATAACAAACCGAGTTAATGAAACAAGCTTGTGCCTTTAAATTAACTTGTAACAGAAAAATCAACAAATGAATGAGAGGGTGTGATGTGATTCGGTAACTGGTTTTATGTTGATAATAATCAAGATGTAGATGGAAAATGGAAAAGACATTGTGATGAATTGTATATATTTGTGACTAATCATAAGGGATGCTAATGACATCAGTAACATTATCAGGGCTTAAAACCATAGTTTACAAATCATTCCTTATTTTTCTTGAAGTAAAACACAGTTTATATCAAGGGAAGAGTTCCAAAATGCATATATTTTAACTAGATTTAGCCCAGACAAAAAAAAAAAAGAGAGGAGAAAAAACAAAAAAAAAGAGAGACCCTCACAGTATAGACAGAACTGGAACACTGGTTTGGATGCACTTCAGTCTGTCACCGGTAAGCAATCACAAGGTCATGTTTTATTACTAATGCCAGGAACACAAGGTCATAAAACTTACAATTTATGAAAAATTACTGAATAAAAGACTAACAAATGAGCATTTAGTGAGACAAAATGAATTATTAAAACCAAACACCAACATGTAAAATTCATCTGACTTTTACACAGTCAACAGACAACATAATTCAATGTTTCAACAATAAATGCATGCGCTATTGTACATTTTAATAAACTCTACTGCCCTACACTGCCACAGTACATGATCCTTACATGATTCACATTATCTGAAATGTTGTTTTCCATCAGACTTGTTACTACCCCATCAAACAGCACAAATCAAATAGTTTTTTAAATGTCACATGGGCATCTATAAAGCTCTGGTCAGTTTGTTTACTTGGAAGAGTTACAAGCATTTTAACATTACAAATGTTTTGAAAAAAAAAAAGCTTGTGAAATGAAAATGTTCATTCCAACTCTCCAAATAAACATACAAGTTGGGGCAGGGGACAAAGGCCATCAGGCAACATAACAGGATGTCGGGGATCTCTTAGGCAAGCAAATATAAGCTAAACAATACCTACAGACAAGGAGGGTAATATTTAATTCTGAAACAGAGGGGAGATTATAATAACTGAAAGGTAGGGCAATAAACCAACAAACGGAAGAAAGCACACAAGCTTCTATACCACAATGTAAACCATAACTCCCAACAGATGCAGGGTTAGCCTACATATGAGATGCCTTCTTGTTGCTAAATCCAAAGGAAACAGGAGATAGAGAGCAGGGAACAGGCAGTCCCTACTTGGGCCACAGTCTTCTACCGATTCCCCAGAGGCACGAAGGCGGAAGGAAGGAACAGGGCAGGAGGAGGAGGAGAAAAAAGAGGAGGAAGAGGCAGGAAGTGATGACAAACTCACCACACTGGCTACCTGGGCCGTTTGGGGTCGTTTTGAATGGTCCAGAGCAAAGATAGTATACTCAGAGAGAAAAGCGGGCTCTGCTATCATCCCAGCCAGCATCTGACCCCGTCAGTGCAGTAACGGGACGAAAGGTGGGGAAAGGAGAGGAACACAGAGAGCAATGAGAAAACAACACCATGAGTGTGAAATAGCACTGGAGGGAGTGTCTCGCCAAAAGCTGGCCAACAAAGACTGAGATGGATGTAGAAAGAGAGAGAGAGAGGAGGGAGGGGGGACAGAGAGAGAGAAAGGGAGAGAGAGACTACATAAAAGAGGAAGAAAAATAAGAAAAGCGGGAAAGTGACAATCAATCAATCAATCAATCAATCAATGTTATGAATAACAGTTTGGCACCTCTGTATGTGGTTTTAAGGTATAATAGTTGCATAAAAAGGCAATTCTGCTTCCAGTCATCACTATAATCAGAGATGTCAAAGTGTTTAAGATTTGTGAAGTGAATAAAAGATGTGATGATAAGATGTTGAGGGCACATGAGCCCAAGTATCTGTGTTTCTAAAATCTAAAACCAAAAAAGTGTTTTAAGATCTTCACCAACTACGCACCTTGTTTGTTGTCTGAATTGTACACCACATGTTCTGAATGAGTAACTACCCCATCATTAATCCCATTTTTGATCTGGGCTAAAGATCACAAGCAGCAACAACAACAAAAAACATATTCATACCAAACCCCTAAAGTAGATGTATTAACCAGTCGTTGCATCATCCATCTTGCAGCCATCATGCTCAGTACCTCTTTTTCAGGTCTGTCTCTGTCTAATAAATCAAAGAAGTCTTGCATAAAAAAGCTCAGATACGAAAGTGAAGATCAGTGGGAGGAAAATATAACAACTCTGCAAAGGAACAAATATTGACAGGAGGATTAATATGTATTCGTAAGTACAATGGATCATTAACGTTCCCTTCCTTGTGGAGCTAACAGGAATTAGGTAACAGGATCTGCTCTTGTAGGTAGTGTTAGTGAAATAATGCAGTTTATTTATTGTGACATGAGACTGTGCTGATGTTTCAGTTTTTGTAATCATCTAATTATGAAGATATTAAAGTTGATCCTAGTTGTAGTTTCATGTTTACGTACAAATGTAAAGACTTCCAAGTTATTTTCATTTCCATCTGTCATATAACAAAACACCGCATCTAAACTTCAGGAAATAATACACTTCTTTTTTGAAAACCAACTATGATCAGAGGACAAAAAAAAAAAAAAAGAGTTAATATCGTATTGCACAGTTTGAGGATTGCAGATGAGTAGGAAAATGCCTATTAACTGCCTCCCTTTGAAAGCTAAGAGCACTTTTTAATTACTGATTTACATTCATGTGCGATCGCAGCAATCAAAAGCCACTTGAGCGTTATTAAGGGAACATTAAGCTTAACAACACAGACATTTTTGGGAAGAGACAGAAATATAAACTGTGCAGAACATTAGTGAGGACAAAATTATAAAAACTGTTATGCTTACCTCTCTGTCACTTGGAGAGGGTGAACTGTCATGGTGAAAAGGGGGAGTCTGGCTGCTGCGACGATCACCAGAGCCCATCTGTTTAAAGGGGAGACAACTCTTTAACTAAAGTACATACGTTTATTAAAGTAATTTCAAAAACACACTCTCAGAGGGTCAAAAGTGTACATACATCAATTTTACTGTGTCATCAAACAGCCTGGAAGCTTTGAGAAATTAATATAACAATTTGGTCTAAAATGAAGGAGGACAGAATGTCGGTGACAGATTGGCAATGAGTGGCTGGCCTTAGTGGAGGAATTTAAGGCCATTTTCACCACTAAAGTCAGGTAGACTCAGTATGACTGGATACTTGGTTTGAGTGGAGACTTAGGATTGCATCATTCAGCTGGTTTGAGTTTGCTTTCACACCGCATGTTGTCAAATGAACCAAACCTTTTGAATATTTTATTTTGAAATAAATGTATTCCCCTCCTCACCTGTGGTGGCGCTGCACCAACAATTAGTGAAGGAGACGACTAAATGAACAATAAGATAGACATAAACCTTGCTCATCTATTGGTTAATGCTGAGCAACTTCTGTTTCCATGTTTCAGTCCCCCTATTGTATTTGGTTCACTTGAAGCAGACTGTGTTTTAGGCGGATCAGGGCGCTTTCACACCGCTAGTTCAATAATTTGGTCTGCACCAGGCAATACAATTGTTATTCTGTAGCATATAGAATCCACTGTGGTCCACTTTCACACCTGCAAACGAACCAAAATTGGTCTGATTGACATTTCATCAATGTTTATCTTCCGGTAGAAATAAGTGCCAATTTTGACTCACTATGGAGCGACACGTTCGCACACTGGTACTTGCTCTGATCTTTGTATATTACATTCTCTGTATTAGCTATTTTTGGCAAAATATCCAATTGGAGAATGAGTTGTGGCTGCATCTGGAGAACAATCTGCTGATGCACTGGAGTCGCTGAAGGCTTATAGTGCGTCATTTCGGCAGAGGAGACAAACTATTTTCATGAATGTGCTCATGCTGACCTGACCTGACCCATGATGCATTTCGAATAGTTTGTTTGGACCTACTTCTATGGTTTGGACCAGAGTTTGCATTCTCACCAGAGGGACCACACCAGAGTTCGGCATTTGGTGCGGAGTCACGTGGACTGAGGCCACCTCTTTTTGGAGGTCTCGGTCCGCTTGATTTAGTGGGGATCCCAGTGCGATTGATGCTTTCACACCAACGAAAACAAACTGAACTAAGAGCTTTTGGTTCAGTTGGAACGTTTGGTGTGCACCAAGTGCTGTTGATGTGAAAGCACCCTCAGAGTTCCACTGTGCAGTCACACCTCCCCAAACGAACCAAATTTTCCAGAAACAAACATACAAACAAACTAGAGTTTGATTAAACAGGTCTGGCATGAATGCACCCTAAGTGTTTTGGGGTGTTGTTAATGAGATGGTCAAGGAAAGACACGGAAATCAACAGTTAACATACAGGTCTTCTGCAAAAGAATGAGACTGTGGACACAGGCTTTAGACATGGGTTTCCTCTGCAGGGTGACTGGGCTTTTCTTAGAGATAGGGTGAGGGTCTATGTAGAGCTGCTCCTCCACAACAGGAGAAGCAAGCTGAGGAGGTTCAGGCATATGGTTAAGATGCTTACTGGACTCCCCATTGAGGTGTTTTGGGCATGTCCAACTGGGAGGAGGCCACAGGGCAGACCCAGGACATGCTGGAGGGATTACAACTCTTGGCTGACCTAGGAAAGCCTTTGTTTCCCCCTGGAGGAATGGGACAAGGTGGGTGGGGTGAGGGGCATCTGGACATTCCTGCTGAGGCTGCTGCCCCAGCAACCCACACCCAATACACACAATAAGTGATAGAGCACAGATGAATTGACTTGGAAATTTCAGGTCAACTACATTGCATTGGAGGGAGTCAATCAGGGGTCTTTGTGAGGCTATATTTTAGGGCCCCCCAGTGTCCTATTGTTTGTCATTATGAGAGAATATAAAGACACATCTCAGGGGAGAAAAAAAATTCCACAAGTTTAAAAATGTTTGAAAGTATCATGTTCATTTGTATTAACAATGGTAAAAAGCATTAAACAATCATCAAATCAGTTAGGAAAGACCTAGCTTTTAGTGTGACAGGTTCAAAGCATCCATACAACATTTTTTCCACTTGCAAAGCTGTTGTATGTAAATGGTCTAAAAATAATTCCATTCAGAGTAAAGAGCGTTGTATCATCAGTTCTTGATGATTCCAGCTGTTCCCCCAAGGAGAAAAAACACTACCCCAAAACCCCGCTTAAAATGACATAAAAGGTAAATCTAACAATAAAAGTTGCAAATGAGCACTATGACACTGATATTATTTTGTGAGTGCCGGTTATTTGGTCAGATGAGCCAAAAAGAAAGATGTGTCTGGCCCTGTTGTTTGATTGTTATGTATTTAGTAAAAGGACTGATGGTTGTAAAACAAAGAGCACCACCCCGGCCATGAAGGACAAGGGGGGTAGGCTATCATGTTTCAGGACTGCTTTCCTGCAAGAGGGACTGGTGTATCCTACAAAAGTAACAGAATAATGAAGGATCACTTTGATGAAATATTGAAAACAACACTATCAAGTACTTTTTGACCACATAATAGGCCAAAGATCAGATTTTCTGTTTATTCATACTCTATGATGCCAAAACACATTCAGTATCCCACCACTCTTAACCTAGTCACATACATTTGTAGCTGTACTCCTCTTTTATCGCTGGTAGAACTGATTCTCAGCAGTGACTGAGTGGTTATCGAGTTGTGCCTGGAGGTCAAAGACTAAGTATTCAATATCCAGAATCCTGCTCAAAAATGGAATATCTGAAAAAAGAATTATGTCCAGTATTTCATCTGTGTGCCACTTTCAGTAAAACATTGTGACATCAACCCCCACTTATGAGGTAGAAATAATATTTTTGCTTGAAAACTCGATTTAATGCATTGGGTAGCAAGGACATTTGGATCTATAGGCTATCAAATGACACCAGTATTTCATTATTTCTCAGAACTCAGGAGCAGCCCCAAGATGTTGTTCAATAAAGAGTACTGATACAGGTTTGTAGTTTGCTGACATGATGTGATAAATTATGCCAGTGTAGTTAATTCAAAATAAATATTATACTTTGCCCTTAATTTTTATGAAATAACAATGTCTAACATAGCGTGGAGAATGTATTTCTACATGAGTGTTTGTTTGATTTTTTCCACTATATCCTCCTGAGACCCAGCAATGCATTTTTGTCCTTTGTAAGGGACAAAAGTTTGACAGTTTTACTTAAAAATGCTGCCTATTGCAAAGGACAAACCATTAATAAATAAATAAAAATAACTTTAAAAATGTATCTGAAAAAACTGTTGCATTATGCACTTTCCAATCAAGACAATTGTTTAATGTAAACAAGTTAAAATGTTCACTTTCCTGGGTCTCAAGAGGATATGACTCATTTTAAATGACATTCATTTTACATGATGCTGCATACATTCATTTTTATTCACATAGAGCATTATAATGAACATATATTTTTAAAAGTATCATGGAGAATGCAGTGAAGAAGGAATTTTACTGTTTTTCTCGATGCCGTTATGGCTGAATAGTTGTTATTGTGTTTTATTGTTTACTGTGTATCATGTATGGATTTTACATTGTTTGGACTTTGTAAGGCTACTACCTTGGCCAAGTATCCCTTGCAGAAGAGATTTCTGATCTCAATGGGACTTCCTGGTTAAATAAAAGTAAAATAAAATAAAGTATGTCTTTGTCCAAACAATGCCCCATGGTCCGAGTTAACACACGCGACATCTCCAGTTGTTGTTGCATATGAAGTGATCTGTGTGGATGGCAATCTGACTGACTGGACGCTGACTTTAACCCTTTATCCTTCATCCTTTTTACAGGCAAAGTGCAGTTTATCTCATCCAGCCTCATTTCCGAGCTGTATTCTGCAGATGCGGACCACTGACATTCATGTGTCATACAAACCTGCCTAGTGGCATCCTCTCCCACTATATTCATGGACCACGAATCAGACACGCCCATACAGTCCAAAAGTAGGTCATAAAATCTATTTAAAGTCTTGAGGTCATTGTATTATAATTGGCTCGTTACTATTGTTACTACTTTGAGCCTGAAACAGCAGGACTTAACCAGATGTCAGTTTTCGTGAACGCACCTTACTGACAGCAGCTAAATTAAGCAGCTAAATCACTTAGCATGGGGCAAATATAAAAACAAGAGAACGAACTGACAAAAAAAAGTTAAGAGGAACTCGCAAATCATCAAATATTGTAAATAACAAATTGCTAAGTGATCATTTTCGGAGCGATAGCCCCTCTGGAAAGCTAATTCGCTCTCTTGGCTAACATTACAGCAGTGTAAACAGATGTTAGCTTAGCAGCACAACAACCAACCTGGGCCTGCTGTGGTGACTGCGCATTCCTCTGCGGGGACTGCTCCTCGTTGATCCTCTGCTTAAGTTTTTTAAACATCTTGTCCCGCCGATGTAGTGAGTCGCCGATGAGCAGATGACTACGATCTGGCGGAGATGTATTTTGTTTTAGATAAGCCTCACATCCAGTCCTCAGTGATATACTTCCTTGTTCGCTGCTTACTGCCAGCAGGTGACTTAGATCACTGCGCATGTGCGGCCAACGTGGAGGAAAACTGAGGCATCTGGGTTAAAGGGCCAGTACGGATCGTTGGATAGACTACAGCGCCTCCCCTGGATTACGGCAGTACTGCACTTAATGTCACACCAAACAGCCTATAGTAATGACATAGATATTAAGATACTTTACTTAATAAAGGTAGTAATATTGCGCTGCTAAAAGCACTCAATTTGATAATACAGATATAATAAAACGTATTGTTTTATTATAAATTTATATTTATAATAAAATTTATATCTTATTCAACTCCTGACCAGTCACCAGTTACTAAAATTAATTTGTTTTTGATCATGTAATAGTTTGCTATACTATGTTGCAAATAAATGTTAATTTTAGATGACATTTAGGCTATATTATGGACGGAGGCAGAAAAACCAGGTTGAGAGTACAACACAAAGTGAGAATTTTATGTTCCCTGGTCAGGATATGTACAGCTTGTATTTACAAGGCTGACAATTAATAATGAACAAACAATAACTCAAACCATAAATTATGAAAGAGCTGCAGCATCTTAAACTGGCCACAATGAACATTTGAAAGATAAACAGTAGCACAGTGCTTCAGTTTCAGCTTCAGAGTTTGTCATGTCTTTTATGTATTGTGACTCACCATATATTTTTTATTAGTAAGTTCTTTTTTTTTTTTTTAATCAATTACTAGAAATTTCAGGCGACCCCATTTGAATTCCAGGTGACCCCATGCGGGGTCCCAACCCCAAGGTTGAAAAACACTGCTTTAATCTTCTATTCTTTATTGCAGTACTCACTACTATAGCACTTTTATTTCTTTGTTCTGCATTTTCTGCCCATGTGTGTTTGCGCCTATTATCAAAACAAGCTCCCCATAGTGTAAAATGGCCCTGGCAATAAAAATTCTAATTTGGCTAAAACATACAGTATGTTTTTTTTTTTTTGGTTTGTTTGTTTTTTTTAATTCGATCTGCAGTATTAATGAGTATGCTGTATTTTCTGCTGTAGATGTTTAATATTTAGTTCATTTGAAATACTTTGTATGCTGTTGGGTATTTTAATCAACAGCAATACATCATATTCCAAATAATCATCACATTTTTGTAGCTTTGCATTCCTGCGAGAACCATCTCAACAAGGTCAACATTTTGTGACCTCAGAGAGCAGCACTGTTTTCAGCTTTGTAACAATGCATTTTTCATTAAATACAACAGGATATTAAAGAGTTTATTTTGCTGTAAAAGCTGGACTATTTCCATGACATTGCAAGAAGACTTTAGTCCTTCAGTTTTTCACATAAAATTGAAATATTTGTCACTGAGATGTAGTGGAATAGAAATATGTAGGTGCATAAGTGCCTGTTATTTCTACTAAAGCATTCAATTAAAAACACTTACAATGCAGTTCAGGCTGTAAATACTATACTATACTTTGAAAAACTACAAGAAAAGAAACGTTTTCCTCTGCAGATTTATGATCCTTGGACTTACATAGAAAAGTTATATTGTTAAATGCCAGGTCTACACAAACATGTCTCCTGATAATATTTTATTTGAACAAAAACTTGCTGCATCACTACAAATATAAATTCTTTTTCTCACTGCCTTTTCAAAGGGAGCTACAGTTTATTGTCTCGCTGATATAGAGAGGAATAAATTCTTGGACCATAACAAGATTCTGGTTTTTGTTCTCACTACATATGCAGTATTCTATTAATGTTCTATTTGTTCATTGTTCCAAAGTGAACTACATGGTATTTTTGTCACATTTATGATTCTTCATTATAAATGGGATTGGTTTCAACCTTATATTCTGGTCACAGGCACATAGAATATTAGGATATTAAACTTGTAAATGTAAGGTTGCAGAGACGAACATACAATAGTTCACTAGTATTTGCGATTGTGAGCCAGAGAGATGCAGACAGAGTTTATCTGTGCTTGAGAGGGAATGAAAAATGTATGATCCATACAGACATACTGAACCACACTGATTTGCATATTTTTATTTGATACAAAAATCAGAGTAACACCTTAATGTGCTTAAAAAGTTCAAGGCATTTTATTTTGAGCCTCTAGACCATTTGTTCTACATGGAAAGATAGAGGCTGTTAGAATGAAGACTGTGATTTGCATTTTTTCTCTATTCCAGCACTAATGTATACAACTGTGCAGCAGGGTTTTTCAGCTATGGTGGGTGACTGGAATAGTGGGATGACGGGAGATAGATTGTCTCTAAATGATTCTTAATGTGTCACCCTGAGGCACACTGTAGGATGATATGTAGTCAAAACAGGCAACTGGCTCCCTGATATCCATTCCTGTAGATAATTTGGTTCAGTGATGCAGTATATATATGAAATACTGTTCCACCACTTGCAGATTTCTACTTGAAATGACAGTCTTTCACAGATGTTTTCAAATATTAATTCTATGTCTATCTGACGTAAAACCTTATGTAGTGCAACCTGTGTAGCCTCTACAGCTTTCATGACTCAAAGTTGATGAAATCCAGGGACATCCTCTGGACAGAAATGAATTAGTTGGATACCTCAAGACATGGGATATGATATTTCCCACCCATAAATTAAAAAAAAAAAAAAAAAAAAGTAATGATGAAATGCCGCTGGTGGCGAAAACTATTATGTTTATCGATTGGTCAATGAGCAAAAGCTAAGGGCAAAGACCAAGCTGCAAAATTTTTGAACAAAATTTTGAAATTTACCTTACTTGCCCTTTTTCATCCAAATGGGGGTAATATCAGATTTCCACACTTTACAAGGAATATAGTATTAATGCAACTCTACCTCGTGCACCTGGAATAATTGTCTCTCTGGAGGTAGCCTCTGAGAGACAGGGCCAAACTGATTAAATATTGATGCAACCATCCCTGTCTGGACACATCTTGTCATCTCTCTCTCTCTCTCTCTCTCTCTCTCTCTCTCTCTCTCTCTCTCTCTCTCTCTCTCTCTCTCTCACTCTCTCACACACACACACACGCACGCACACACACACACACTCACACA
>JAPQRP010000009.1:13630790-13643696 GCA_037367295.1 Apogon hyalosoma | reverse complement strand
ACACACACACACACACACGTAAGTTCAAAATAAATCAGCATTAACCCTTTAGTGTTTTTGGACATCATTATCCATCTCCTCTTGCCATAAAACATCTGATCAGCACTTGCTAAAAAGTAAACACATGCAATAAAGCAATTGTTATAAGGTCATAAACTGACAAAAATCACTCATATCCACTATTTACATCTTCAAAATGTCCATAAAATCTCTCTGAATCACTGTATAGTGTTTCAAAAAACCAACATGCTTCTGGACTTCAATGAGGCACAGGACTGGCTCCATATTTAATGTTTGAGAAAATAACCTAAAATAGTCACTTGCCTGATAAAGGGTTAATCTTTTAATGACCTGAAATAATTGTTCTATGATATGATATGCCTCTTGGCCAGATCATTATTGTAAATGTGAATCAGTTCTCAACTAACTTACCTGGTTAAATAAAGGTTAAATACATAAAATAAATAGATAAGGAGAAAACATTCTATGAGCAATGGGTGCAGCAAAGAGAGAAGGAGGGGATGACGTACAGTACATCAACAGTCCAAAGCTGGGTTCAAACCTGGGTCACTGTGGTTAGAACTCAGTCATGAAAGTTCACTGTGTAAGGTTAAGGAGGATTTAATTGGAGAAAATAAATATGATATTCATAATTATGTCTTAAATAAGTTTAATTATGTGCCTGGAAATAAGAATTAGGTGCCTACACCAAAGGCATGTTTCTACAGAATCTCAGAGATGACTGATGTTCTCCTTTTTTTCTGTTTTACAGAATGTGATGTTAAGAGTTACGGTGTGTTACCGTCACCTTCTATGTTGGAGTGTGTACCAGAATAAATAACCACCAGGACTAAATAACCCAAAACAGACAAAATAAGCACTGCCATTCACATTCTTACTAACTAATATAGAGGAGATGAAGCAAACGTCACATTTCTTTTCGTCTCGTATTTTCTGCTTTATTGGATAGATCCAGCAGAAAGAGACAGAAAAGGTATAGAATGAGAGGGGGTGATGTTCAGCAGGGGGACTGGGTTTGACTCAACCCTGGGCCACTGCAGCAGGGACTCTGCCTTAAAACACAGTACATGTTCCACCAGGTTCATGAATTTTTAAATCAGACTTAAAACAATAGTTGGGTGCCAAGATGAGCACTAAAGCAGGCTTTGTTTTCTGACATCAGTCCCCCCATTCACAGTGACTGAGATTATATCCTGTTCCTTCCATGCAAGAAATGAAGAGCCATATATACCATATATCATTTCCTGTGTCCTTTCAAATGCTGCATACTCTGCAGTGAACTCCTGGTTTTAGTGGGCGGTATTGTAATTTTTCTTATTCCAATTTTAAAAGTGCCGATTTAGCAGCAGTCTCACTGAAGCACACTTGTGAGGTTTGTCCAAGTGGACCTTTACACGCTTGTCTGGTCAAGGACTATGAATCTGGGATGGAACTGCAGTGTCAAATTTGTTCTCTGTACTTTTGAGCATTGTAGCTCCTGAATTGCTGAGGTTACAAGACAGTGTCACCTCAGACTAACGGAGCGTTCATTTGGCATTTAAACAGTGTGACTGCATCAATTCCTGAAGGCGGGTCGTGTTTTTGCTTTGATGTTGTGTTCTTATTTAGATTAACCACTCCATGCTGCCTCGCTGGGGTACAACCATCTGTGTTGTTGTTACTGTGGCTGTATGTTATGAATGTGCTTTCAGCAGGTGGGTGGGAAAGGTTTGCAATCTGCGAAAGCAGATTCATCGGAGCATAGCGATGTTTCAGGCTACTTGTCTCTGCCTTCTGTCTCTCACTCCAACACAGTCATTCCCTCGACTCCCCCTTGTTCAGTTAGTGGTTTCACTGATGGACTGCCCCAGACAGTGTTGACTCCTTTCTAATGTCTGTTTCAACCCTGACATCTTGGCTCTTCTGTCCATAACTAATTTAGTGCATTCATTTATTTGGATTCAATCATTCATTCAATCACTGTGATCTCCTGAAGGCTTGTGGGACAACCTTGTAATTGTGTTACTAAATAGAGTCTCCTCATATTGCACAATCAATACATTACATAATAAGATGGAAATCATTTTACAGTCATTTTACGGAGCTATTCAAAGCCGGTCAGTATGATTTTCTATCTTTACCTTCTGTCGACGCATGTCTTTTCCTCTCTTCAGATCTCCTGGGCCGCTCTGTGAAATCACAGACTCAGAGGAAATGTCAGTGTTAAAAATGGAAAACAGAAGCCTCTCAGTCACATGAAAGAAACCTAGGGTCTCTTTAGATTGTGTGCAGTCCTGATGTTCAGCCCAGAAACGATTTCAGTGAAAAGATGGGTTGCACTGCTGCATTGAATGGCCAACATACTGTTTCAATTAAGGGAATATTCATTTTTCAAATGATGTGGTACTGTTGCATAGTAGTTATAAAGAATACAGGTGTCCTTTCATGCACTGAGAGTTGTTTGTAATGTTCACATGTGTGATTTGTTTTAGTAGTTGTGCTTTAAAAACAAACTTTTCCATCTTAAAGCTTCAGGAGCTGAAATCAGTAGGAAACAAACATCAAAATCTGAAAATATAGCTTTTCTATCTGCAGGTCTTTCCTCTTGGTCCAAATCAAAACACAAAATCTAAGTGCAGTCAATCTGATGTCATTTCATGCTGTTATGGAAAAGTAAAGCCACACTTCCAAACTTCTGTGTGGGGTCACAGAGGGGAGCCGTAGAATCACATCAGATCTGACAGATTTGAATCAGTGGATGGTAATTACAGTTGCCAATCATATATTTCAGAACATTACCTGTGTAAAAACACCTGTAATTTGGCACAAGGCAGATTATCTTCAGCACACAAATACAGACAAAAAGGAGATACAGAAGTTTTGTGTCCTCTCACGCCAACTGAATTACAATATGCTGAAAAGTAATTATGAAACATTTTCCCAATGATGGCAAAAAACTATCAAGCACTGCAACGTTAATTCAAGTTATCCTGAAAATGTTTTAATGAAAGTTAACTAATCAAATATTTCTGTGACTTCTACACTGCCCGGTTTAAATGTACTTTTTAATTATTCATCTTTACTACCAAGGTTTTAAAAATTGTCAGGAAATGTATTAAATATATTAAGTAATATTTAGTTACATTATGAATTATATCAGCGAGATAAGTTGTATTCTGTAACTCATTATCATACAAGTGAACCTTCAGTGTTGGTGTGGGCCATGCTGATGAACATATGGTTTAATTTCTATAACTTTTATTATCTTTCAGTCCAGTCCTTTGTATGAGTGGTTCAAAACATTAGTGTTTTATTTCACTCTCAGCCTCAGTAATTTCCAGCCACAGCAGACAGTCATTTATAGTAAGACCTACTGGATACTTCTCTAAAAGGCAGACATGCACACTTTGCAACATATTGGAGTATTTATCAGCTGGAGCCAGATATTTCCCTCGGATGTTGATGGACACCACAATCAGCACTAAAAAGAAAGTGAAATTGCATATAAATTACACAAGTGGTGGGCAGGAAGATGACTAAAGAAAAAATTATGCTAAAATGCTGATGCTACTCCGTGGAGATGTCCCCTCTGGCTCCAAAAATGCAACTGATTTGCTTTAAAAAAAAAAAAAAAAAAAAAATAGAGAGTGTGACATTTAATTCAGAAACAATAAAAGAAAAGAAATAACCCAAACAAATTCACTTGTCACTATCACTCATCAGTCTAACCACCTGAAATATAAGCCATACATCAACTGATCCACATGTCGACCAGCTGCTTGACAAGCGTCTTATCTGTTCATTTCATATCTCAGTCATTCTCCTGACGGGGCTGCCTGGTGTGGTTATGTGTGCGTAGGGCAAACCTGCTGAGAAACACGGGCTTCAATAAATCCACACCTTAGTTAACTGTGCCTATAAAGGATGGCTGTGTACACCCCTGCACTCTGTCACAGTGGGTCATAAATCTGTCCTGACTTGCTAAGACGCAGACTTGCCTACATACACCGTACACAGTCATTATGGCAAAGTGATACCGAGATCATTTTAGAGGACACAGCAGATTTACTTGGCTTCCAACTCCTCTAACTCATTAACATTTCACTGATTCTGCTCCGCGCACCAGCAGGGCAATGGGAAGATAAACTCACTGTGCTTTTTTTCACTCCACCTTCCTCTGACCTGACTCGTAGAGGGGCTAATTCCGACAGTAATTTTGGATGTTATTCAGGTGTGAACATTGAGATCCAATCAGTTTTACCGACAACCCAATTTGCGCTGACGCTGACATCAAAGCTGACTTGCAGTTTCCCTACACCACATAAGCTCTCTTCAAACTTTTGTCTGATGTGTGATCTTTAAAGGGGTCATATTTTGCTAAACCCGCTTTTATTAGTCTTTGGTTCATTTATTTGTGTATTTGGACCTTAACAGTTCATAAAGTTTGAATTCGAACCCTCCAGGTGCTGCAAAGCTACTTTTATATTAATTCCAGCAAAAAAATCAAGTGGATTTCTACAACCTGTTTCAATTCCTGGTTAATTTGTTACATTTTATAACTAGTTATGTCACAACAATTGTACATATAAGGTCAAGACTTCTGATGAACATTTATCAGAGTATGCCATAATTGTTTATCAGCAGCAGCAGTTGTACTAAAAACTGAAAATATGTCCAAACTTCAAGGCAGTGGCCTAAAATATTCAATTGTTGGTTGTATTAACGAACACAAGTGGCTGAACGGGACAGAGCAGCATGGTCAACAACCTGAAGGGGTGGGCTGTGAAGTGGCTCATTTGCATTTAAAGAGCCAGCGCTCAAAACGACCTTTCTGGTGTCATTACTCAGAAATAGGGTTGAAAATGGACCTGTGGAGTTTAATTAATGAAGAATTCAGACCCAAGCAGAGCATTTACAGTTTATGTAGACCACAGGGAAGTGTTTTAAAATGCATAATTCCACTTAAAAAAAGCAAAATTTCACTCCTTTAATGCAGCAAATCAGTCACATTACAGCATCTGCTAATGTGAAGCTGACACTGTATTGCATAAAGGATGAAATTTCACAGAGTATTTTTCTGTATCCTGCCTCTGTGACATGTATGAATAGTTATCAGTGTTAATAAGCTAGCAGCAAGTTGGCTAACAGTGTGATTTGGCATTTGTCCATCTGTCTGTGCCGTGAAGCTGCTTATGTGAGAGACATGAGGACAGCAGTTAAACATGTTGTGTCACAGCGTCTTTTAATCAGATGAAGAGTAGTGTTTAAAAAAAAAAAAAAAGTTTGAGCAAAGTGAACATCAGAGTTTAAATGAAGTATATTCTCTCTCACCAAGTCCAATTACCATTCCTTAATCCTTAATTCAGAATTTTCAAAACAAAGCAGCCATACTGACAACACAAGTAATTACAGAAAAGAGAAAGGCAAACATACACAGTGCCTTTAGTGGGTAAAATGATTGAGAATGATGTTAACATTACAAAGGGAAATTATATAGGAATTTGTCAGGCATGAGCATGCTATCATTGGAATGCTTGTGGGAGCCATAGATATTACATATTACTGTTATATGTTCCATCGAGGGAAAAGACAAGGCAATTCCAACACTTGAAAGTAAAGTGTGAGCCACTTGTGTTGAGTTTGATAAAACAATACATCATTATGTCTGAATTACAGGAAACCGCTATCTTGATTCCCTCCTCTATCTTGAGAATAATTGATCTTTTTCAATAAAACCATGCATGCTTCGTTCCTCGCTGGAAACCATATAGCACTGCTGGCATGTCTGATAAATGAATGCATTGTCCAAACTCTGAGCTGGTACTTCGAGTTTTTGTCAGCGCAGGAATTAAAGTCACTGAATAACACACAAAGCTCATTTAAAATTCAGCCAATTGCCACTTGAACCTATTTGTTCGGTAGCCATTTTTACTTTCTAATGAAGGAACTGTTATCCTTGGAAAACACCACATTCCTGAGTGCGTTAAAATGCATAAATATTGTTTTCATGCCAGAATTCAGCAAATTATCCAGCAACTATACCTCCAGGCTGTCAGCTTCTGGCAGTCAGACAGTTTATGGGCCCAGGACCGAAGACAAGCTCATAGTGGGCACATTCTACTAATAGAAACTAAAGCATCATTTAATTGTGACCAACAGAGCATTGCCTCATCATTTCTCTGAGGCAGCTGCTGTGGTTTCTCTATGGATGATCCAAGATCATTATTGCAGCTGTCAGTAACCTAGCGGTCCCTAAAAGGAGCTGGGTTTCAGCACAGACTTAAATTTTAGGGGCTTGTGCTTTCTCATTAACAGTAACAAAAACAAACAAACAAACAAACAAACAAAAAATCACCACTAAACTGACCCACGGGCATTAATTTCCCGTTGGTGACTGATTTAACTGTTTTCACATGATGAGTCAAAAAATGAAGCTGCTATGAAACCCATACAGTACAGTTTTAATACAGTGTTGCCATCATATTGTACTAGTATAAGCACCATATGTGTATCTATTGTCTCTTATGCAGAACACTGAGGTTTATTGTGCAGGTCTGAAGGGAACAGTCTTTCAAATGCTCCACCTGGACAGGTGTGTTTACTTTCAGGGCATAATACAAGAGGGTTTTATGTAGCTAAGCTTTTATTCAAACATTGACTGAGTATACAGTAGAACATAATAGGAAGTGCAAGGACACAGCCTTTAGATCCATCAGAGAGAAGCTATTAATCTGATGAGAGAACGACTTCTGCAGTCACATGAAAGGACAAATCTCTGTCAAGGTTTGCATGTAGACAACAAAAAATGAAACTTTGTAAATGTAATTTTGCTCATTTAATCCTTTTCTTCAACTGTACTACAATAGACACTGTGCATGTTGTTCTTCAGTGACAATGAAAAACAGATCGAAAAATGAAGAAAAAGGATAAATGCTGGCACAGATCCAAAGACAATGCAGCATATTTCTTTGACAATAAATCAATAGACACAACAGCAGAGTCATTAATCCACCAGGCTCTCTTTGCCAGTGAGTTACGTACTGAGATACAATTTAAAACACTAGACTGTTTCAGTCACGGAGAAGTGAAATCACAAGACATTTCAGGCATTTTTTTGCTGATCATGTTTGTGCTGCTTTGAAGATGTGACTGCATTCCCCTCTTTACTCTGGTGTCTGTATCAGCCTGCTTTAATTTGACATGCCTCACTATGATCACCTCAGTCATTTACTTCTAATTATTACACAGTCATGTGTAGCACAAATTACCAGTGTTTTGACATGCAGAACAGATACAATTAACATATCGCCTATACTGTGTGGGTGAGCATGGTGTGAAGTTTAAAGCCACAGAAATATTGCTGAATGTGTAGGCTTTAGGTGTTTTTTTTTTGTCATGCAACAGGATAGTTTTTAAAATGTATTTTTGCATGTATGCACACTGCATTATTACTGTACCTAAACAACACTTGGCACCTCTGTGTCAAAGCTTTGTGTGACCTGTTCCATTATGTGTCTTTTGTAAAAGTGGCAGCATAGTGTGAATATTCCTATTATTATCCTGTCTGCCACTAACGCTGGCAGCTTCTCAGCAGATGGTGTGATCATCATGTCTGAGGTCCGGCCATGTTGCTGCTTCCTCAGTCCTCTGTCTTTTTTTTTTTTTTTTTTTTTTTTGCAGACCCCTGCAATGCCACCCCATGACTAATGATTTCATGTTCGTCACAGAAACACAGTTATCAGCGGGACGGGCATGCGTGGCATTTTCTGCTGCAGCTCTTATCAGGTCAATTTAAGACTATTCTCTCTAGTGGGATCCTGGTGGCTTGACTGGAAGCTTGTTTTCATGCACATTAATTGGTTGACATGGAGAGGCACTGCTTTAATTTTTTGTTTTGTAAAACACTCACATAGTGTCTCTTTCCCGACCTCCAGTAAGTTGTTTGTGGGATGTAGTTGCTCTTCTCTTCAATTACATTCAGCATATCCACGTTTCTATATACAGTATGCGTTTGTGTTTCTGTATATGTGTGCAAACGTATTTAATCTACTCACATTCCTATTGCAGTGTCATCCATCCTGGTGGAGGGCTTCTCTCCTCTGTGGCTCTGCTTTCATGCATTTTTTCCTTACCAAAGGAGAAGTTCTACTTCCTCAAAGGACCGAGGATGTTGCATGCTCTGCACACTGTAATGCTGTTTGAGACACATTTGTACCTTGACTTGACTTCACAACGACATAACATGACCTTCAGATTCAATACGAGCCAATGCAGAATACGTATTCCTATGAGTCAATGTAGAGTACGTTTCTTTCATTCAAACACTCAACTGACTACTCTTTGTTCTCATGTGCGTATCCATTAGGAGCCGTGGCTGCAAATTTTTTCTTGACTGTCCTTTTATTGTCATGTGACCTAACCCAGAGTAAATGGTTGCTTCTTTAGCAGTAGATTGAAATGACCTCAGTTTTCTGATAATTATATTTGTGCTATTTTCCACTGAGTCAGTAGTTCACTTTTATCATGCAGCCTCATTTTCTTGTTTCTGAAATGTACCAAGTGAGCTCTCACCAAATATAATGCAAGGTCAGATGTGAGCTCTGTGAACGCTGCTGCACATGTACATATTTGTATTTCCTTAAAAGGCTACCAATTAACTACCTGGACCTTTCAGAAATGATTCTTTGGAGAAAACACAGGCATACGCTGACATTTTTCTCTGAATACAATACTTGAAAATGGCTCATTACTGTGTGTGACCACATCTTCATATCCTTATCTTGAAACGTTTACTTCATTCTCTTTGTGCTGCATTCAGTATATCTTGCCTCCGGAAATGTCGCTTTCCCAGCCGAGGAGAATTTGAACATGGTACTTTGCAGGTTATTTAATAGCCTGATAATGAAACACCTGTTGCATTTGTAGATTCTGATTCTGGGTACTTCTTTCACCCAGAGCAGTTCTTTGCCATCCAGCGTTGTGATTGATTACTATTTTTGGGACAAGCAATCTGGCAAGTGTTGAAATGAAATGCAAAACATTCATTATGTCTATCAATACTTCTGTTAGCAACAGTCTCAGCAATTTGCCTTATTTGTTTTGGCCCTGACTTTACTTAATGAGCCATTTTCAGTTGCTACTGGACTGTAATGAGAGCTTCACGGTCTGAATTGTTTCGCCCCTCAGATTGCAACAGAGCATATGTGATTTAAAGTCGACCGCTGGTGATAAAAGCTGACCTAAACATTAAAATCTATTTTTGTCTTTCTCTGTTTCATGTTCCCTATAGCCTGATAACCATTAGAGCATCTTCTCCTTCTCTTAAATCTGTCAAATGGTAATTAATGGATACTAATGGCACCATTTCCATCACTTTCCTTCTGGTTGAATCTCTAGTGTGTAATTATGTGCACAAGCATCATTAGCCATCAGAGCATAACATCATTTTCTATGTTGAGTTGAGCATAGTCTACTTAAAGTTAATGAATAAATATTCTCCCAGGGCTGAGATTGAATTGGATTAGCACACATATGATTTCCTGCCTTATCAAGTTTTGTGGAATTAAATGGTGCACTGAGGTCAGCAGCAGGACCACTGACCTGAACTACACTTCATCGGGTCCACTTGTAACCTTTCATTAGGAGGTTTTTTTTTAAGTATAAATGAAGATGTCTTTGTTAATTAAGTCACAGTCCACACAAGTAGGATGTATCTTAGGTTTTAGTTTGCCTGTCCTTTGCCTTCTATTATTGTTCTGTTCACCCTAATGCGCCTTGACACAGTAGTCTGGAGTAATGGCTCTGAAATGCTACGCTGAATCGATGCCTGGTGCCTTTTCCTCTCTTAGGTAATTTACTTGGTAATGAGAGACTGTCTCTCTGCGCGCTCAGAAGATGTAATCTGTTTTCCCTGTGATTCAGCTGGGTTAGAGAGAGTTTCACCACTAATTAATTAGCGATGAAACTATGAAAGAGGATTTTACAGAAGGGCTTAATTTGGATAATCACTGGTCCTCGCTGTCCTGCCACCTATCGGTCTCTCGCCGGCTGTAACCAAACTTTGCTGCTATCTTTGACTCAAGCAGAAAATCCACAGTCTGCATGTGCGTGCACTTCTTAAAGGTGTGTAGATGTGCTTAGGGTGTGTGTGCATGTGTGTTGGAGGAGGTTTACTTGTATCTATAAAACAATCTGTATCAATCAGGGCTGATCTAAATGACCTGGTGTGTCAACAGCAAACCCACATGAGAGTGGTTTTCAGTGCAAGAGATAAGGTCAAAGAAGCCATTTTGGATATCATAAAGAAAGTATTGTCTAGATATTGATGTCATTTATTACCTGACAAGGATGGTTATAGACGCGTTGGAGAAAAACAAGGGGGAAAGAGCAGCCCTAATGCTCTGAGACGACTGAAATGGAGGATGGCCATGATGGAAAAATCAATTAACCTTGGCCTGGAAGTGAACTGGTTGGTCTTTCAGCACGATTTTATTTGTTGACAAATATAACATCTGCTATGGGCACAGGGCAGGACACGGGGTGAGTGTATTTGTTTGTGTGTGGGCATGTTTTCTATATTTGCTGAGAACTCACACATATTGTCTCTAACAACTTTGTATGGATGGTGTTTCTATCATAAATCATAAGGCTGTCTTTTGAAATGTATGCTCCAATTCCCAAAACTCTGAACGTTTTTGTACTCTACCTTTAGGATTGCCATAATCTGTGATGTTGATGAGAATGTCAGTCCGATTCAGACCACAGCAGCTACTGATGTGCAAGAAATGCGATTTATTTTTTATATCATACAAACTGGTCTTTTTTCCTCTGATATATACACAGAGCATTATTTTACACAACTAGATTCTGCATTCATCACTTGTATTTAGCCTAATTTTACATTGAGGAATTCAAAACATTCCATCAATATGTGCTGCAGTAAAAACTTTTTCTGTAGTGTTTGGTGTTAAATCTCTCCAGTGTGTGCTGACTGTTGTGTAGTGTTGTGCAGTGCATTTGAAAGCTTTTCTCTAACATCTGAAAACAGAGTTTGGTTTTGGTATCACTTTACATGATTTTGAGAAGAGAGTTTGGTTTTGATATTTAGGTTTGTCTTTTTGTGCGTGCAGTTATGCATTTGTGTTTAGAGCATTAGGGAGTGGTGCTCACATTTAAGGAAATGTTTCTTAGCAATAGAGGAAAAACTGTAAGTTTTAGAGTGATGGGTAGGATTAGGTAAAGATGCTTGAAAACAAGTCTGTGTAAAATGTCTCCAGCAAGACTGACTATGTTCGTATAAAAGCATGATATCGCATTAAGAGCATCAGTCAATAACTTTCTTACAAAGTCTCCCACAGACTTTCATTGATCTTCTTTCATGTACTAAGGCAGTAGTTCTTTTAATTACTGCAGTGGTGGTACTTTTGTATATTTTCCTTTTAGAAAACTGAACAAATTATTTTGTCTATAAAATATTAGATGAAGTTTATTGTTACTATATTAAATTGACATTAACCTCTCACTTCCCTCCAAATATGGTAAATGGACTGCACATGTATATGGTGCTTTTCCACACTTTCATGTGCCCAAAGTGTTTTACAAAGTCTCACATTCATACACACATGGGCAGCTTTGGAAGATACTGCCAGGCCCGACTGGGAGCAATTTAGGGTTCAGTGTCTCGCCCAAGGACACTTTGACGTGTGGACAGCTGGAGCCAGGATTCAAACCACCAACCCTTCAGTCATCAGACGGCCTGCTCTACCAACTGAGCCACAGCTGCTCAAATATGGTCAATGCTGGCTCTAAAAAAACAAGATGGTGATTAAAACCCAGTGGGTGACCTCATAATGGCACTGTGTACTTTTTCCACCAATCAGCCATAACCTTATGTCCACTAACAGGAAAAGTGATAATAATATTGATTATTTCATTACAATGGTGCCTTTCACTGGATTGGATTAGGCAGCATTAAGAAGAACATTAAGCTGATGTGTTGGAAGCAGCAAAATGATCAACGTAAGGAACTGAGTGACTTTGACAAATGATCCATTTTGTAACGATGATGACTGGGTCAGAGCATCTTCACAACTGCGGGTCTTGTTGGGTGTTCCTGGTCTTCAGTGGTTAGTACCCATCAAAAATGGACCCAGTCTCAGGGCAACTGAACATCTTTGGGAGGTGTTGGACAAATAAATCCAGTTGATGGAGGTCCACCTCTACTCCCAGGACTTCAGGGATGTGCTGCTAAGGTCTTGGTCCAGATACCACAGCACACCTTCAGAGGTCTGGTGGAGTCTAGGCCTCAGGTCACAGCTGCTTTTGTGGAAAAATGAGGACCTACACAACATTAGACAGGTGGTAATAATGTTAACCTCCCATAGAAGTAGGATTGGTTGAGATCCAGTTGTTCTTTAGTTGCGTTTGGTAGGTACTAACCACTTTACAATTGGAATGAACGAAAGGATCTGGAGAGGATCAGATCCATTGATTTGACCATCACAGTCCCTCCCTTTGACAATTCCTACTCATTTTGCTCTCTAACACATCAACTTCAAGGGCTAAATGTTCACTTGCTGCCTGATATATCTCACCCACTGACAGGTCTCATTGTAATGAGAAAATAAAAATTAATACCACTTTGCCCATCAGTGGTTAGAACGTTATAGCTGGCTGGTGCATATAACAAACACAAACTACAAATTCAGACCTCTGTAAAGGCCAGAGGTAGATTCTTCTTATTGCTACATAACATTACTGAAGCACAGACAGAAAACACATAGTATGTTTCCTTCTTTTTTGTTGTTGGATGCACTGGCAAGTGTAGCTGACTATTCTTTCTTTCTTTCTTTCTTTCTTTCTTTCTTTCTTTCTTTCTTTCTTTCTTTCTTTCTTTCTTTCTTTCTT
>JAPQRP010000009.1:13617766-13628818 GCA_037367295.1 Apogon hyalosoma | reverse complement strand
TCTCCTCTCCTCTCCTCTCCTCTCCTCTCCTCTCCTCTCCTCTCCTCTCCTCTCCTCTCCTCTCCTCTCCTCTCATAACCTCTTTCCCAGCTTCAACACTCAGCCTAATTGACTAAAACATTAGAAGATAGCAGGACGCCATCCACACAGCCTGGAAAAAAAAATGTATTCAGAGGGCCTACCTAAGCTTATTCCTGGCACTAGCCTCCTCTCAGTATAACCTCTATGTCCTTGATTTTGCAGCCATATCGATACAGAGTGTAAGTATGCTCTGTAAGTATCATGTGTATAATATCCTTACTGTATCATTTATACAATAAAGACTTTTCAATGTATGCAAATATTTTCAGGATTCACAAATGGCAATATTTTAAACTCGTGGCGTTAGTATAGTGTTTACTACATTTATTCAGTGTGTCTATTAAAAGTAAGGCAGTCTGATTAGTTATGCATCTTGTTGTTTTCCTCATTTTCTCTTTCTTTACACAAAGGAACTTCATTTTCTATGCAAACATTGCTTTTTCTAATTAGTTTGTAATCTCCTCTTTTTTTTTTTTTATCATCCTCTGCGTCCATTATTTTTAGTTTACATATCTTCCAAAGAAAAATTATAGCCTTACTTCAGAAGGAGCATCAAAATAATGTATCCTACGTTGTCTGCATATTATAGTGTGTACTCCACTCAAGCCCCACTCTCCAATCAGTTTGTCATTACTGGCACAAATGTTTAAAATTATGCTTTAGAACTCATTATAAAAACTTAGCTGTGTAGTCATTTTGCATTTGCACATCATTTCTCTTGTCTCCAACTGGAGACATGTTTCGTGAGAGGGAATATTAAGAAGTATTGTGGGTGAAAAGCAGCTTTCGGCCTGAGATATAGGGACTAACTGTATGGTATCTCCGCTCTGCCTCTGCAGGTTTTGGGATGACAACTCCGGTGACAGTTGCAGGGAAGGTGTTTCTTATCTTTTATGGGCTTCTTGGCTGTGCTGCCACCATCCTCTTCTTTAACCTCTTCCTGGAGCGAATCATCACGCTGCTGGCTGTTGTGATGAAGGCTGTGAGGGAACGCAGAATCAGGAACAGTGGCCTACTCCCTCCAGGAATTCGCCATGACTTCTCAGCCTACTCTCTCCCAGGGTGGAAGCCATCAGTGTACCATGTGATGCTAATTCTCGGGATATCAGCCATCACCATCTCCTGCTGTGCATCGGCAATGTACACACCAGTGGAGGGCTGGGCCTACTTAGACTCTCTTTACTTCTGCTTCGTTACTTTTAGCACCATTGGCTTTGGGGACTTTGTGAGCAGCCAGAATGCAGCTTACGAATATCAAAGCATTTACAGGGTGGCCAACTTCCTCTTCATGCTAATGGGTGTTTGCTGCATCTATTCACTCTTCAATGTCATCTCTATTGTCATCAAGCAGGTGCTCAATTGGATGCTGGAGAAAATGAGCTGCTTGTTTTGTCAGCGCTGCAATAAGGCCAATGCGTTCCTGGGCCGACGCAACGCCATTCGCCCAGGCTCCAAGGGTCGCCAAAATCGAGGTGGCCACCTGCCAGACTCAGATGGACCTTGTGATAGTGACACTGAGGGGCGCAGACTATCAGGGGAGATGATCTCCATGAAAGACCTGGCAGCCTCCAATAAAGTGTCCCTGGCTATCATGCAGAAACAGCTGTCCGAGTCAGCCAATGGATATCCCAGGACAGTTTGCGGCAGCTCACGCCATAATGGTTTCTCTGGGGGGGTTGGCGCCCTCGGTATTATGAACAACAGGCTGGCAGAGACAAGTAACTCCAGGTAGAAGAAATATGAGTGCTCCTGTTCTCATGCTATGGAACAAGCCCTGAGGTTAAGCACCATGGAAAAAACAAAACAAGTCTTTTGAAAGGGATGGCCAGTGTAACTTGTTATGCATGATACAATTTTTTTTTTTTATTATTATGTTTGTTGGAAATTACAAGCCTATGGTGATAATACTGTTAATAATGATGGTGATTGTAATGAGAGTCATGATGTTAAATTACTGGCTGAAGATGGCATGATGAGAGAACCACAAAACAAAACACATACATAGGTTGATCGGGAAACACGGGAACCACCCATCAATCATTCCATTAACCTCAAACCCAACACAGAACAAATCACTGCAAGTCTCAGTAAGTATCAGTGTTAGTCTGCAGAGGAAATAGCCTGCTTGTTCATGCTCAATATATCAAATGTGTATGACTGTAATGTTGTACTATAATGGAGCCAGGGAAGTACATAGCATTTTCCTAATTGTTTGGGGGTTTTAGCAATTTATTTGAATGTACATGCACATATTGAATGCTAAGCAGTCTGAGAGTGTAATCAGTGAATGATATGGCACATACTGATCTATGCATTATAACTGTCATGCATTTTTTGCACCATTTTGAGACTTTCCATTGATTGTGTAAAAACACTTTTTTTTTTTTTTTTCACACCGGTCAAGTTTTACCCTCAGGTGACAGCGTGAAAAGTACAGTGCGGTCTCTGAGCATGGCTGTGATGTCGCTGATTATGACAGCGCTGTGAGGGGCAGTTTGCAATGCATCGCACAAGAAGGCAAGAAAAGAATAAGTTGCCATTGCTTGAAATGGAGAAAAGAGCAAGAGTGTAAGAATGAAAATCCATTTCTCATGAGAGAGGAGCCGGCCTTCTTATCAGCTCAGAACATGTTTCAGCGGCCAAAGACTTTGACTTGAAGGGTAAAAGAAGGCACCTTCCAACTGTGTCGCTTCCTTTTCTCTCAAGCTTACAGCTGTCTGCAAGGACAAACAAATGATAGCAATTTGCTGTGTATTAATGACTCTATGAACATAGGCCGTAGACCTATGTATTTGTATAGTTTGTTTGAGTTGAAATGAAAGGGAGTAGCATGAGGATGAGGAGGAGGAGGAGAAAAAGGCAAATTAGGGATGCTTCTATCCTGCATGCACATTATGTTAAATAATGCAGATTGAGACAAGCCAGGTCAACCTCAGATTGCTGAAGTAAAAAACAAATCCTGAAGGACTGTCCCACAGGCATTGATTCATTTCATGTGGAGATTATCTGTTTTCATCGACGGAGACTTCTTTTCCTCTTGAAACAAAGCATGATCCAGAAGCATGCAGGAGTTGCATTTCCACTTGATTTCACTGCAAATGTGTAGCCAAGGTTTAATGGATAGGGGGTGTTTGTGGAGGATAAGCTGCGATCCTGTCAGGCTGCACGATCAATGTTCTTGTTGTCGGCAACTATCTCTTCCGAGGCATCAGTGATTTAAAGCAGTGAGATGGTGTTCGTAAACAGTCACGCAGAGGGAGGAGAGATTGATAGTTAAACAGTCCGGGAGACTGTGATGGTGGGCAAGTAGATGGAAGGACTGATGACAACAGCTGCAAAAGAGGAGAATGTGTTAATAGCAGCAGTGAAGGACTCCCTTCATATCCATATTCATGCCCAATGCACGATGGCCAAGGGCTCAACTTTTCCTTGCGTCCATCTTCAATGTCTAATAGCCTCCCGGACCCACTCACTCCTTCCCCTCTGTCATCTCTGCATTCAATTCACACTGCACCAAAACCCTCCTGCTTCCTTTTTCTTGCAGATCTCAGCTCTCTCCTCACACTCATCGCCCTAACACTGTGAACATGAGAGATGCCACAAATGTGTATATAAACACTGGAATGTCTTCAGCAGGTATGAAATAGGTCTTTTGTTGATTTTTTTCTAGTGCTGAATAATCTCCTGTGTTCCCCAGTCTAACTAAGAGGAATAGAGAAAATGACTCAGGTAGTTAAATCTTCAGGCTTGTCTTAGTTTCCTGCATGCCAATATGGTAAAGCCATACAAGATAGGTGTATATAAAACAGAGGACTCTTTAAAGTCTATTTTTCTACATATAGCTTTCGATATCTACACGTGGATGATTGAAAAGTCTCACTGTCACAAGTCTCTTACACAGTCAGTCTGCAGATTGACGAGATAGAGCATCCAGATCTGAATTTCCCTCTTAAAACACAGATATTATGGTTTCAAAAGTGAACAGTCTTTCCAGATGTTACAAATTTCCAGCTGAGTGGTTTATGAGCAGCAGAGTGAGCACATGTTGGTGATGTGATGTGATGCTTGCGGTGCCAGGGGGGCTCATATATTGCCATACTGTCGATAGCAGTGACAGTGCAGACAAAGAAAAGTGCCAAATCCTGGGACATTTGAGCAGGACCATGGGCATTCTGTAGCAAATGACATAGTTTGAATTCAATGGTGTTCCCCCGCTGTAATATGTCACCAAAGGGGAAAGGTTTTTCTGGCACTTTTCGATAATGATGGCTTCCAAATGATGATGTATGTGAACCCTATTTCTCTGTGAGGGTTAAGGTTACAATGGCAGTAACTGATTTTCAAAACCCATTTAGTAAATGGGGTCTAGCTAGCTGTTGTACCCTTATCCTTAACTATGACAAAAAGCATGCATGTATGCATTTATGTGCCCAAACCAGTGTGTAAATGACTGAAATGAGAATTAAAAGGACTGATACTTTATCTTAAATGCTTCCCTTGACATCAGTTCCCCTGAAAAGTTATTCCACTCAATATAATATCCATAAAAATGTATTTTCCTTAAGTCTAAAACACATCAAAAGCTTATAAAACATTGAATATAGTATTTAGGAAAAAAGTTTGCTCACCTTAAATGCATGTGTGGCTTGAAAATCAAATGCCTTACTTTAGTCCTTACATATAACAAAAAGGTTCCCTGTTGAAAAGATTATAGTGTGTAGAGCTTGTGTGTTGTACTATACAATCCTTTTGCATTTTGCAAAATTGATCTCCATTGATTGCAATGGTTTTAACAGTCCCACTGTCCTCTGTATCTTCTGTAAGAGGAGACAGGTGGTCTTAGGAATTACTGTTTGTATTTGTTATCAAGATGCTTCTTTGACGTGATATCAGACTTTTCGTTTTCGTGCAGTTAATTCCTCCCATGTTGTCATCAGACGTGGAATTCAACTCGATAAAAAAATGATGCAAAACTTTCAAGCCAACGCTATTTGTACATAAAATGGGTAAACATAACAGACTTGGATCACAGCACCCGGTGGCTTACAGTAAAGCTGTGAACCTTAAATTGAAATCTGCCGATGTTTATTATTGTCAAAGCATATTGTTCTGTACTCAGAAAAAAATCTGTTGTATTATCAAGAGCTCTTTGACTGTAGAAAAGCTCAACTGAAATGCTCCACAGCAGGTACAAGCCCCATAATAAAACAGTTAGTTTGAATAACTGCGACTGGAGTTGTTGTTAGTGTTCATCTGCATGGCTGCTGATGGTGCTAAGAGCTTTATTATTTATTCAGCAATGCTATTATTTCTTTGTGATCACAGTATGATACATAACACTGTGCATTCTTCAGTTTCCTCTGGGGCCGAGTCGACGAACACTTGTATTTTCAGACTGTTAAAGCTGGAACAAAATGTTATGTACAAAAATTTGGCAAGGGCACAGCTGTAAATGTATCATTCACGCTCAGCAACTGAATGATGTATTACTGGCTTGCTTGGCTGCGTCTGATCTTTAACAAGAGCTGCATTGTTAGCTTTGATCTGGAACTTGATTTCCAAATTCACAGGACATTGGCACTTGATGTATTTTTAATGGAGACTGATGATATGGAGCCATAAACCACATCCAGAACAGGATTTCAAAGCTGCCTCAGGTGTCTGTGATCCACAGTTACGTTGACCTTTGGCTCTATCAACATCAACATTACTCTACACCTTGATGTTTGACTCATGTTGCTTGCATCGTGGTGTAACATTAAGTTAATGTATGCAAATTAATTCTGTTTGCAAGTTGCACATTTATACCAATGATTGTACTTTTATATTTATGTAATTAAAATCAAAACCTATATAAAACAAAAAGGGGGTTCCATTAAACACTGATATTTACTGATGTCCTTTGACTCTCTTCATTGTTTTTTCTTTAAAATAACCCAAAAAATAATACGTCTTGTCCTAATGCACTCACAAAATTTCTAAAATTAAACTAGTTATTTTACTGATGATTAATGAAACAATCACTAATCTCTTATAAGACAGATTATGGGCTGACATTTTGTGAACTCTTTCTGGCTGGTGAGTCACTAATAGAGTCATTGCTTAAATCATTCATTACAAGAAAAGGCTAACAAGAGTCTTTTCTTTCCACTAACAGGTCTGCAGTCTCAGTTAATTAGAAGGGTCTGTTTGTGATTTACTGCTTTTTTCCAGAAATTTACAGGTCACACATCATAAATGTTAACGTGCCACTAGAAGAAGGATGGCAAGTTTACAGATTTTTTTTTTTTTCAATTTGTGAAAAAATGATGTTAAAAAACAAAAGAACAGAACAGACATCTTCAAGAAAGTGACTTAAGCATTCATAACTTGTGAAATAGTGTAGGTCTTAGGTTTTATTGGCTGACTTTATTAAGGGATTACCTTTAAGTCCCTTGCTGCCAATAAAAACATTTTTTTTCCTCCAAAACTACAATAAGACTGTTGAACTCCCGAACTTGCACTCAGCGCTGAACATTTAGTGATTACTTTAGAAGCTGTTGTTGCCTTTGTTTTTCTGAAGACCTACTGTGTCACAGCTTCATATTTCCAAGTGAAGGGAGATAAAGGAGGTCTGTTTTTCCTGTCATTAAACACTTTAGTTTCGACTGTTTTTATAACTGCCCCGCTAACGTTTGCAGTTCTCAGTATGTTGCCGGGATATATTAGCTTTGTTCAATCCGGGATGTCTTTCAGAACACATACAGCTCATTGAAAGGACCTTCAAACAGTGTGGCTCTTTAGTAATGGGTCG
Source organism: Apogon hyalosoma (assembly GCA_037367295.1). Lineage (NCBI taxonomy): Eukaryota > Metazoa > Chordata > Actinopteri > Kurtiformes > Apogonidae > Apogon > Apogon hyalosoma. The sequence goes on along the minus strand of JAPQRP010000009.1, from coordinate 13,621,944 downwards.
ATCAGGATGTTAGTCATAAAGGGAGGACCTGTAATTGCATTCATTATTGAAATGAGTCTGATCCCAGCAAATTATGCAGGAAAACAACACACATTATCCCACTGCACTGCTTTGGGGTTAAGAGCAGACTCTGTATAGGAAACGTGCAACAACAACCTGAACTCTACTATTAACAGAAACACTGAACAGTCCAGTGTTGTCGTCTGAGAAATTAACACCCTCCTATGACTGCAGCTTTCCGTTGCTTATAACTTGCCCACATTTTGTCACCAGCTTTTGTTTGACTGGAATGTATGCAAATCATTGTATAAAGGAAAGGCCTCTGTTTCCCACATGCTGTTACATAGGAATAAACCTTTACTGCAACCACTCTAATTCAGACTCAGCACCCAATAGAGTTCCCTGATATAGTCATCTGTGGGAAAAAAAAAAAAAAAATCCCTTTTTTCTTTGTTTTGCTTTGCAACGCATACACCGGTACAGTGTGAACAGCCAGATTATCCCAAAGGGAGGCAGGGCTGCAGTTAAACCTCCAGCAGCAGGCTGAAATATCTCCTGTGGGTCTCAGCTGGTGTCAGAGCCATGTGTCTCAGTTCCTTCACTGCGGCAGAAAATGCTGATTCTCTGCCATTTGTCAGAAATTGTTCCCACTGTGTCTTCGCATCGTTTCCTCACTCCTCACTTTCCACTCAGTTTTCAGTTATCTGAATATCAAGACTCTCCCAGTACAGATGCAATTCACCGCTCTTTGTGATGAAGAAAATCGATAGCTAGACCTAAAAAATGCGTCTACCTCCTCCTCCTCCAGATACTGGTATAAATGTCATTTATCTTTATTCTAAAGTTGTCACAGCTGATTTGGATAGCAAGCAGTAGAAAGAATCAGCCCTCCTGAAAAGATTGTCAAATTAAATAAATTGCCAGATCTACAGTGACAGTAAGAGGGAGTAAGACCTGTGCAAAGCATGATTTATGATAGCACATCCTGATAATATTATTACTTTATCTTTACATGAGTATTTACCATCATCTTAAAATGGTCAGCTTTTAGAAAATGAATAATTCACAGATAAATATTAATTTCATCACAATCAAAAGAAGCTTCTATTAATGTATGCCTAGAGCGACTAAATGCATTAAAAATATTTTTCCCAAAATGTAGATTTTGCTTAAGATCTGTGGAGATAAAAAGGAATTCCAAGCAGTGGGTGCACTATATTTTATGCAACTTCACTTTCTCAACATATCAGAGCTCAGCCAAAGCATACAAATGTCCTAAAGCATATACATTTATTGATTTTAAAGGATAAATGAAGGTCTGCTGGAACATTTTGTCTGGACAAGGCACCAGTTGGTGACTTTAAAGGATAATACAGTCCTCAGTGTAAATTTTGACATTTAAATAAGCTGTGCAATAACAAGGGTAAGTGCTTCAATATCCTATGCTTTATATTCTTTCTACTGATGTCTTTAACCTGAGGCAATGATACATTTAGTCGCATTAAGAAGCTTTACTTGGCTACACACTTTTCATGTGCTGTGAAAGTGGCTCGTGCTCTATTAGTTTATTCAATAAGGTGCAGCCAAATGAAATAGACTGCACCACTCTAATAGTATCAGAAGAGACTGTGAATTCAAGGTAAGGTGTGAAAATCAAAAGTCATTGTGCAAACAGAACACTTACATGTAGTGTATTTGAGTGACATGAGTGATGAAGCAATTACCTTATAACATCTGCTCTTTCAATTACCATGGGAGGAGCAATAGAGGGGTTAAGAGATAAGGGAAACTCTCCATTCCAGCTAATGAAATGTAATATGACGTCGCAGTCAGATTAGCTAGAGAATAGAGTCGTGTTTGCTATTGCACATATACTTTAGTGTCAGCTCACATAATTCAACAAACCCACTGCAGAGTTCACAGCAGATAAAGTTAGACACATATTAATTGGGGAGGCAGTGAAACCTCTCAACTCGAGCACCTCACAGATTCAGATCTAACGTAGGTTGAAATCGAATATCGGCTATGTATTTGCTGTCTTCCACAACATGTAGGTGCAAATATCAAAACAATAATTTCAGCGGTCTTATCAGTAAACCAAGCTTACTGCTCTAATGCACAACAAATAAATCAATAAGAACATAATTAATAGAAGCAGAAACTGATAGACAAGGTTGTAAATGTTGAGGAACTTTTGCTTCTCAGTGAATAACATAAATGACGTCAAATATTCATACTTCAATCGGGTGAGCAGAGTAAATGTTAAGCTGAAAATAATTAATATGAGGTAATAGACAGAAACACTTTCATTTTCTGTACGAGTGACTTGAATCTGACGTCTGAACCGAGAGCAAAACCGATATCTCATCTCTGAGTGTCTGGGCTCAAAACGCCCTGAGAGTGTAAGAATACATTTATGCAAATTCACACAAACAGTCATGCAGATTTCCATTTTCCTTTTTATTATATTGTTGTTGTGGCATTCAGCAATACACTACACAGCAAAAGCGGTACATTTTTAAATCGGCATAACAAAAATACAGTTAGGTTTCTTTTTTGGTGCAAAACTTGAGCTCTTATAAGTAGATGACGGTGCTTATGTATGAAAGAGGCAGATATAATAAGTAAGGTGCACTGAAACGTTAACAGCATAAAATGTTCAGCCCAGTTATTATGGAGAGCTATCATTTGCAATTCCCTACTGCACTGTTTTACTGTTATAATCTGAATAAATGTGAATTAAATGATATCATGGGGTGTAAAGTATAGTTCAATTACAGCAGCAGGACATTCCCTTTGTCTATTATGGGAATCTGCCTGTATTGAGTTAAGCGCTATGTGATTCAGGCAAAATCAGGAGGCAGAAATTTAGCTTTAGAAGGAAGTTATTAACTGTAAAAGAAATGCTTTGTTTCATTCCATAGTATGACAACTAAAAGCATTTTTGAACGTGTTTTTGTTTGATTTTTTTTTTTTTTTAAAGATGAATAACTTCTGCGTTTTCCATTGTTTTATATAAAGAGTATTTTTCAGGTGAACAAGGATATATAGACAAAATGCAATGTATGTTAAAAGATTTATGAGGAGTCCTTCTGAAGGTTTCTTTTTTTCTTATTTGTGAACTGTGTTGGAGGCAGATTTCATTTTCTTTGTGATATTTTCCTGAATTTACAGCTGTACAAGGAGCTGGATTCTAAAAACAGTAAAATTTTGACTTGCAAATCAGTCTGCAGTGTACACAACTGTGGTACATCTCAAGGAGAATAAGCATTAAAGTGATGATGGAAGACTAAATAACACCAGGTATTTTCCTCCTGATCCTTTATAGTCAAATTTTGCATATTATATTTTCCTGGGTGCTCCAGATAATCTTGTTTGCAAAGACGCTGAGACAAAATTCTTGTAAATATAGACAAAACTACTCTTACTGCACCACAGTGAGAACAATACCATGTGTTACAATAACTTTCTCGTTGCCTCTTCTCTGTAATTTTCCCAAGGTTCATCTATGCAGATATTCTCTCTTCCCACCCTTTCTCTTTTCCCTCATTTAAAAAAAATGCTGCAGTTCTGCAGTTGCTGTTAAATCCGCTGACTATCACCCTACCATCAGTCACTGCCCGCACTTCAGTTCCCCCAGAGGTAAGCTGAATTAATGTATGGCTGAACCTTATACATTAAGGTTCAGTTGCGGGGTAGGAAAGTCACTGAGTGAAGAAGTGCTAAGAGGCAGCCTGGAAAAAGACATTTGCATTTAGACGTTTAATTGGCCTCTGTGTGTGACTAGAAAGAAATAAAAGTGCAAATGAAAACCTGTGATCATAAAATCTGTCTCATGTTAGGGTAAGGTAAGAAGGACAGAGTCCACATTTATTATGGTCACCTTATTTAAGAGCAGAGGAAGAAAAGATGAGAGGAAGGGAGGGAGGATGGAAAGAAGGGAGGGAGAGAGGGAGGATGGACAGAAGGAAGGAAGGAGGGAGGGAGGAAAGAAGGAAGGAAAGAACAAAGGGAGGGAGGGAGTGAGGATGGACAGAAGGAAGGAAAGAAGGAAGGAAGGAGGGAGGAAGGAAAGAAGGAAGGGAGGATGGACAGAAGGAAGGAATGAAGGAAGGAAGGAAGGAAGGAAGGAAGGAAGGAAGGAAGGAAGGAAGGAAGGAAGGACGGAAGGAAGGAAG
>JAPQRP010000009.1:13588649-13617666 GCA_037367295.1 Apogon hyalosoma | reverse complement strand
GAAGGAAGGAAGGAAGGAAGGAAGGAAGGAAGGAAGGAAGGAAGGAAGGAAGGAAGGAAGGAAGGAAGGAAGGAAGGTCTGAGCTGCATTTCAGTTATTTTTCTCCACAGTCCCAGTGGTGCTTATGGAATCACTCTTCATAAGCCTGATGTGTGCTCATTACTGTAAGGAGGAGTCCCATTGAGCTTGTATTCTGACGGCACTGCTTCAGTCGTGGTCGGAGAGGAAGAAAGACACCCAAGAGGACTAAAACAAACCAAAAAAAAAAAACCAACAACAAAACAGTGATGCCAGGTAAGCCCATCAAAGGGAATGGGAAACAGAACTACAGAGATGCAAACAGTCTCTGTTGTCACATCAGCTTTATTGTATTTGATACATTCATTTCTTTCTTTTCCCCCGTTCCAAACCTCATAATAGTTGAATTTAAACCAAAGCCATAATAAATTGGTGCAAGTCTCAATGTGTTGTCACTTGTACAAATACACTTGACACATTGCACAGTTCAAATATTACTCTGTTGATTATATTTAGACGGTTTACTTACCGTATTGTTTTTCAGAGGGATGGAGAAGATGACAGCAAATGCTGGATTATCTGGGATCTGCAGTTAAAAGTGTTTTCCGTTAGTACTGTACACACAGATGCAATTCGGTGGTCCCAGGAGATATATGAAGATAAAAGATTGAAGGATAATAAAAATTGTAAGAAGTCCAACTTCCAGACGTCGCACTACATGACACAAACATCTCAGCTTAATGGTTACTTTTGATGGAGAGAGTGAAAAAGTTTCTTTGAGTGGCAGGTTTATCTACCATTCTGCAGCCTCCATGCTGCTGTCTGGTTGAAAATATTTCCCCCGCACACAATTTTGCATCTGTCAATTTCTGTATACAAAAGACACTATTCCTACTGGATAACTTTTACCTTTTTATCTGCAAGCTCTCATCAAAAATATTTATTTTCCTTTGCAGCCTCAGACTATGTATTTTGACACATAAATCCAGCCTGGAGCAGACCAGCTGATGTGCGCATCTGTGAAGACAGGAGAAAGATTATAAAATTATCCAAGGCTGCACCTTAGACTGTCCACTTTTTCCTGAAACACTTGACATGACTCTGACAAGTCTGTGCTTGTAAAACTGTGTGTTTTTCAGAAGAAGCATTTAAGAGGATTTCTGCTCTTGGAATATAAATACTTTATGAGTCTAACAGTCTGGTGTCTATTGCTCCTTGGCTCGTAGCTATATTGCTCTCAAGACAGCTTACTAAAAAGAGGTAGAGGTAAGGAAATACTTGACATTGAAGAACAGAGTTCAGCATCGACTACAGAAAACTAGCCACATCAAGGCAGGCTGCTCCACACCCCTGTATCTGTGCTACGAGTGTGAAACTGCTGCAGACACAAGAGCAAAGAGGATCTATGAGCAAAGAGAGGAAAATGTTGTATTCAGTGACAAAGCTCATTTCTTGAAAATAATCTATGACTTTTTACTGGCTTGTGATGTCTTTTGCATGTGTTTAATTATTCCTCTTATCTGAGGGCCTTAGAAGTCCATTCTTATCCTCTTTTTGTATTTTACAACACTTTGCAAGGATTTAATTGATTTTTATTCACTAACACCAAACCTCAGCAACCGATTACCTATTGAAGACCCAACACTCACATAAGTAACTACGTACAATGTTTATATCTGTGTCACAGCAGTGCAGCCAAACGTCTGAAAATGTTAGCAACCACCTACCAAGTCATTAGCAATAGGCGATTAAATTTTGCTCATGCAGGAAGCACAGCAATTTGCTTTAGGAAATTTTGGTCTTTTTAATTAGTTGCTTTTCAGCAGACTGCTTCCCGGAGAGCTGATGAAAGTTGCTAAGGAATGAGATAATGAATTTTTATGCTTTTTTTAAGTGTAAAGCTATTTGAGTCTCAGCATTATTCAAACATAAGTAAGTGCATTAGTTCTGCCACAAAACATTGTTTTAGTTGTATTTCTGATAGGTGATGTGCAGTCATTTTTCATACTTGTGTCTAGATCCTTAAAACAACATGGTAGCTCATCATTTTTCCTGATGGTAAGTCTCATCCCACTGAATTAAATAGCTCCCCATAACAACTGCTGTGTAAGGTTTTGTAATACTGTCTTAATTAGATGCCTTCGATCACCCACACACCATATGCCAAAAGTCATGTGTGGGCGGATGTTTGGTTATTTTGAATATGTAAGGCCACCTATTTTTCCGGTGTTGAAGGCAAATCTATTTACACTGTGCACTGATAGGCAAAATAAACATATTTTTCAGGTTACACATACGAATTTCTACTCAGTCACAAGTGAGATTAGCATCACCAGTTAGACTCTAATATTTCTGTCAGTTTTTGCTGGGAAAAGCCGTATCATGTACATTGCTGACTCATGCATGTGTGTACACATCTCCTGTTGTGATCAAGCTGTGTAACAGTAGGACATGTTAAATAAATGCCACAAACCACCATGTATGTACAAGCATTTTTCACTATGTAATTCATTCTTATCTTAAAAGACAAACACTAAGGTAGCAAAAAGAATGAGCATCAGATATGTGTTTAAATAACAATTTACACTGTGCTTTAGTTGCAAATGCAACATTCATCCTTCCATTTAATTACTATGCTGGTGGGCCTCTAAAGGCTATTACTGAAGAAGTGTTTGGTGGTTTGCTGCTCTCTGCTGGTTAGAAATTAATAACACAGCCTGTGAAACTATAACCTAGGCAGGACATGTCAAAAGTCTGACATTTCTCAAATATCTCAGGCAAAATGTGCTACTTGTTGATCAATTTGAAGCATTTGCCTTTAGGTGTAACCCTGAACTAAGGATCTAATTGATGACGTGCAGTTTGTGACCTATATCCAGTACGCTACAGTTTTGTTGGTGTGTTTGTTTGTTTTTTGTTTTGTTTTTTTTGGTTTTTTTTTCATTTTTAATGATGTTTTAAAAGATGAAACACAAGGTAGCTTGTTCTGTATGTTTCAGTAGGCCATGGTAGAAGACATGGTATAAGATATGTTGACATTTTTTACATATCTTAGGTAAAGGTACTAATACCATAGTGTGCAAATACTGCAATACAAGTAAAGGTTATGGATTCAAAATCAAATAAAGGTATGCACATACTAGAAGCAAAATGTAATGAAGTATGAAGAGAAAAGCATCTGCTGTAAATATTAAAGGTTTGTTCTAACTACTTCTTGTACTGTTGAGTGGTTTCTTAATGCAATACATTCTGAGTACCACAACTATTCCTGAAGTCAACTTTTCACAAGCTCAGAAAAAAACAACCTTGTTTCAAGTCTTGTGACAATTAGTTTTCCAGCAAATCCACAAGGATTTTTGAAAGAGTTCATTTCAATTAAGACAATTTGACCCATAAAGACACAAAAAAAAAATTTAGTTCATTCCTGAGTTTATCACAAACAAACTCACTATATTTGGAGATGTTATCTAGACAGGAAGAGGATGAAGAATTGTTCAACTTTTTTCCTTCAAAGAGGATTAAGAGGTTGTGGGGGTCTTCACAGAAAACACGATTTTCTAATAAGTATTTCACACAATGAATTTTTGTCATTAGCTGTATTACACTGTCAGGAAGCTATGTGATTAGAACCAAGTAGAATGTTCTACCAGTGCAGAAAGTAAGTAAACATTCTGGGTTTTTTCCTTTCTTTCAAAGACCACAGACAAATGTTGTTCTCTGTCTGATTAGAGATGACAGATATTCAATAAATATTCAGGACCCAAAATCATTGATAGATTTTGCCTCACCTAAAGAAGCATTTGTCTGTGATCTATGTGTCTATGATAACGGTCATTATCTTTACTCATATAATTATTAGACCTTCTATAATATGCTATTATTAAAATGCTTGAGCAGGCTGAAAGCCTCCACATATACCTCATTCTGAGACAGGAAAAACTCTGCTGCAGTCTGAAAAGTAACAAAAGCTGTCAGATGAACTGTCAGATTACAGTTTTCATCCCCTTCTTGTCTGGTGAAAACCACATTATATCAACTCATTTGCTTCTCCTCGATCCACTGCAGGGCCACAAAAGGCTGCCAGTACCTCATACTGATAAATGGTCTGTTGCCCTTTCCTTAAATCATGAATCACTCCCTGCAAAGTGCACTGTGGCTCATGCACTGAATGTTTGGAACCAAAAGAAGATGGAGTCTTGAGTTTGCTAATCAAATTAGTCCTGGACTGTGTATCATACTGAAGCTGTATTAAAAACGTGTATATGTTTAGGGAAATAATCATGGAGTAGTAGAAGAAACTGAAACTATAAATAGCGTAATCCTGTATTTTAAGAGCCATGCTATTTGTACAAGTTAGTAAAAAATAAAACAAAATAAAATAAAATAAAACAAAACAAAAATAAAACCAAAGGAAGTCCTGCTGTGTACGTAACTTCCGTATGTTTGTGAACTCGCTTGTGATTGGAGAAGGGTTGTAACCACGCCCACGACGTCCGGTGTGTTTCCCGCGAACTGGAGGTACCCGCGCTGTGTGGCTGTGTGTTTGCTAGGTGATGCACAGAGCACGTTGGCGTTAGGATTATCTTAAAAATAAAGTACCCGGTGTCTATTAAAACTCAGAAACATGGCGAAGCAAAGCTCCCTCTTCAACTTTTTCACCAAGTCTCCGCCGCCGGTGTCCAAGCCGAAGCCGAAGCCCAGTCCCTCTCCGGCCGAGGCGGACCTGCCCTCCTCGGTGGAAAAGTCCAACTCCTCTCCGAAAGAACAAGCCAAACAAACCCCGCAGCAGCAGACTGCTAAGACCAGCAAAGTCAAACCAAAAAGTAGCTCCAAATCCACAAAGGGGGCCTTTAACAAGCTGTTCGGAGACAAGACACCGAAAGCTAAAGAAAGGTCAGTTGGGAGCGGTATAATTCCTGGAGCTGTTGTAGCTTAGCATACTTTTCTTTTCGTTTCCTCTCCCGATGAATGATTACAAGTACTTTGTCTCCATTTGAGCAAACGCACATTAATGATGTCATTCAGTGGTATATTTTGTCCTCAGCTTGTCGCTGACATCAGCTAAATTTGCATTTTCTTGTTTTTGTACATGACGCACGCATTTTTTGCATGAATCTCAGGTGCTTAGTGAGTCCTGCAGACCATGTGGTTAGACTCATGGTCAAATCAAAGATACCTTAAGTAATTTTAACCCACCATTGACAGTTACTCGTATGTATTGATAGTGTGGGCTATTCAAGATAGACTTTACATAATTAGCTGCTGTAGTAATTGCACAATTTATCACTGATAAGTCACCTTTATCTACCTATAAACAAAATGTCTGTAGTTTGAATCTGCTGCCACTAGTAGGTACATGCATGAGGTTGTTGTGTAAGACTAGGCTGACATTTGGTGATCAATAATAAAACTGTTTACTCAAATAACCCATAACAGATTATAACATTTTAAAATGTTTGGGAAGGTTAAGAAAATGCATGTAAGACTGTAAATGCATGTAATTAAAGTTGTGCTATAACTGTAGTAAGAAGCAATCTGAACAAATATTTATCTAAGTGATTGGAAAGTAGTAACAACACAACATCCTTCTCTTCCTGTCTGTATCTCTACAGTGAGCGAAAAAAGACAAACTAGTAATGGGGGGGGGGAATACTAAACGTATTGCATGTCATTTTGATGTGTCGTGGTTGTTCTCTGTTGTAGTGACTAGAAAACGCACATACTGATCTGTCTCCCAAGTGTTATTTTTAAACTTTCTTTCAGTAGCTCCTCATGTGCTTTTAATGCTGGTTCACTTGTGTGGGCAAAACTGGAGGGGCACCCTTGGTGGCCGTGCATGATGGTACCACAGCCTTTAACCGGACAGCAGATGAGAGGCCGCGGTCGGGACCAGCGCATACATGTCCATTTCTTTGATGAACCTCCTACTAGGGGATGGGTCAGCACCAGATACATTCGAGAGTACCAAGGTTGTCTACAGTTATTACCATAATTGTCACTGTGTGCTTTGCCCTCTTGGTAGGATACAGGCAGTTCTTGTCATCTGTGAATGATGAGGTATTTCTGTTGTCCTCTGATGTTGCAGGGTCTGACAGCAGTGATGCTAAACCAGGAGGAGTGTTTTTCAGTGGCAAGCCCGTTATCCGCCACGCAATGGAGCTTGCTGATGGTGTTATGTTTGACAGTCCTGAAAAAAGATTGAAGATGCCTGTCTGCATGGATCCATCTGATGAGGAAGATGATGATGAAGAAATGGAGGTAATTATGTTAGTAGTATTTCATGAGTTTGCGCCATTGCAAGAATCCGAATACAGTAGTTTTTTTACATGTAAAATTGGAAATTCAACTTTTATTTTTATTTCAGAATAAATTGAAGTATTAATTTTCTTTCCCTTTATTTATTTATGTGAACTTACAAATATGCGTGTATTTTTTTTTTTTTTTGAAGGGGGTTTGTCTATTTTTGTACACAGGTATATTATGTCCGGCTGTATATAAATTTAATGAAGGTCCAGTACTTGGGATGGGGTAGGGGGCAGTTGGATAGGAACTAGATACAACAGTTTCATGTTCAAGTTGTATATTTCTTGTTGTACATTTGAAAATTGAAAATAAAAAAGACCTTGATTAAAAAAAAAAGAATACATGGAGCTAAAGGCCTCATTTCAAAATAGTTGATTAATTCCTGAACAAACATTGTTGTTCAGTAGACGACTTAAAGGAATCACTGTAGCAAACTCGGATAAACAATGGTGATTTAAAAACAACAGACACCAAAAAACAATAAAACCATTTACAATGACTTGGGGTAATTAAAATGTAAGCCACTCGAATTGACTGACAAAACCACCTAGAAGTAAAATATAAAATCCAAGGGATTATATGAAGTGAGCTTTTTTCTCCATGTATAATGAATAAAAGTGGATTTTACAAAATCAGTAAACAAATAGCTGACACCGGCATCATAATCTCCTCATGATAGCAATATGCAGTATGTTTGTTCTAATCAGGTCAGGAATGCAGAATTTTGTTTTTAATTATCTATACAAATATGTCTATTGAAAGGTTGACAAGTCAACATTCACTGATGAAGAGGACACTGATGAAGAAGAGCAGAAGAATGAAGACACAAAGTCGCCTAAGGTCAACAGACGCTCATCCCGTGCCGCAGTGAAATCAGGAAATAAGGCGAAGCGTCGTCGCATTATTGTAGCCTCAGACAGTGATGGATCAGATGAGGAATTTAAGCCAGAACATGCAGCGAGCAGCAGTGAAGATGAAGAGGCAGAAGGGACAGTGAACAGTGAAGAGGAAGAGGAGAGCTCACAGGAGTCAGAGCCTGATAGCCCCGTCAAACCTGTAAAGCGCAAACGTCCCACTGAGAAGGCCACTAATCCCAAAGCTAAGATAGCCAGTACCCCATCTAACGCACCGAAACGAGCTCCAGCAGCTATTGCACTCGACACAAAGTCTCGTTTGTCAGCCTTCTCTGCGCCAGACAGTTTTGAGAGCCAGACAAATGGATCTAGCGGCAGTAGTGGGGCAACAGTTTGGGACCACGAGAAGCTCGACTGGCTGCAGGATGGCAGGAGGAAAGACGGCAAAAGACGGCGTCAGACAGAGGATGACTATGATCCCACCAGCTTATACGTTCCAGAAGACTTTCTCAACAAAAACACTCCTGGCATGCGGAGGTGGTGGCAACTCAAAGCTGATATGTTTGATACAGTCATTTTTTATAAGGTGGGAAAGTTTTATGAGCTCTACCACATGGATGCTGTAATTGGTGTCAATGAGCTGGGACTGACTTTCATGAAGGGGACCTGGGCACATTCAGGTTTTCCAGAGATTGGCTTTGCACGTTTTTCAGATGTACTGGTTCAGAAAGGCTACAAGGTGGCTCGTGTGGAGCAGACAGAGACCCCAGATATGATGGAAGCACGTTGTAAGACCATGTTTAAACCCACAAAGTTTGACCGTGTGGTGAGAAGAGAAGTGTGCAGGATTATCACACGTGGCACGCAAACCTACAGCGTGTTGGACGGCGCTCCATCTGAGAGTCAGAGCAAGTTTCTGCTCAGCTTAAAGGAAAAGGCTGAAGAGGAGAGCTCCGGTTGCTGTCGTACCTACGGAGTCTGCTTTGTTGACACGTCTGTGGGTTATTTCCATGTGGGCCAGTTCCAGGACGATCGCCACTGCTCTCGACTGCGCACCCTGATCGCACACTTTGTTCCTGCTGAGGTGCTCTTTGAAAAGGGGAACCCATCAATTGAAACACGCAAAATACTGAAGGCCTCTTTGTCCTCTGCTCTGCAGGAAGGACTGAATGCAGGCACTCAGTTCTGGGATGCTCAAAAAACCCTCAAGACCTTTTCAGAAGAAGATTATTTCAGAGAAACTGCTGACAAGGAACAGGGGACAGGGAATAATTTTCTTCCAGCTCTTCTAAAAAATATGACCTCTGAGAACGATTCCTTGTGTCTCACCCCCAAGGAGGGTTATGAACTCGCTCTGTCATCACTGGGCGGATGCATTTTCTACCTGAAGAAGTGTCTGGTAGACCAAGAGCTGCTTTCTATGGCTAACTTTGAAGAATATGTCCCTGTTGATGTTGAGATGGAGAAAGCTGCTGGACCTGCAAGTTTTTTTGCACAGACGCGTCAACGGATGGTTTTGGATGGAGTGACACTGACAAACTTGGAGATATTTCAGAATGGTTCAGGTGGAACAGAAGGGACGCTGCTGGAGCGTCTGGATACCTGTTCAACGCCATTTGGAAAGAGGCTCCTCAAGCAGTGGCTCTGTGCTCCTCTGTGTAACCCCACATCCATCACAGACAGACTAGATGCAGTGGAGGATCTGATGGGAGCTCAGGCCCAGGCCACAGAGGTTTCAGACCTGCTGAAGAAACTCCCAGATCTGGAGCGTCTCTTGAGTAAAATCCACAGCATCGGCACTCCTCTGAAGGGCCAGGACCACCCTGACAGCAGAGCCGTTCTCTATGAGGAGGTGACCTACAGCAAACGCAAGATAGCAGACTTCCTTTCAGCCCTGGACGGCTTTAAAACGATGCAAGAGATTATATCTGTCCTCTCTCCAGTGTCAGGAGAGTTTAATTCGGCATTGCTCTGTCAAGTGGTGAATCTGAAAGATGAAAAGAATGGCCTTTTCCCTGACCTTTCAGCCGAACTCCAGCGCTGGGACACAGCCTTTGACCACCAGAAAGCCCGCACTACTGGGGTCATAACCCCTAAAGCTGGATTTGACCCAGAGTATGACCAGGCTCTGACTGGGATCAAAAACTGTGATCGAGAGCTGCAGGATTACCTGGACAGACAGAAGAAGAGGATTGGCTGTAAGAGTCTGACCTACTGGGGCACTGGGAAAAACCGCTATCAGATGGAGGTTCCCGATAGTGTCTCTGAGAGGAATATTCCTGATGAGTATGAGGTGAAGTCTACAAAGAAGGGCTGGAAGCGTTATGTGACAAAGGAGTCCGAAAGACTCTTCTCAGAGATGCAAGGATTTGAGGAGAAGCGAGATGCTGCTCTGAGAGACTGCATGAGGAGACTCTTCTACAACTTTGACAAGAACTACAAAGACTGGAAGACTGGTGTGGAATGCATGGCAGTGCTCGGTAAAAATCCTTTTTTTATCATTTTCTTTATGTACATCTGCTTTATATTTTACAAGTGGTGCAATGCAAGTAATTTTACTCAAGTCCAAGTATATCAAATTGTTTACAGTGCATAGTATTCCAGTATTTGTAGTTAATTTTCAGATTAGTGTTTTTCATCTCCTTTTGGTTCTGTGAACACATGGAAATGTGTTTGAATGTTTTTGATAATGTGAAAGATGATTTATGGGTTCCAAAAATTCCTATATTCTTAAAGCTAAATAAATGCTTTAAAATCCCTTTTGGATTAATTGGAACATCCACTGCCTTATTATTACTCATATTTATTGAAGGATCTGAATGCTGTTTCCATTTTTAGTTATGTGTCTCAGAGAGAATAGAGGTATTGTGATTCTTTCTGTCTGTTACCCTGGAAAGAAATGTGGTGTTTGGCCTATAAAACAAGTCTGCATTGCAGGTGTCTGCTCTGAATCCATTTCCTGCAAATTGAACCAGTACAGTTGTATTGTGTGCACTTGAGTTGATGTGTTTTATTCATTTCATTTGTGTTTGTAGATGTTCTGTTGGCTCTGTCACGCTACAGTCAGGGGGGAGACGGACCAATGACCAGGCCACAGGTGGTGCTCCCTGAGGCGGGTCACCAGTTGAACTCTTTCATTGAACTCACTGGATCCCGTCACCCCTGTGTCACCAAGACCTTCTTTGGGGATGACTTCATCCCAAATGACATCTTCATCGGCTGCCCTGGCACCAGTGAAGGCAGCGATGACGAAAAAAGCTGTGCTTCGTGTGTCCTTGTCACAGGCCCCAACATGGGTGGAAAGTCTACACTGATGAGACAGGTGCATGAATTATTAATGTGTTAATGCCATAAGGGTTGTGCTTTTGAATATAAATATAGAACAGCAGAACCATCACCCTTTAACAACAGGAATCTCTGCGGTGCTGCATTTTGCACTGCACAGTATTCAAATTACTGTAACTCCTGAACAGCTATCCACCAAATTCAAATGGCATCAGAAAGCTGAGATCTTGATCTTTCTGACACTATATAACAATTTATGGCAGCAATGTGGGACTGTTTCAGAGACTTCCACACAGGCTAAAAAACTATGAAGCCATAATAGGGATACTGAATGTTCTAGACTAAAAAAGCATGTTTGAGCAGATGTAAAACAGTAGAAAGTTTATTTCTGCAATCTCAAAAACTTTCATTATGGACATTTATATTTTCTCATTATAAATATGCTAAAAACTTCAAGTCCGTTTTTTTTTTTATTCTTTTTTACTAAAACACGCTGTTTTAAGCTTTTATTATTTATAATAATGATAATTAATGGCTAGATAATGAATGTTCAGTTCTTCCTGAAAACAAAGGTGCAAAAGCATTGGCAAAAAAGATATTTTCTGACACTTTTATTGCGAAGAAAACATGAAGACGCCTGGGCGGCCTTTTATAGTGGCAGTCTTAAAACGGTAAAATAAGTGACATCCCATGAATGTGAGTTTCACATCATTGTGGACAGGGTAGTGATCATGTGCTGTTTGTTTTGTGCAGTGTGGACTCATGATCATCCTCGCTCAGCTGGGTTGCTACGTTCCTGCTGAGAGTCTGCGCTTCACACCAGTCGACAGGGTCTTCACTCGGCTGGGAGCCTCAGATCGTATAATGGCTGGTAAAGTCACAAAGTCCTGTATCATACACTGTAATAATCTGAGCTTCCACTTCATGAGCTAAACTTGTATCATACTCATATGTGTCTTCTAGGAGAGAGTACGTTCTTCGTGGAGCTGAGTGAGACTGCCAGTATCCTGCATCATGCCACAAAACACTCACTTGTGCTTCTGGATGAATTAGGTGCATGTCTTTTTCATACTGACAGTACAGAGCCATCATCAGTGGGTTTGTTTGAGCTGTTCTTACTCCGTCTTGTCCTGTCTGTAGGAAGGGGCACAGCCACATATGACGGCACAGCCATTGCTAGTGCTGTTGTGAGGGAACTAGCAGAGAAGATCTGCTGTCGCACCCTCTTCTCTACACATTACCACTCCCTGGTCGAGGACTACGCCAACAACCCTGCTGTGCGTTTAGGCCACATGGTGAGTACATCCATAACAATAAAATGAAGCTGTCCTTTTATATACAGTATATTTTTAAGTGCACTCAACATTTAATGCCTCTCTTAAAGCAGTGGTTCCAACCTTTTTTGCTACATAAGCTCAAGTAGTCCTCCACTGACCATCCAAGTTCTACACTCAGCAATAAAAAAATAAGTGTCATACTAAAGAACCATCTACTGTTGAAATATTCTAACCTCTCTCATGAGTCTACAAGTTAAGCATACATTTAACTGGTGTTAAAGTTTGAACAATCTGCGTTTAAGAAGTCTTAGCATATGGTGTATTTAATATTTATAGTTCCTTGCTAGATGAAACATTCACATTACCTTAAGCTGTTAGTTTTGATATATTCTCAGCTGCAGCCTGTGGTGTTAAAGGGATTTCAATTCACTCATGTCAATATTCAGCCAAATGGTTATTGTCAGTTCTCTAATGATCAGCATAATGGTGGGTTGAAATCCCGTTTGCTTGTTTTTCTTTAACAAATGCTTGTGGATTTATGTAATTTTTTTATTACATTTTCTAACTATACTTCTGGTTCAGAATCATTGCCTCAAAGCAGTTGTTTGTTCAACTGCAGTGAACTCCCTTCTAATAGAACAGAATAACTCTGTATTTAGGTAATTTACTATTTGAGTTTTTCTATCATCCAAATGTCTTCAGGAAACAAAATGTGTATCTGGCAGCCTCCATAGTTTTTTTTTTTTTAAAAGCAGCTGTGTGGAGGACGATGGTTAAATATCTGAAATAGGCAGGTGTAATGCCTGGTTGTTTAGTGTCTTCACCATGTATTATCACTTTCAGGCTTGCATGGTGGAGAATGAATGTGAGGATCCAAGTCAGGAAACCATCACATTTCTGTACAAGTTCATCGGCGGTGCCTGTCCAAAGAGCTACGGCTTCAACGCCGCTCGGCTAGCCAGCCTGCCCGAGGAGGTCATCCAGTCAGGTCACAGGAAGGCCAGAGAGTTTGAGAAGAGCACCATCAATCTGAGACTCTTCAAGTATGTTACACTGACCCTAACCAAACCAGTGCCCCGGATTTACTCTATGGGCTTATTGTGATTGATTTTCCACTATTTTTCTTTATAGGAAACTCTGCCAGTTCACTGAAGATGCCACACTGGGGAAAACACACTTTGCATGTCTCGTTCAGATGAACACACTGTAGTTGTGTTATTTTTGTCACTGTTAAAATTCTGTTCACTTAGTACTAGAAAAAAACACTACTGTAATGAGCTAATAAAGTTTATTTTTAAAAAAATGACAATGTTTCATCTAGGAAATTAAACCCTTTTAATTCACGCTAGCGCCTACATAACGGTTATTGAATACTTCACAATATATTAAGTCTAGATGTTATGATACATGCATACATTTCAGTCTGTATGAGAACCCACAATCACCAGTACACATGGATGGGGGAGAGGGGTAATGAAACCATATAGCGCTGTATATAGATACTTGTCTCAGCTTCAGTAGAGTAAAAGCCTTTAAATTCTCCAGCAACATTGGTGAATAAAAAAAAAAAAAAAACCATCAAAATTTTTCATGCTTTCACAAGACTTGTCTCTTTCACTCTGAACCTAAATAGTGAGAAAATGTCCCATTGAAAGTAACTCGGAACTGGTTAAAAAGCAGCATGGACTTGACAGAAATAAGACCAGTAGATTTGTTGCTCGCCAAATGAATCATGAATAAGATGTAGCTTTTGTTTTACTCTGAATCTAGATGCCATTAGATACACTCCTATCAGGTGCATAACAGCATCTTAACCAGCAAAGTATTATGTTCTAAATGAGGAGCATGACAAAACTAAAATAAAATGTCACATTTATGTCTACATTTGACTTTTTGGTCAAGTTGCGGTTTAAGCTGAAACTGAATTAACCTGTCAAACAGAAATGATGCATAGATTATATAAATCCAGACACTTCCCTTGTGTGAAGCAATTCTAATCCAACCATATGATTTTGTATCAAGTCTTGTGAAAGCACATTTCAGCATTCATCTATTTTTCTGTATTGCAAATGTAAAAGTCAACATTGCTGGAGAAAATGTGTAGTGTTTTCCTCTCTTTTCTCTGATCTCTTTCACAGAAAGAAGTTAGATACTGTGACATGAGTATAATTACAGCAATTCTAGGGTATAATAACCAAAAAAATTAACACATTTAATAAAATAAAGACATTCAAGTACAGTAAGATTTTTGCATGAAAATACAAAACTACACAAAAAGCATTAAAATCAAATCTCAACAGTTGTTTCAAGGGGGAAAAAAAAAAAAAGCTGAAGTGCTAGGTCATTTTTCCCGTACATCTTATACGAGCACGTCGGTTGCTCAGTGATGGAAGCATTATTGTACTGGGGCCTTTGCCTCCATGTGAAGTTACTGTATGCCTCTTCTTGCTGAGCATCTGTCCACGCTGGGTCTGTACATGACTGCAGTATCTTGGTCTTCTGCGTCTTCAAGACCAATGAGTCTCGTGGCTTTTGTCTGTTTCGCACCAGTGTCACTTACTTGACCAACCCAACACACCCACAAACCCTGAGTCAGCTGCTCCTCTGCTCTGTCCCACTGATGACACCTTTTCTGTCAAATAACTGAAGGAAAACAAAAAGCGAGGCATCCATGAACGGGTTTTTTTCTCTAAATGACTCCTTTTAGCATATTTGTGTCCAAGTCTCTTTAAAATTCACTGTATATTCTCTGTCAAAGTGAATCTGTACTTAAAGTTTAGATTTCCACTTCAGAATGTAAAGTGTCTTTAAGTCCATTACTGCTGAAGCGCCAACGACCTGAAGCCTTGAGCTCAGTTGTGCTGCAGTGTATTGGACTCTATAGGGGGAGCCGAGTCATACAGTGTGTCTGTGTCATGAGTCGGCTCTCCAGCTAATGTGCAAGGATTTGACAGCGTCCCGGCACCGCAGTCACAGAAGAATCTGTAGGTGGAGAGAAGAGAGTAACTCAGAACATGATGATCGACTATGTTTTATACCAAGAAGACATCACTGGACAATAGATTTTAAAAGAGTTACCTAATTTTGTATTTATAAAATGAAGACTTCTTTGTTAAGCTCAGAATAAATAAAAAAAAGATATAGACTAACATTCATTTTTGCATCAGCTATCGGCCAAAATGTCATTTTAAATACATGTATCACAGGTAAACACTGGTAAATATATGCTGTATTTAACATAATGGCAAACATTTGAGGAAAGCCAGAAAAAACAACTACATTATTTATCTTTTGTGCCTCCTTTTAGCACCTTGTCAATCATCTTAGAGCCGTGACATTTATGTTGCAACTCACTGAGGAGTCGTGGAAGTGGAAGACACCATTTCATTTGGTTAGAAGGGATCAATTAAAACACACCTATCATGTCTAATGAACTCCACGTCGTGTCCTTGGTGACACTTCTTGATACAGTTCACACAGATGGCGTTGCGGTCTGTTGTGTTACAGGTATGACACCTGTAGAAATCCAAGATGATGCACGGGTAAAAATCTAAATTCGACCTAGGAACATATGAACTCATTTTTGAGTTTAAACTTGAATTACCTGTAGAAATCGTGCATTGGGTAGCTGGTGTAACTTGAAATCTTGTAGAGGCACTGACCTCTGCTTACAGCCTTTTCAATGGCATCTTGATTGTTCATTATCTTATTATCTAGAGGGAAAAACAAGGACCTTGTAAACTATTTGATTATTTTAATCTTTGAACAGGCAATTTTAGTGTCACTGAGGGGAAAAAAAAAAAAAAGACAGTTGAGAATAAATACCTTTCATTGTAACATTGACACCAGATGCAAGAAACAACCCTCCAAACCGGTTGTTGAAGATCTGATTGCCCTCTAGAGTTGCTGTGGCATGATTGGTGATCTCAATACCTAAAACATGCCAATTTCAAACAAATACAGTGGATAGATTTACTAGTTCTTATTAAAATGAGATTTAGTAATGCACAACAGTTTGTTTACACAAACATTTCTTACCGTGTTAAAAAGCCATAATAATTACGCATAAAAACTGGAATGGTTTTAAATAATGACGGACTGTAGGCCGTGTTCTGGTACTACCCACCTGCAGCAAAGCCATCAAATATCCTGTTTTTCCGCAGTACAGGGTGGCTGTTGGTGCTAATGAGGACTCCTGCTTGGGCGTTTCGGAAGATGTCATTTTCTTCTAGCAAACCTGGAAACCAAAAACAGACTGTCAATCAAGAGATAGATCGTCCATAGTATCACAAAACTAAACCTATTTATACTTTTAGAGGTGGAAATAGCTCTGACTATATTATTATTCTGGAAGAGGTGGAAAAATACCTCTGGCTTGTTTACGTTTCTTTAAACAATTGTCTTTGGTGGCACATAGCCCAGGATGGTACTTTTGCAAAATAGTGTTGATGGGGATTTGTTTTGGTGGAATGTGGAGAGACGAGCTGTGGAATTAAAAAGCTAAATCCGCTCAAAAGACAACCCCACATGAAAAGATAAAAAAAAAATGTAGGTCAACTATCAGATATGACTTTTACAATGTAGGTTGCTGCTGTTCCCTATAGTGAGGGGGACTTTGAAATTAGTAACATGCAAACACCATAAGGGCAGGAGGATGTTGCCTGACAGTTGCCAATGGCAGGCTTAATACTGCCAGACTGTTTTTTAGTCAGACTAGATCATCAATCATCAACTGGCATAACATGCAATGATTATGCCAATAAATCAAACATTAGAGGGTATTTAAGGAGGCAAATGTGTCTGTTAAATCTAATATTTTCCAGTATTTACATTTTTGAGTGCAGCTGACTAACTATACTGTCTAGTGTTTCAAAAATCATTTTTATTCCAAAATTTGAGATGTAATAAGCTTAAAAATTAAACAAATATTTTCCAGCATATGAAGAAGGTTGTCTAGCACTCAAAGCACTTCACAGCATCCACGCAATGAATGAAGTCTAGTTTCTAGAAACCCTAGAGGAGATTTCTTATGACCTGCTCCAGTAGAAGTCATTTTTGACTCTATCCGACTGCATTTTAACAATATCCATGCTTTTCTAAGGCTTCAACTTTTGTATTATAAATTGACATGTTACCTCTTCCTCCGTTGAATATGCAGATCCCCCCATCTCTCCCATCGTGGATCTTATTCCTCCGCAGGGTCGGGTTGCTGTCCGTCTTGATCCACACTCCTGCCATAGCATTGTCAAAGATCTCATTGTCCTCGATAAAGCCTAAGCCTGAAAAAATACATTCACGTTTCATCATCAGGGCTATAAGGGGAAACGACTGGTGATATTTATCAAAATAAAGTGATCAATATAGAAACAACCAAGAAAACATAAGCATCCAAGAGAAAAAGAAGTCTGCTTCACCTTACCTGAGTTGTAAACCAAAATGCCACCATTCTGGCCTCCCCAGATCTTATTCCGCCTGATCTTGGGATTGCTACCAGTTCTGGAAAAAAAAAAATAAAGAAAAGTACACATGAAAGCTAGCTGATGAACCACTGCACTTGCTGCATAGTGCCTACCTACAACAGAACATTTCATTATAACATTTATTTTCCACCAACCTAATCTGAACTCCAGAGTACATGTGATTGTAGATGTCATTGTCTTCCAGCACACCGTGGCCATTGTCATAAAAGTAGACCCCAACCTGTTGAATGACAAGAGTAAAAGCCCAGTTCGGATAAGATACTTGATAAATGTTTTTTTACTCAAGACTGCTTAAAAGAAATCCTCAACTACTGCAGTTTGTGACATCTGACATCTTAGGTGTATGTCAGGTACAGCATACATGCAATCAGATCAATACATCGGTTTGTCTGAAAGTTGTCACCCTGCACTTTCTCATCACTTGACTCATTAGCAGCCTGTAATCTTACCTGCTTCCCACTGTGTATCCTGTTCCTCCTCAGGACTGGCGTGCTGCCTGTTGTCACCCACACTCCTGCCAGTGTGTTGCTGTACACTTCGTTCTCCTCTATGACGCCTTGTCCTTTTTCATGCTGTTTGATATAAAACAGCCATGCATAGAACAATAAGTGAAAACAATCCATGACACAGAATGACTATTGACACAGATGACATTTTATGATAACCTCATCACCAGACCTTCAGCAAAACATTTATATTGTTTGCATAAGTGCATGAAAATATTTACCACATATATGCCGCCATGCTGGCCATCATGAATCTTGTTATGTCTAACAATAGGACAACTGTTTGTCCTGATCTGGATTCCTGCCAAGGCGTTACCGTAGATGTCGTTTCCTTCAATGAGGCCTCGGCCATCACCAAAAATATAAACTCCACCTTGGTTACCATTAAAAATGGCATTACCCCTGTATTCAGACAAAACACATTTTAGAACATGACACAATACCATACTTTTTAATTTAAAACATACTCTGACAGTCCGGACACACTAACCGTATTGTGGGGTCACTGTTAGAGGTGATCCACACGCCAGCAAAGTTATTTGCATAGATCTTATTTTCGATGAACTGACCACGGCCCTTTTCATGAACATAGATTCCCCCAGTCTGGCCATGATGGATCTCACAGCGTACCACTGTTGGATTAGCGTATGCCTTCACCTCAAAGCCGGCTATACGGTTCCTGTGGATGTTACAGCTCTCAAAATAACCCTGCAGATAAAAAGGAAAATATAAAATTAATTCACGCCCTACATTTCAGTCCACAACCAAGTGACTAACAGAGTGAATCAAGACGTTAAAGCCCTTTCCTCTTCCACTGTGACTATACAGCTGCTCTACAACAGTATGCTGTAGATAAATACACTTAACAGGTCTAAAACTACAGACATAATGATACATATTCATATTCATAAGAACTTAAATGGGGTGATGACTGCGATTCATACAGCCATGTCATAACAATAACACAGCAGCATTTCTAAGAGACACGCGTATCATAACATATGAAAAAAATGCACTGCACAAGACACCATGAACATGAGTTTGAGGAGTTGCCCAGTACTTATCTGACAGTAAATGTATTGCAGGTGTTTCATACAGCAAACTAAAAGTAAATGCTTAGAAGGGTTAAACTACTACACTGTTCTAAATGTGGTTTGTGTACTGTACATTTGCAAATTCTACTGCATGTCACAATTTGGTTTTTTTTACTAGAATTTTACAATTGTTGAATATTAACTTTTAAACTGTATTGGTCATTTTGTAGGTTCTTCTTTACCCTTTAATTTCTTAAGTGTGGTTTACATTAAAACCTCTTACAGATCTCAATTACATCCCTACATATAAATTTGTTCAATTTTCTTCATGTGTTCTGCATTTACCACAGTGAAATGCATACAATAGATATACAATAAAATAGCAGTTGACATATACAGACAATCATATTTGATTTGCATGAAAAACACTGCAACATAATTATTAGTGTTAAAACATTTATAGTCCACATGAGCAGAACTTAGTATTTCAGTAGACACACTTAAACATGTCTAAATGTGCTCTGAAGGTGAACCAGACAGTCTAGAGACTCAACGGTATCTTACCATGCCATGGTCAAATGTAAAAACACCCACGTCTCTCCCGTGGTGAATATGATTCCGTCTGATGATTGGGTTGCCATGGTTTTTCACCCAGATGCCAGCCAGTGCGTTGTTTGAGATCTCATTGTCTTCATAGATTCCCTGGAAGAAGAACAAGACATTTTTCATGTCAATGATTATTCTGGTAAAAGTGACATCTTGAAATAACCCAATTAAAAACTGTAGTGCTTAATAGTTTTGGCATAATTTGGAAAAAAATTCCTCTATTACCTTTCAGCACATTGTACTTTAAGTAGTCTGAGAGGAAACAGGGAATCTATGCACTTGTACTTTGAGCTGTAAAAAAAAATCTGTTCCATGACACAGACTCTGTCTAATCACAGGTATTTTCAGACAGGCATGTGGATGAAATACATGACCAATGGCTGCAATTACTTATGGCTGATCAGATTCCATCAGACTTCCCTTTTCCACAATGGTGTGAAACAATGTCAGGTTGTGTGTATTTCACGCCCCTGATCTCAGAATTGCATGCTGGTTTCATAGTCACCAATGAATTACAGCTGCAGGAGCTATTATCCTTTAAGGGTTAACTTAATAACTAATTAAAACGAGAGAAAAGTATGAGTTACCTGTGCATGGTCAGTGATGTAAAGTCCAACATTTTCACAGTCACTGATGTTGCAGTGCTTGATTGTGGGACAGGCACCCTGACCACTGACACAGACAGCCGACCCCACTGAAACAAGCAGCATCAAGGTTTAGTAATAAACCAATATGCGTGTCTATCTTTAAAGAAGACCAGCAGTATTACCTGTACATGTGCTTCGTATGATACAGTGGTCAATGATGGGGCTGCAGTTGACTGTGATCTCCAAGCAGTGATGTGCATTGTGGTGTTGGGCGGATTTATCATCAGGATTGAACTGCCATGGACACAAAAGGAGTTAGTAACTTTGACTGACAAAAGTAGATTTAGAAATAGGTTATTCATTCAGTTGGTTAAATAATTCACCCAATGCAACAAAAAAGAAAAGAAGTCATCTCACCCTTATAGTCATGTATCCAACGTAAGCATCTTCAGAGCCTTCCATGAATACAAATGTTGAATCTCTGGTATTCTCAATTATAACTTTCTCTCCTACTTTTCCAGGAGCTGTGTGATAATAAGAAATTATAATCTAGACTCAACAAATACACCATGAATATGAATTATGAGTTCACAGTCGATCCACACACAAACCCGTACCAGCTCCGATCATGGTGATAGGTGACTCGATATAGATCCATTCATCGGTGTAAATACCAGAGTGGACGAATATCAGGCCATCAAAGTGGGGCTCCTGACCTCCTCCAAGAGCATCCTCAATGGTGTCATAGTACTAAAAAATATGACATGTAAGCAATTGAATGATTTTAAATGAATAAAATGGGAACAATCTTCAAAATACTGCAAACAGTTCACTTACAAACATGTTCTCTCTCCCTTTGTATCTGGCCGGATTACTGTAGAAGTGTTCTGCAAAGCCTGGTTTAACATGTGCTCCTTTATACTGTAAAATAAATGTCAGCATTATTATTTTTGTTATTCATTATGCAGAGAACATATATTTCCTAAATATGACATTGCCATGCCATTACATTTTCAGCAAGACCTGTTAAAAGCCATCACTCAAGAGATGCCTAAAACAGTTCTGTGCAGGAAACACAATCCTAAAGGTCGATGATTCACTAAGGAATGCAATTTAAACACACAGTTCTTTTCTATGCCCTGCATAGTGAATGTCATCATAATGGCCTCTGTTGCTGCCCTTTTGCATGGCATTAGCCAACTGTACACAGAGGACTTAAAGCCACGAAGAAACAACTTTATGCAACAAATATATCACTGTAAAGATTAAAAGATGGTAAAGAGGGTTTAATTTATGTCTACTTCAGTTTGGAAAGCTGCACTGGCCTCCTCTACTGCAAACTAACACTACTGCATATTTACCATAAATTATCTTGATAACCATTAAACACAGAGCATTACTCCAGGCACTGCTGGAGATGCCCACCAGTAAAATATTAAATCAATGGTGTGCTTACAGTAAAATATAAATTCTAATAAATCACTGTTAATTGAGTCAATAGTTAAATCTTAAAAGAAATGAAAGATGTGTTTATTAAGTCAGCAATTAGTTAAGTCCATGGTAGGATACATACCAGCTGCTGAAAACTTTCCTTCCACGGGTTTGGCTGCTCATATTCCTCTGGGTTTATCTGGTAGAACTTCCCTGCCTCTGGGTGCATCATGGGTCGTGTGTATTCAAAAACCTCCATATACAGCCGTTTCCTGAAACACAGAAGGCACAAAGACCATGAGCACCATTTGCATTTGTGGTAGAAGGTCTTTGTTTACAACAGAGTAGCTTTTGTGCATCAGACTAAACCATCAATATGTGTGATGATCAAGACATGTTTAGTTTAAACTTAACAGTACATAACTAAATCAAAATGAAATAACCCACCAATCAAAGTTTGAGAATATTGCATATGCACAGGCTTAAGCTACGACCACTGAGTCTCACCAGAGGATGGGGTCATTAGCGAGCTCACTGAACCTCTTGCACACACATGCAGCGCGGCACAAGTCCTGCTCCAACAGGTAGGAGAAGATCTTTAACACCACTTCATCTGGAAGCTTCTCTTGCAAATATTGCTCAGCTGGAGCTGCTGGGGAGGGAACATTTAGAACCATTCAAAATGGCAAACCAGGTTTTGAAGGGGACTGCAAAGCCACCGTTAATTATGGATATTTGTTGCAAGGGAATTACAAGAATGATCACTGGTCACCACAGTTTTGATTATGTGTAAAAATTATAAGCATATTCTTGTTTTTACTTCAGTGTTCATAAGCACTGATGGTGTACATATGTTTTAAAAAAAAAATACTTATGAGGGCTGGTACAGTTGGAGTATTATGATTTTTTTTTAAAAATATATAACCTACCCCATTCTAACACACTGTTCCAATGCTAGTCAATTAAAATGTGTGCTGTGCTTTAAACGCCTAAATATACATGTTACTGTATTAAAAGCTAAATACGGTGATGTGTAATCCAACTAATTTTTACAACAAAATATCACTTTTAAAATCTACAATTCTTCTAAATGACAAATTGCAATTCAAGTATTGTGATATTTTGTTTCTTATATACCTCCACCTAGGCACAGCAGACACCAGTATTTTACTGTATATTTTAATCAATATACTGGTCTTGAAAAAAGCAATTAGCAAACGTAGTGACAAAAATACACCCTTGTGATTAATACAGGTGAAATGATTTCTCAAATTATGTGTTCCTAATTACCTGGTAAATCCTGACACTTTCCTGAAACTCTGGGGCGCTTGGGTCGGTGTCCAAAGTTTTCTGTCATTGAAGTGGAAGCACCCTGTCAATTACAAACATGCAGTATGCATTTGTTATTAAGTTTTATCAAAGTCAGTTATAGATTCATATCATATTTTCATGGCCCCTATGACTTCTTTGATAAATCTGCAGTTCTGATTATTTACTAAATAACATACCTCCATGTTTGTCTTTGTTGGACACACTGTTCTCTTGGGTAGAGACTTTCTTCTAAGTTGGTAGGGACTATTCTGAGCTCCTGGACCGGATTCTTCTGCAACCATATCTGCAGGAACGTCCTCATCTGCAAATGGTAGAAAAGAAAGAAAATTATGTATCTTTGTCAAATCACTACAAAAGAATAAAGATAAAACATAAAAAATGACAACAGCATATTAATGATGTAGCAACTGCTGAATGATGGAGAAAGTACTATAAAACCCAATTTGTATCCATGTCTTGTCCTATGTGATTTAATCTTCACTGCTGTCATCAAGTCCTGAAGCATGTGTAGCATGATCTAATCACTGGCATAAAGTGCGCTTTGCTCCAGTTTGGCTGAATGACCTTTTAAAGCACTGTATAGAGTATTTAGTTGCAAATAATCTGAAACAATTGCCCAAACAATTAAGTCAAGGAACAAAAGCCCAGAAAAAAACACAATCTTCATTACCTGCTCTGTAAAACTAATACATCTTATCAAACAGCACAGAATAAAAATAGCACTAATCCTAAAATAAGTAATATCATTTATGACATGATAAGTTGACCCCAACCCTTAGAGGCAAACCCTCTCTGCCTGGCTGTTGCTCTGGTTGCAAACATGACTCCTAGGCTACTAAGCAAGTAACCACTACAAACATGATCTAAGTGAGTTAAATCTTCTTGGTATCTGGACACCAATAAAATCAATGTATAGGTTACCTGTCTGATTTAATCAACACATCAAATCCAGAAGTGGTGCATCACTTGAACAGTTTACAGTGCAACTGTATTAGTTAAAAACTTTATTAAGCACACGTGTTGGAGGTTCACTGAACAATAAAAAAAACGTTCATGATGAAGTAAATATTTAAAGTCACTGAACAGCAATACTGATGGTTGAGTCCTGCATCAAGGATAGGTGGGTTTTTGATCTGTTAGCCTTCTTTATAAGGGACATTTGATCTTCAATGTTCAATATATGTTGGATAGAAGAAATTGGGGGGATTGTCAAATTATTAAGTATTAAATTAACATCATCAACTTTAACTGTAAATTAGCTTCTGAGTTAACAATAACTAGAAATTTATCCCTTAGATTAAGCCATTTAACGGATGCTTTTGAAGTGCAACATTACATGTCATTAGTCTTCCTAAAAACGCAGTACCCCATGCATCAAGTACAGTTCTATGATTGATTAAGTTGTTAATACTGACAGAGTAACTGCAACTAACTATATCTGAGGAGCAACCATATCTACTACAAAAATTGCAGCCAGTGTCTCCTGTCAAAATGCCGTTTGTTGTTACACAGCTTTACTCAAGAAAAATCCACAAACATTAAGTGCATCAAATGTAATTGTAACCCTAATCCCAATGTATGCACATAACATTTAATGTTAATGCTGCAGAGTCTGTGAAAGCTGGGGGCTTTTACATACGTCAGGACGCAGATAGCTAGCCAAACATGCTAATCATAACAGCTAATGCAGGCTAGGTTTAGGTAGCATGCTACGACAAACCACTTTGTGTATCCTTCCCTTCGTTTGTCACCACTTATTCAAGCAGACCCTCATTTATCACTCGTAGTTTTCACATGTAATCTAATGTTTGGTATCAAAAATAAGAAGCCAGACTGGTTGTGAGGTCAGACGAGTGAAAGAACGACAGAGCAGAAGCAAAAATCAAGCAAAACAAAGCGCGGCCCGAGTGCTAGGTACAAACACAAAAGCCTCGGTATTTCCTGAAACCACAGCGACGTTTAGTTCCTGCCGTTAGCCACCCACTGTTTTACCACGACGACATACGTTATCATACTGTTAGCAGCGCTTATGGACACAAACGATAACTCCAACTCCGTCACCTTCGTAAATCCACTGTTCAGCCCCAACGCTCCCTGTTTGACAAGTCGTCTTGTAATGCTAATGCTAGCTTAGCAGATCTTACCTCTTTCCTGGTGGTTCCTCTCCGGCTGCACCGGGCGCGGCCTCGATACTCGCCTAGGTCTTCTGCTAACGTTGCTTGCTCTGACGGAGTTCATTTGGGTGTTGTTAATCTTAAGGAAATGTCGAAGCCTTCACAGCAGAAGAGGCGACGCTGGATACATCATCTATGTCTTTTTCTTCTGCATTGTACGATCTGCCGTCATTCACCGCGGCTCCCGAAAAACGTCTGGCTGTGTGTTATTCCCGTTCCCCTGCACTGGTTTTACGCCTAGCCCCGTTCTACTGGAGCAGGAGGAGCCATAACAGACAGTCTCAGTCCGTCAGGCCTCAGTCACACATCACATGGGTGGAACTCTCGCCGTCACGTCGCACTGTCCGTGCAAAGCGCTCAATTCAACTGTGTTTGCATACATTCTATTCACTTCCACGGCGGATAAGGGAGCTTACAGTTTTGGACATCCTCTTCTGTTTTTAACTTCACTTAACCACTTAAATAATCATGCTGGTACTGGTTAACAACATCCGACTGACATTAATGGGACAGATCAAAACACAGTCTGCCCAGGTCCAGCGGCACCGATCGTTTATTATTTCATTTATTGAGAAGAATCAAATATTTCTTAACCCATAAAGACCCGGTGCTACTTTTCTGGTAGTTACCAAATGGATTTTTTTTTTTTTTTTATCTTTATTTAACCTTTCCCACGTGATTTATCACTATTTATTATAATATTACCCTCTGCATTTTGCATTTTTTACTGTAAATCGTGTATTCAATATCCTGTATTTAATTTAGATGTTCATGAAAACTCACAGTAAATTCAAAGTTTATTATATCAAAATATAAAAAAAAAAAAAAAGAATAAAAAGTGACTTTTTCAGCAAATATATCCTTAACCAAGTGTCTCCATCCACTGTCATTTATCAAACTCCATGGGCTTTACTGGTGAATCAATGTTGTAGAAGATCACAGTGTTTCCATGGTAACCACAGAGCCTCTGAACATCCAAATGGGTCATACCTGATGACCATGAAAAGATGACAAACTGTATTTTACACCAATCATTTACATGTATTAATAGAATTAGTGGATCAACAGTATTAGATATTTTAGATCAGTAGATGGTTTTGGTTGCCAGTAGATGTTTGGGTCTTTATGGGTTAAGATACAAATTAAGCAGCAAAACTTATAGACCATAGGTGTCAAACTCATTTTACTTCAGGAGCCACATACAGCCCAATATGTTTTCAAGTGACCAGTAAAATAATAGTCTTTAAATAATAAAAACTCTAACTTTATTGCAAAAAACTGCAATTAAATAATGAACTATCCTCTCACAAAAAATGTGAATAACCTGAAAAACTTGAAATTTGTTAAGAAAAATAAGTGACATTTTATACCTCATCTTGTTTATTTTGAATTAGAGAGCACAGTGGCACAAAGCATTTAGTAACAGGCATAATATTGTTAAAATATGGAGCTTGTAATTTGGAACTGAAATGAGTTTGACACCCTTGTCTGTTATTTTTTTCAGTGTCATTTTTGCACTTTGCAAATTCATCCTGTGGACCAGTTTGGAACTTTTCATGGGCCATTTTTGCCCGTGGGCTGTATGTTTGACAACCCTGATTTCATGAGATAGGCTAATGGGCTAAAATAATGAGTTAGAACAAAAAGCTGTCGTTATCCATATTGAAAGTGTGACTGTTCAACAATGATAAAATCAATTCAAGATTTCTCACTCTGCCTGTTTCCATTATTCCTTATTCCTCAAACAGAGGAATTATTTCAGCTCAAAATAGCCACAAGGAATCAAATGATGAAAATCTCTGAATTGCTTTTACTGGAGTAACATTAATAGGATTTACCCTTTGTTTTTAGCAAAGTATAGCACATTAAAATTATTCACCTGTATCCAAATGGTGTGACATTTTGCCATGTAAAAATGTGGTCTTTTGTCCTGATGGTGGTGCTATCACACCTGATCAGATGAACACAGTGTCTGACACAATTTTAATGCCAATCTTAAGTAGTATTTTGATTGCTGCAGTCAAGCATAATTGTAGTTTCTGAATAAATGTTTCTTCTTTATTTTTGGGAGAATAGATTTAACCCAGTAAACAGTCTAATTATGCAGTGTGTAAGATCACATAAATGACTTTGTTTTGTTGTCAGTACTGGCATCTGCATCTGCATCTACATGTTTGTTCTTATATTTAGCCTTTCTTGGCATGCTCATGTGTGACTTTATTGTGAGCATTATTTGTTACTTAAATAAACATACCATTGCAATTTACAGTCTAACTTGCACAGCAGTGTGAATGTCCACTAGATGTCTCTTCATCTCTATCTGAGTACTTACCACATGTGTCTGCCCATCACATGATACCACACAATATCTCTCAGTCTATCTCTATTGTCTGAATGGAGCTTTCACTTGGAGATTTTTAGTCTCACTGGTTCTGAAGTAATTTTCGTCTCATATACATCAGTGTTTCCTCCTGGTAGTCATTCTAAATCATAATCATTTGTTTCCAGACCTCTTGCATCCGGATGCTGCCATGACAATGACATTGTTTGTCACACTGATAATATTAAGTAGTCTGTTACAATGATAAATGATCTCGTGTCTGTATCCAAAAGCACAGGTCTGTACTGTCCATCAAAAATAAAACCTCAGTAACTGAATCACTTATTGTTTGTTGTGATTATGAAAAAAAAAATGTTTTTTTTTTTTTCCCTGGTTAAAATTAATGTAGCGACAAAATGTTAATTACTTCAGTTCTAATTGTCTTTTTTTTGGCTGGTCCAAGAAAAAAAAATATAGACTCACAACTTTAAAATATTCATCCAGAGCAACACTCCACAATATACTGTAGCATCAGAACTAATTTAATGCCTTTTCATAAGCATTTGTCTGTCTTTTGTATATATGTTTTGAAAGTTAAGGATTGAAATATACCCAAACCCTATCAGCAGGACCATCTGTGATTTGTTGATCTCTGGTCATTGACCCATCTGTGTGAGATTGTCTGTCTGATGAGGTTAATGATGACTGACCTCATGGATGAAGATATCACAAGTCAACTGAGTCTTGTGCTGCCACATTGTTCTAATAAAATACCTCCTCTTGCAGTCCTTGTTTTATGTCATTCATTTTTAAATCTGTAATTTTATGCGGGCTGATGTCTATTATTATATGAAGTTGTTTGCTTTTTAAATTGACTTGTTTTATTTAGTTCTGGTATAAAAAAGAAACCTTTGTTTATATTATGATCCTCCAAGGGGTCGTCTTTTCACCAACTCAAATATTATGTCAGTGTTCATCATTTCAGTTTTCTATAACATAATCACCTGTCAGTGTAAAAAATCATATTACAATGTACTCTTTTACCTGAGCTTAAAACACGAAGAGCTTCACTATGAAGATATCTGTTGTTTTTAACACTAATCTGTTAGAGACAGCAAGGCACATGTGTTGGCTTGGTAACCAATCTAGTATCCAGTGGCAACAGAGGTCTATTGAATGCTGGGTGGCTCTGTATTGGCTGGTGTGCCCACCACTCTTTAGTGTCATCAAGTCACAGAGGCACATCCATATAACAGCGCTGAATAATGCTAGGTTTGTGTAATATTTAGCTCAGCAGTCAATATCTGTGTCTGTGAGATTGGGGAAGGGTCACCCTACCACTGATACTACAAATGCTCTTTGTGTCCAACAACTTAATGTATTGACCTGCAGGAGGTAGCACTGTCTTTTTTTTTGCCACCCTTTCTCTATCTCTGTTTTTCAATAAGATGCAGACTCACCAGATCACAAAGTCTATGTCAATGGCCTTACTTCAAATAACCACTTTCTTTGCATTATGTATGCTCAAGAAACCTGAATGTGCTTCAGTGCCTCTACTCTTAGTCATCATTAAGTCCTATCTATATCTGAAGGCATCCACTGGAGCAGAGGCAGACACAACAGGATAAGCGTCTTTGTCTCAGACTCCTGTCTGTCAGAGACACCCCCCTCCCTGCCTTTCCTTTATTTGGGCGGCTGTTAGAGAGAGGGCAGATGGCTCATTACCATAAATAGGACAGAGAGAGAGAGAGAGAGAGAGAGAGAGAGAGAGAGAGAGAGAGAGAGAGAGAGAGAGAGAGAGAGAGAGAGA
>JAPQRP010000009.1:13576032-13588549 GCA_037367295.1 Apogon hyalosoma | reverse complement strand
GAGAGAGAGAGAGAGAGAGAGAGAGAGAGAGAGAGAGAGAGAGAGAGAGAGAGAGAGAGAGAGAGAGAGTGAGTGAGGGGGCCGTGCACATCGACCAACAGGACCATGGTGCCCAAAACCAAGGAAATGGGAGGCCGTTGCTAGGAGAAAGGAAAGACAGCTTTATGGCAACACAAAGCTGATTCCCCCATCCGACCTCATCTTGTTCCCGCCCCCTTGTTCCCTGCTCTGGGGACCGAGCCTGAATCTGCCGGTCGGGGACAGATGGTCGATGGGCCCCACCGTCTCTACAGCTGGACACAGGCTACACCGACACAGTCAGACCTGGCAGGACTGAATCACACCTAATCCTGTCCAACCTATGAGGAGCAAGAGCAGAAAGAGCTGAAACCCAGGCCATCAGCTAAGAATAGATCCACACTTGTTGCCCACAGGGAAAGTGCTTGCACAATAATATGTTCAGAGTTTGTCTTTAATAGTATAATGCACTGGTAAGATCGAGCGTCAATCACTGAGGATAACCACAGATTGTGTTTTCACTCTCACTCTTCCCGCTGTTATCTAATTTCTGAACAATTAAGAGCAATGATTTGGACATGTGTAGGGGATTTCTAAAATAAAACACCCACCTACACAAGCATACACAAAAATAACATGAATGACTGGGAAAAAGAGAAATTAGAATTGTTTTCCTGTCACTGTTATTTTTAATCTTCCTTGTTTTTGCTAATCACACTAATTCACTGACTGTTTAACATATCCATCTATACATATATTAACGGTCTACTAAAATAGTGTGTGTGTAGAGTGATGGGAGGGACTATTTCCAATATGGAAAGAAACGTAGACACCACAACTGAAACAATAGCACATCTGCTCTCTCAGGACCTCTGGTTAAAAGGGCAAGTGCAGCCAACTGTCACAACAACAGGAAATAAGTAAAATCAATTTAGAAAATCTTTTTCAAGGGAAGTAATGTTTGAAATAATTATGATCATTATAAAATGGTTGTTGTGTGGTAGTTTGCTTTATGATTTTAAACAACACATCAATATTATGTTAAAGTTAGGTTAATAATTAAATAATGTCATGCCAGTAAGTTTAATACATTTTACTTATTAATGTGTGGGTAAAGGATGGGTAGCATTATTTTGTTTATCCATCATATTTAGGGAAGACAAATGGGAAACGCAGGGGAAAAATAAGAGCACGTGAAAAAAAAGTGTGGCAGAAGCATGACAAGTAAGCAGAAAAGAGGCGGTGCTGCATCACCTAGCCATCCGCCCTGGTTGCATAGGAACACGAGGGCTATGCCTACCCTGCAGACACACTCCTTTCCTCTCTCCTCTGCCACGCTTCATTACCCAGTGCTCAGCCAGGCACAGAGAGGC
The DNA here is from genome assembly GCA_037367295.1 of Apogon hyalosoma. Classification (NCBI taxonomy): domain Eukaryota; kingdom Metazoa; phylum Chordata; class Actinopteri; order Kurtiformes; family Apogonidae; genus Apogon; species Apogon hyalosoma. Next base: position 13,587,158 of record JAPQRP010000009.1, on the reverse strand, counting down.
ACTGCACCACTTTCTCTTCACTACAGCCTTGTGCCCACTTACAGCCACAGAGCCAGGCTCCCTGTTGACCCAGGCAGGGTATTCGCTGCCCCTCAGGCATCAGGTCACTCTCACTTTATATACATGGCAGAGACAACAGGGGAAGGTCTGCCCTTGCATCATGAGTGACCCTGCCATAAAAAAAAGCAATTGGGTGGCCACATCTATGGCTCTCAGATTTTGCATGAGTGCACAGTTTTAAATCAGACAAGTGATACTGTAAAGATGCATTCAAAGCTATGTCACTCTGCTCTGTACCTGTGTATTATTCATATTATCAACCAGCAGGTTGAGGATAATTGCATTGAATCCATATGAAAGACAAGCCATACCCTGTTGAGGAACATTAGTAATCCTTTATACGTGTCATATAGCTCACCACGGTGCTGGTAGTGCCAGACAACACTGCTGGGCACAAGACCACCATTGTCCTACTAGATAAAGTGCGTTTGTGGCTAAGGCATGGTGGGGCGGTCCAGACACTGAAGAAAAGATAAGGGAGTGTCAAAGAACAAAGCTCTTGGTGTTATGTTGTTTACAGTGAAGTCATGAGTTGAATGTTTCTACAAATGTCATGACTGAACAATGCTGATGAAGCACTTTAAATTGTAGGTAGAACATAGTATGTCACAGTAGCTTGCCTTTCCTTTATCCTCCTGCTGCTTCCCAGTTAATTGACTACAAGTGCTCATTTGCCTGCAAGGAGCAGTCATTAAGGGTGAATAACAAAATTTAGCTTGGCAATAGAACAGCTAGGGATCAATGGGTTAATTCAATTGCCCCCGCATGAGGTGTATTGTATAGCAAGACCATTTGCAGGCCTTTAAAAGGGTGTCGTGCAGTTTAAGTGTACCTAAAAGTGCAAAAAGATTGCATGGATTGGGGTCAATAAAGAGAGAGAAGGACAGCTCTGGAGGCAATGAAATAAAAACAGACCAAAGTTCAGTGGTGTGTATGCCTGGCACTAAAAACAGTCTGTTAAATAACTGCGATTTAAAAAGGCAGTCATTTTTATTTTTCAAATTATGGATTGTTAGATAAACCCTGCAATCAGTACTTCAATCATCTGGACAGCTCAAATAGACTGTAATCTGTTTATTATAGGTTCAATTGTTTGAAGCTTTTCATTTCCAACAATTACTACACATTGAGCATGGATCTGAAACACATGCAAAACATTGAAAATCAAGCAGGGATTGATGCATCCATCGGGGCTTTGACACTGACTGATTTATAGAATGAGGTCAAGTACCACAAGACATGATATTGCATGCAGACAGTCTGAGGCGATGTACACTACACACTATTGCAGACAAACACTGCAGTCTCTCCTGCATCTTCATAATAAGTCACGGACAAATTAGGTTTGAAATTCCTCTCATGACTTCATGTGTTCTTCACATTATTCAACTATTCTAAGTGCTTATTTGCAGACTGTAAGCATGCAGATGTCTGGAATTGCATTGTTATTAGTTTAATTCTGCCTGTATAGTATAATAAATCTAGAAGTCTAACTTTTTTGTGGCGAAAGAGGATCTTCAAACTGCAACATCATCTCAATATGTATTATTGTATTTGTATCAGGAGGTTTCTTCTGTTTCTCACGGGGTCCAGAATGTGTTTGTTTTTTGTTTTTTTATTATGTCATTGTCATTAGAAAAATATCCCCATTATTTACCAAATTGTCAGTTTTAATACATATAAAATGTTGACAAAAACGGACAGAAATCAGCGTACTATAGCTTACTAAGCAGCTAGCTACACTGTTCTGTCACATTAAACATCTGACACCTGGCATGATTTAATTCACTGTCCCTAATTCATATTGGTATGCATAATCCTGCGCTGGAATTAAGTGTCAGTTTTACCTCTTTAACAAGTGTTTGCCCTGTTCAACCTGGGCAAATAGACTAAATCAATACAGATATATTGGATATTTGTTTGACTGTTGAGAAGATGATTTCTCTACCCTACATGTTGAGTATTTTATTGCCTCTGCATTAAAGGAAGCACTTATCAGCAGATAGATAACAGACAGTCAGCAGCTGCTGACACAATTCATAAGACCTGGCTGGCAAAATGGATTGTCAAACAAAGGCTTCTGTCGGCAAACACGCTCCTCAGTTGAGGATAACTGCAGGCAAAAGCGGGGAGAGCCTCTGGGGAAAAAAAACCTGAAGAACAAAGAAAGTGTTGCATTTGAAACGTGTTGACCACGCCTGGTTGCTCTGCTGACAGTTAGGGGGCAAGTACAAGTAACATTCACACTATTTTTACAGCAAAAACATAAAATATTACTTCTTATTATTTATTGAGGAATTCTTAAAGATAAAAAATAAAGTGTTATTTTGTTCCTACTAAAAAACAGAACACAGAAAAACTTCCAGAGTTTAGTCTGCCTCACCATGACTTCTGTGTACGTTTCCACACAGCAGGTGGCATATGACAGCTTCACAGACAGTTGCAACTACCTTCTCAGGAGCATGCAAATACTGTTTTATCTAGGAAAATGACATTTCATATAGCTAACACATAGCACTGGAACAGACATGTCTGTTCCAGTGTTTATAAGAGAGAGTTCACACACTTTAATCTATGCCACAATTCTCTTGATGAATCCTTCACTTTACATTTGAAAGAAGGTTCAAACTAATTAGCTCAGGGTGCCGGTGGTCTGTTGGTGTTGGTCCCATAACTGCTGCTAGTGATTGTTTCAGGATCTAAAAGGACTAGGACAGAGAATTATAGTAGTCAGTCATATCATCTCCGAATCAGGGTGGAACCAGAGGGGAAAAAGGGCTGAATTAGGTATACCAGTAAACATTTTGTGTAACATAGTCCTTTATGGAGAAGTCCTGAATGCAATTTTCCTTCAAGTAAATAAAATGATGATGTTTCTGCTATGTAAAATATATTGCAGAGTGTATTTCCATCCACGGAACAAACTTAGACAGAAAGGAGAGGGAGCTATTATCTTTATTACAGACAATATGCATGTTGGGATAATCCTATGAAAAGACTTTCCTCTAGGTTGTGGTGTATCTTTCCAGTTTACAACACTAAAAGTCATTTATCCTATGCTTTACTGGCTGGTTGACAAAGTGTCAGCATTTGTGTTCTCTGTCCAGAAACTAAAACTAGGTGTAATGAAAAAAGAGAATGACAGAGAGAGAAAAAAAAGAAAGAGAGAGAACAACAAAGGCAAGAGGACAGGACTGAATGAAGAGCACCATACAAACAAGGGTTGTCACTAATAGAGAGTTTTATGAGCTCCAGAACTGCTGAAATAGAGTGCCGTGCGTGTGCAGCAGCTCTTATCGGCTCACTGGCAGTAAGGGAGGGTGAGAGCTTCAACACTTGCGCTCCGTAAAAATGGTCTGATTCATTTTCCGCATGAGAGGGTCTCACTGGGGCGGCATCAGACCAGCCAGTCCACACAGATTTATGGACCATTAAAGCAGCAGGCCTCCTGACCACTATGCCACCATAGGCTGCCTGTGAAGACACACGGCACCCTCTGCATGCTCGGTCACTCCTCTCCATCACTGGCTTGCTGCCTTATTGTTCATCCCCACCACTTTTATGACCTTTCATAGACTATGATCGTACTACAGATTACGAGCAGTAATCGCACTTTTACCCAAAGGGAGCTGTTAACAGCAATTACTCTTACACCTCAAGTTAACAGGAGTCTCACAGAGTTATTTTTGTCATGTCAAAATCATCTTTGCCATCCTTAGTTTCTAATTAGCACCCTGGGCAGACGGTATGTCATATGGTGTAGGATCTGCTCCAATACTGTTATTACAAACATGAACTCTGCTGATGGTCAGTGGGGCATGTTTTAGCCTAACAGTTTTACAATCAGATTAGCACCATTACAGGCACACAGTCTAATGGGTCTGTCTTTTCATGGCATCCTCAATCAACTGTTTCCTTGGTGATTAATGCATCTCGTACACTTCTCTCTCATTTAGCTTTGCAACTTCATCAAGCTAGGAGTGATACAGTAGGAAAAATGGGGCACAGTCTATTCTGCTTGCTGGCCCTAAGAATAGCTCTGTGTGCAAGAAGATGATGTTGCAGCAACGCAAGCAAAGGCTCAGAAGCATGAATGAATGAACAGTATCCAAAGTGCCCTGCCACCACTGATAAATCTCTATTTAAACAAGCCCCTGAAGCATTTCTATTGATTTTTAGTTGACAAAATGAACATAGCCACTCTTAATGCTATTCTTTGTCCTCTATAAATACATCAAATATGCATATACATTAATGCTTCTACTCCCAATTCACTCTACCCAAACACACTGGTATAAGTAAAAGCAAACAAGACACTCGTTGAATAGTAGTAATATTGAGTTCAGTACAAACACAAAAATCAACACATCTGTCAGTCAAGCTTGGCACAGAACTGAAATTACGCCACTGCAAATCCTGTTTGTCCAGTTAAAAGCAGAGCAAAAACAAGGGCGTGCATCTGCACCAGTGTAGAAGAATGTACAGCACAATTGCATGGCAGGTATTTGGGGTTATACACAGTAAAAGCAAATTAGGCTATTAGATCAGTCCACAGAGAGCTACTTGTGTACGCTTATGAAATGGAGTGGTGGGGATGAGTAAGGTATCACCATTATGTGAAAGTTACAGTTTGGTGTGAAGTCACTGTTGGCCAGTAAAGCTGCACTCAACAGATAGCCAGGCAAGAACAGAACTTAGCAGATTTCCTGCTAAAACACTTTTGACTACAGAAGTACATCCACTCAGTCATGTATAACCTATAATAGGCACTTGTGGGTCATTTTGAATATTAATTTAGCCTAATCCATGAAAAGCAAATATGTTTCATCAAAATCTGGGGAAAAAAAACATGACAGTGCCTTTATTTTCCTTTTTTTCTTTGCATAAACCCTCAAACATTACACACTTTGCTGTTAATACAGAACCACACATGTCACATTAACTCCTTGTATGGTCGTTTACTCTAGGAGGGGCCCACTTGAGGGTCCTCTATCGTCACGAGGCTGGGTGTGGTGACACATCCTCTATCTCCGCCCCGAGGTGTTTGTCTAGCCCAACGCGGGAGTGTTTGTGTGGGACCCGTCAAGCAGGATCACATATTTAATTCTATGAAATATACCACATTCTAGTTATCACCTACAACTACCGGTGATTACTTATTTCTCAATAAACCTGTATGTTAAAGATCATAAATATATTTACTCCTACGGCTACGTTACAAGCAGCTGCTGATAAAAGTGAAAGCACATTACACGATGCAAAATAGGATGGCGTGCGCGTTCGCGGAACTCCTGCGCTGCGGCAGTTGCCAGGGGAGATAGGAGGGGAGGGGTTTTGATTGGCTGAAGTGGGCCTGTTGCTATGACGACGGCAAGGGGTTTGGTAGCGTTGCCGTGCGCTGTGTGATCTGCGCGCTGCGTGTATGGAGGAAGCAGCTGCTGATCTGATCTCTGACATTGTGTGAGACAGACATCTGAATAAACTGCGCACGGCCGTTTCTTTAAACACTCCGCACGAAGGCACGCCGTGCATGATTGTAAGTATTTGACCTTGTTTTATTTTTTTTCGCGACTGCCTAATTCTGCCAGAATACGGCGTGCGGTTCGAACAAGCTAAAAGTAAATGTGGTCAAGTGACTTTGCTTAGAGCAGACAGCATGGCAGATCAAGCGACAGCATGTGGCAGGCTAGCTAATGTTAACGTTACTTCTTTCTGTTTTCGGGGCTCGAAGCTTAAAGAGTAGGCTAGGTTTGTGTCTTTATAGAGTCAAAGAACAGCTATTATCACGAACATACCAAAACAAAATTACTATACGAGTCTGAGCACTTCTCGTAAAAATATTAAGCTAACGCTAGCAGTAGATTTACCTTCACTGACCCATCGGGCGACGGCTAACGCTACTTTACTTCACGGCTGTGCTGGATGAGCTAACGCTGGTAACTATAATAGCTAGTGGACTTGGCTCTGTTAAACAACATTTTATCAACTAGCTAAGAAGAAATAAGTTTCTTCGTAACGACTCCCGTCAGACGGGAAGTGTTGTGCAATAGTCCACGTCATTACGGGTAACTTTGAATTCCTCATTGTGTTATTGCTGTTGGTTGTGTACTCCGTGGTGATTGATAACACACTATATCAAAACGACAAAGTACGTTCATTTCCTTTGTTATAAACAGTTTGTGTCTTTCTTAATATGTCGCTGATTTAGTCGCCAAGTTGTTCGAGTTGCCCATATTAAACAGATTTGCGTTGGTGTTCATTTAAGACACATATCTCCCTCATGCATCTCTAAATAGCTGAATATTTAATGGTATATAACAGCAGTACCAGAGGTTGGGAGGCTACACTGGCTGGCTAAGCACATGATGTAATGGATTATCACAAGATTGTCCCAGATAGAGAGCGCTCTACAAACAATGTCAGAGTGTAGGAAAAATATCTGTTTAATCCAGTTGGGTATACAGTACAGTGTACTGTCACTGACGAGGATATCATATACTTGATGTTGTTCCATGTTTGTGGTGTTGTTTGCTTATTTACTTTCTCTGGCTGCTTCATGTTTGTTGTATTTACTGCCTTGGACAAATCTAGCCCAACAGTCATTGTGTGGTTTGGGATTTCTGTGTATATTTTTAAATGTGAGAAGATTTTTTTTTTATTTATTTTTTTTCATTTGTGAGGGTGTGACGTTAATTATCTAAACTGACATTACATGTTTCTTTTTGCCTGACAGTTGTTAAAGCCCTTGTGGTAAATAGAAGACAATGGCAACAGGAGATTAAGGAAAAGGACAAAAAAAAGACACAGATGTTATCAGTCTGCCATTATTTTATTGCCAGAACTTCCAGGGTCACGTTGTAAGTCCAAACCATCTGTTGTGTTTGTTGGTGATGGTCCTTGCATGTATCCACCTCTGGACAAGTTTGTATGTGCACAAACCTCTGAAGGGTCTTGCATCCCAGAATAGATGAGTGCCTGCTAACTTTACAGACATTCATTTCTATAAATAAGACTTGTCGTAACCCAGTGATGCTGTTTATTGCTGACGTGTTTTGGCTTTAATAACTACAGGGAACTAATACATTGTCAGTGAAGTGGGAGTGTCGTCATTTATGTTAAGGACCATAGACAATGGAGCTTCTTTTTCTATATCTGAAACTGAGGAAAGGGTGTTTGGCATTTGTGTTTGTGCCACTCTTTTTTTGTGGAGATAATCATACTGTGTGATTCCTGGAAATGTAACTGTCATATTTTAATTAATTTTAATTAAATTAAATTTATTAGTTTGACAGGGACAATGTACATCCATCAACATTACTGTAAATGTACCAGAATTGCCTAATGGCAATTTTTCATCTGTTGTCCCGTAAGTCAGATACCTTACCTAGAGATCACCTGAAACTGAAATCTACATCTAATTGACACAGAAAGTGGCTGTATGAGTCATTATAACATAAAGTGTTATCAGCAGTGTCTCAGAAATGTTCTAAATAAAAACAAAATCCAGGGGTTTTTGGCTCCTCTGTAAATCCAGTTAATTGGATAAGAAAATTGTGCTTATTGGAATTTTTTTTTAAAGCAGAGTGTCAGTGCATTCACATATTTTTGATGCATCACTTCATTCCCATGCCATCTCCCTGTCTGTGCTCTTGTTACTGGGATATTTTATGACAACTATGTACAGTTGTAGACAGAGCAGTATGAACTCAAACTCAACTGTATCTCTCGAAAATGTCACTCTTCATTTACAACTTACTCAACATATTAATTTCACACCTCTGTGAAGGTGTACTGGGAGCACAGCAAGGTGTTTCTCAGATGATGTATGGCAACAATAAAGCAATGTCATTGTCAAAAAGGAGACCACCACAGTGCTGCGTTTTTATCTTGTATTTCCCAAAGTGTTTGAAGTGCATTTTAAATCATCTAAAACTCCATTCTCTTGTTCAGTCAGCACAGAACAGTGAATATCAAATTTCATCTGATTGGGGAAATAAACTGGCAAGCAGTTTGTTGTAGCCTGTATATGTGACCCTCTATCAAAGTTGAAGTGGCACAGAAAGTACAGTTCCAAATGGTGGCCATGTAATCAGCCTTATCACAGAACTGTGTACTCTGACCCTGAGTAAATGAAAGGTTGCGTCTACGAAAATCCACCATGTTCTTTGTAGGTATATGAGTCTTTTCATTCCATTACTAAAGCTGACCCATATCACAGACCTGTACAGGTTTGACTTACACGGTCTAAACATGCAGCGCCTTCTTAAAGCTGCTATTCTGAACTTTCTAACCCAGAGTTTCATGAAACCCTGTCATTACCAAGTTGTGTGAAACACAGTGGTTTTACAAACATTCCTAAACTGGGGGATCAGTGTAAACATTATTTGATAATTGGCACAGTAAGAAAGTTGAGAGCATGTTTCACAGAGTAACTTTATTCCAACATGCATTTTCACAACCTGTTTTACACATTAAACACATCCATAAGCAGCGTTTAAAGAAAGAGCCAATCATAAGTGTGTCAGTCGAATTATGTGCTAATTGTGGGGCTCCCCATCATGAAGACCCCTGTTGTTTAATGAAGTCATGTCATATCTATCTGGGATCAATCAATGATGTCCAGCTCTGACTGCTGACACTGCCCTGTAGCATCGACTGCCTCTGGTCCACCCAATGTAGTTGACTGAAACAACTGTAGCTGCATATTTAAATATTTTTCTATATTCTGATTTATATGCATAGTTATCTGTTGCTAGGATTAGGGACATTTTAAGTAGTTTGCAGCCTTTGCATGCACAAGATTAGCTAACTAGTGAAATATAGGTGAAGATCTGGCATACAATTGAAGCAGTTTACCTGCCATGTGTCTTCTTCGGGTCCTCTGGTCATGTTATTGATTCCCAGCACTCTTAACATAAATGGCTTGGGTTTTTTTTTTTTTTTTTTTGACACTTCTCATCATTTTGTACCTCCTGAGAGCCTACAGTTAAACTGCAGGTGTCTATTTTTAAGCCCAAGCTTTCCACTTAATCACTGTCACTATTGTGCATGCTTGGGGCAGTCTATTGTATTTAATGTCATGACAGCAACAAAAGGACAAAACAACTTTACAAATAAGAAATGCATTGCTTGAATAAGAATGTTTACAATTCCAATTGAGGCCTTAGTTTGTTTGTTTTTCTGAAGTTGCATATCTATGAGAATATATGTGTATTCCTGCTGTGGTGTCCCAATATTGGTCACAGTGTTTATACACTATGACTATTGGGAACTGGCTCCCTCTTTTACTCCCTGACTCACTGACCCCCATAGTTTCCCTGTGCCTGTCTGGTTTCTGGCAGTAGGCTGAGGATGCAGCCCATTAGGGTCTGGCTCATTGAAAACATCACTGATGTGTATGTTTCCTTGATTGAGAGAAAGTAAGGGGAAAGCACGACTGTGTGCTGTGTCACAGTGGCTCTTTGTCTTGTCACCCCTGGTTGAATTAACAAGATTTATTTAATTGATGGCGGTTTGACAACAATGACTCTGAATTACCAGCTTTTGTGCAAGAGATGGAGATCTTCTAGGAAGACTCAATTAAGCACACAGTTCTCAAAGTTTATTAATTAAAATAGCACTGGGTAAAAAGAAATGGAAGCATAAACCTCCAACATAAACATCTGAATTACAGTTGTATTATTTGATCTGCATTTGAAACAGCTACATCCATGAATATGGATGGAACTCTGTCTACTACAGCCTGTCTAAGGTTTTTTGTCAGCAGATCAACATTGCGATGCAAAAAACTTAAAACTTAAGTCCTCTGTATTTCATTATCATATTCAACACAACCTGTGGCATGACAGTGTATGCATTTTGTGAAGAAGGTACTAACCTGTTGATTTTTCAGAAACTAGATGGTTTTTTTTTCCTTGTAACCTTGTTTCCCTGATGTATTTTATGAAGATCTCCTACATTCTTAAGACATTTTCTAGTGGTGTCTGTTTCACATGTGTACAACATTTGAAAAGTGCAAACACTTGCAGTGTTTACTGGGAAAGTAATCTCAAAGAGTGCATTCCAAGACAGGCTTATGTTGAAACTGGCTTGTTAAAGGCACAGTCTGTGTCTATTCAAAAATATAAAAAACTGTTTAAGTCTACAACACTAGTCGTTGAACCTTAGTTTATAGAAAGCCTAAAGTAAATGTCTTGGCAGTCTGTTTTAGACCTTGTGAACTATATAGGGCTGTTGCGCATGCTGATTGGTGGCGAGTGTTTATACACTGAACTACAACACATGACAAGAGATAAGGTTTCAGTGTTTGCTGTGGTTGGTCTGTACTTTGGAAGGCCTCACCTTCATGGTGTGTTTCAAATCACTGAAGTCAATAGCCATCAATTCTGTCATTAACCATTGTTCTGTGTGCTTGTTTTGCTGTATTATCTGTTTAGTTGAAGAGTTAGCCTAGTATGTTAGGTTAGGGTTTGTTGTTTGTCAGTATTCTTGACATCTGGTTCAGTCTATGTCCTACATGCTGGTGGAATTCATAGATTGCCGAAGTAAATACTGCTGCCTCTATAAATATTACCTTAGGCTTCTCACTGATCGAGACCACTGTTTTGGTGCAGAGCAGACCTAACTCTCTGAGTGAAGTCTGAATTTGTTTTCTGAAAATGAACTTCCTCAACAGGCAGGAGGTGTTTCCTTCCCTCCTGGTCCTCTGTTTGAAACTGTGAGGTGAATACTGAGAGCTTCTGAAACATGACTAGAGCAAAAACAACTGCTCCTTTGTATGAGCTGAGTGTAGGGCCAGTTGTAATGCTTTGTGCAAGCTTTTTAATTTGCTTTAACCCAGCTTCTGAGTAGGTCATTTTATTCCATTGAGCAGTTTTATGTAAAATGCTTCATTTAGACTCAACCTGCTTAGCTTTCACATTAACGGATGCTTTATTTGTTATGACATAATTTGACCAGCCCATACAATAAAAGACCACTTGGCTACTTCACTGTAGAACAGTCTCTCTCTCTCTCTCTCTCTCTCTCTCTCTCTCTCTTTCTCTCTCTCTCTCTCTCTCTCTCTC
>JAPQRP010000009.1:13554160-13566510 GCA_037367295.1 Apogon hyalosoma | reverse complement strand
TCTATCTATCTATCTATCTATCTATCTATCTAATCTATCTAATCTATCTAATCTATCTAATCTATCTAATCTATCTATCTATCTATCTATCTATCTATCTATCTATCTATCTAATCTATCTAATCTGTTGAGTTTGAGAAAAAAGTTGCTAAAGTTGTCAGTACATTTTTATATTTCATACAAAGGTGGTCATCACATAACAAAACTAAATCATGGAATACAATAATTAAAATTCAGCAGGATTAAAAATGACAATGCAAAAACAATGAAGTTGCACTTAACATTAATTTCAAATTCTTGTCTTTCCAGACCTATTTGATTTAATGGGTCCAATCATTGGGATGTCACCAGATAAGAAAACGGAAATTCCGGGTATGCAAGAGGAGCGGACAGGACTCAGAGGTGTTTGTGGTGTGGGAACACTGCCCGAGGCAGAGTGTGCCTCCAGTCCGTTGGCAACCAGCGTGGATCGTACTGGAGGTACTGAGGATGAGGAGCTCACAAATCTCAACTGGCTCCATGAGAATCTTCTTCAAAACTTCACACTGGGTGGGCCTGAAGCCCAGCCCAGTGGCAGCCCGCTCTTTGACATAGAGGGAGACTACGGGTCCAGTCAAGGCCCATCCTCCTCCTCCTCATCTTCATCACACAGCCGAGGCAGAGAGAGGGACTCACTGAAGTCTAAGCCACCTTTTTCATTTTCTCTCCTCATCTACATGGCCATCGAGCAATCCCCCAGCAAGTCTTTGCCTGTCAAAGAGATCTATGGCTGGATCCTTGAGCACTTCCCTTATTTCTCCAATGCTCCCACTGGCTGGAAAAACTCAGTTCGTCACAACCTGTCCCTGAACAAATGCTTCCGCAAGGTCGAAAGGAGTTTTGGAAAGGTAGGTCGGCAAACTGTCCTCTAATGTTTACACACTGCAACATTCTCTTAGTTTGACTCCACAGTTCAGTTGACTGGAGTAGGAGTAGCCCAATTTAAACTGTTTTTATACGGTGAAATACTGTTAAAGTTTCCCTGGGCCAAAATCTTTCTGCTTTGTTTAACAAAATGCTACTGGAACAGTTGCAGTTTAGAGCTGGAGTGTGGCTCATGTGACAGTGTCTCGGTGTGTAACTCAGCCGCAGGGACCTCTGACTCTGCTGCGATAAGGGAAGAATCCAGTCAAGGTCACAATACTCCTTCAGAGGAAATGCAAACACAGCATGGTGAGAATAGGATTTTATCTCCCAAAGGTAGTGCAACTGTTTGTCCAGAAGAGAGTGAAGTATCTCAGAGCTGGAATACCCACTGTCACACTTCTAGAAGAAAACAAACAACCCTAAAAGTTCAGAGATGAGTTTGTCTACTTCAGTTTGACACAGTTACTATATGCGTCACTGAGTGTCATATTCCAGTGTAGGGAGAGAAACTTAAATAGGAAAGTTGGCAAATACTTGTGACAAATGGACAAGCACATCCTGCACTTCCTACACATCAAGGGTGAATTTACAATGTGTCTCAAAATAATATGATGGGAAACGGGAAAAAGCAGAAGTAATCTACAAAAGTAGCTCTTGCTTGAATATATTGACTGCATTAGTAGTGAATGTGCTAATAGAAGTATTTCAGTAAAGTTTTAAATTGTAGATTCATTTTCATAAAGAATGTACAATGTTTGCAGGTCTGCAAAAAGGCTCACGTCCAGTTAACAAAACTTTATGTTGTATAATGCTTGAAAAATGATTTCAACAGGTCTTTAAAATGTATTTCAATTTGAAGTTAATGTACATTAACTTCAATCTTAAATATAATTTAGGGGAAATTTTGTGATGATCACTCAGTAGCAAAATGGAAGCAGTACTTACTAATGCAAGCTGTTCAGCACCTTTGGAATTTACCTGTGGTAGTGTGCCACAACATGGTGTTTAGGCTAAAATGGCATCTCCTTGTATCTAAAAAAAAAAAAAAAAAAAAAATTCTACAAGTTACTTTAAGAACTTACTAGAAGTTCAGTGAGATTTAGCTTGACCAGCACATTTACAGATGTGAAGTCTACCGCGCTGTGTTTAATAAAAACAAACAAAAAAAAAAAAACAACAAAAAAAGAAAGGTCTCCACATTTGGAACGTTTGGTAGAAACTTGTTACAGTTGCTGCTGTAAAAATGCAGCAGCATCACCAAAGTCTGGTCACTCAACACAAACAACTACATCTTATATTTGCATTCGTAGTGGTCTGTAAAGATGTCAAACCTTTCAGACACCCAGGAATGAGAGGCCTTTACAAGTACTGTCAAAACAGTGTCAGACTTCCATACACACCTTAATTTTCATGTTGCACTTTACTGTGCTGATGCAGGCAGTGACACGATGGTCGCCATATTGAGGTTCAGTGTGAGTTCAGACTTGTGACCGGTAGAGCCCGTGGTGCCAGGTCTGTGCCCACCTCAGACCTGTTATTTTCTCACTGTGGGAGAGGATGGCACTTAGCACTCAGCGAGTAGCAACACGGTGCGGTGCAGGCCGCTCAGCATGCAGGTGCACAGCGTGAGCTCTAACGTCTGCTGAGAGAACAGCACCAGTTTCACATGACACTTGCTGGTGGTTTCCGTTGCCATGGAGACATTTCCTTCTTCCTGCATCAGGGCTGGTTGGTAATCTGAGTCAAGGTTATTCTCCTCCCTCCCTCTTTTCTCCTCCCATACTGGGCAAGAATACTCTGCCATCAGATAAAGTGACAGTTAACACACTCCCGCACACTACACCAACAGACAGATTCATTCCTCACAGTGTTGTGAAATAATTTTTTCTTCCATTTGTTCATCTTGTTAAGGAATTCTTTGGTGTATATTTGCTGTGTTCCCATGTTTGCTTCTCATGTCAGATCTTTTAAAAAAGGAAGCTATGATTTGTTGAAAAAAAAAAAGTTAGATTGTAGTAATTGCAGACAGCATTGTGAATTGGACCTACTGACCATGTTGAATTTTTTTTTAACCAAACATACAAATTTAGCAGTATTAAAATACAAAAACTTTTTAAAAACTATTTTTTCTTAATTTACATGGTACACTTCTCTGTACAATGTCACTGAATCCTTTTGTGATTATATAATTGCACTGGCTGACTTCTGATGCAATTAATTGAGCAGACCTACTTTAAAAAATGAGCTCTTTAAGTTTTTTGACAGTTTAGCAAAATTTTTATATGGCGGAAGAATAGTGTGCTTTCAGTCCAGTCTTTCAGTGACAGACTTTGTCAGGTGAGTTTTTTCAGAAGTTTAAACTAGTTGACAAATGGTTCTGTGCATCATTTTGATGGACTGAAAATGGGGCATATGCAATTTGAAGCTGACGTGTAAAAAGCACTGAAATGATAAAAGCTTACTGCTGATAGCACAAACAGATTGCAGTGTCTCATGGTGACTAAGCTGTAAAAGGTTAGGGTTATACTTTCCCTTTTTTCTGATACATAATTATGATCATGAAAATTGTTTTTGCCCAGCAGTACACTTCCAGACGACTAGCAATTAATGCTTTCCCCAAGACTCTTTAACCGATAACATATTTAACTTATTTAACTAAACATGCTGGGTGAGTGCAGAGTATTTCCGTAAAACATTTGTATAATAATGAACACAATACAGGCAGTTCATCATGGTGCTATTACATGTCATTTTGGCATATCCACTTTTTGGGACATAGAAGTTTGACTGTGCCCTCTCTTTGCTACAGGCCAATGGAAAAGGTTCTCTGTGGTGTGTTGACCCTGAGTACCGCCCCAACCTGATCCAAGCCCTTAAGAAGCAGCACTTCCCTGCCGCACATGCCTTCTGCACACCACCCGCCTCCCCACCCAGGTGAAATTACGCTGCGGATCTTGTTTTCTAACAGTTTTCAAAGTTTAAGTGTCACACCCAATTTAACACCTCTTTTAGACCCAGCAGTTGATCCGGCATTTCTTTATTTACCTTTTGCAGTGCCTCCTCACCACCTCGCCATCTCTTTCTACAAGGCTGCTCATTTAAAGGTGAGATTGAAGCATTTAAAAATGCCTGCCCGCTAAGAATCTGCACATTTCTGGAGATTCTTATTTGTGGAGTTTTGAAGTGTGTGTTTGTGCAGTATTTTGATTATGTTGCCTTTTCACATTCCAGTCACAGAACATTCAGCATCACTGTGCTTTTATCCTCAACTCTTGGTTTGATTTGTTGCTTTCAAGTCATTGATGCCTCATGTAGACCATAATGGTGAGAGCTCCCAGTAGATGTCTCAGCCTCCTCTTTCTCCCTCTGCCTCTTGGATTTGTAACCTTGACGACAGGCAGAGGTTCTGCTGGTGCTGAGTGTCGAGCACTCAGTCTCACTGTAATCATTAATAATTTAGAGCCCCAGAAGTGAGCTATGAGGCCGTTAGACACTTTGTCAGCTCTGAAAAGAGTGGATGCACTCTCAATACCAGTAACTTGAATTTATCTTCTGTTTATAGGTAAATCTTTTGCATATCAGATCCATTGAGCAAACATTGGTTGAGGGGGGCTATATCTTTACTTATTAGAGGATCCCCAGCCTCTTAGTGCAAATCCATAGTGCCATTCTTCCATACTGTAGGACTGACCATCATGCATGTTCTCTCCTCTTCCAGAGTCTGACATTGATGCTGCCACTGCCATGATGCTCTTAAACTCTGCCCCCGGGCACCACGTTGACCCATGTAAGAGAATCCCCCAGCAGCCATACTTTCACCTACTCTCCCTGCTGTTTGTGTCTTCCCAACATGCCACTTTATCATCGCTTAAGTCTTCTTTTTATGTTTTGTGCTTTGATTTGTGTATGTCACTTCCATTGAATCAGAATGTTTCAAGAGCGACAGGCATCATTATTTCTGAAAAATGAAATTTAATATATGACTAATGACATATCTACTGGCTATTTTTGCCTGTGCTGAAAATAATGACTGATTTACCCTATTCTTAATTTAGACAATTCTTGGACTACTGAAGTCTAAAGAGCATTTTAATGTGACTGGGTTTCGATAATATTGTTTTGTACTTCCCCCTGAATGTTATTTGAATGTTAATTCTATATTGACATGCATGTACAATAAGGTGATATTTTTAAATCAGGTTTTTCCTCTCAGACCAAGACAACTCTTAGTTCCTCTTTATACTTGTAAACAAATCAAGCTGAAGTTGTGTGTTGCTCAGCTGATTTCTGCTTTTTCCTCTTCAGAAAAAAATGTAACTGTTCTACTGTAAAATATCATGTCAGGTATTAGTTATTGTTTAGTAAGTAAAACCAAAGAAAGGAACTTGACCATTTAAAAGAGGGTTCCAGTGGGGCCTTTAAAAGTCTTGAATTTACAAATCTGGATTTAATACCTTAAAAAAGTCTTTAAAAAGTATTACATTTGATATGGTAGGTCTTAAGTTATGTTTCCATTAATGTGTTTAAATGTGTCTCTTAAATGTCCAGGCTGCACAAAAAAAATAAAATAAAATAAAATAGTTTATTCAGTTCCACCTGTTCCAACCCGACAATTTATGCTGAAATTAGGAACTAATTATTGCTAACTTTGCATCCCCCAGTGAGAAATAACTCTGAATGGAGGGAATCGAGGTGTTGGAGTAAATAAATACATTTTCCTAAATTCTACAAGCCACAATTTTTTGCTAGTATGACTGTGAAATAGGCTGTGAAATGGGCATTAAATTCTATTCAAAATAGTCTTAAAAAAGTCTTAAAAAGTCTTAAATTTAACTTGTAAAAATAAATACATATTTAAATTGTTTTATTTATTTGGTGCTAGTAGTACTGTATTAAAAATTGCATTATTATCATCATTACCAGCATTTAAAAACATACATTTATTTACAGCGCTGTGCAAAAGTCCTGGGCCAACATCAGGTTTGTTGGTTTAGTAAAGTTCTAATGACTCCACATATGCATTTCTCGGTCTCTGTATTAAGATACAATCTGGATTTATGGGAAGTAGCCTATGTACAGCATTAAAAACAAAAGCTTCAGGGGAAAAACAGTTTCTATAAACCAAAGTGGTATTATTTAGTGTGATCTACCAAGTTTTATACCACTAGAACTCCATTTAATTTAGTTTTTTGTGTGTCTTTTAAGGTTGTACACATAATCCCTGTATTCTCTTATATCACAAAAAAGAGAATCAGAAATAAATATGTTTGCTCATTTCCACCCTGCAAAAACAACAAAACTAAAGGTGGTGTAAGACTTTGCCCAGTACTATAGGTACATAAACACTTGACATTTGTGGAAGTTTTCACTTTCAAAACAAAGAAAATTTGCATAACACAACAAAAGGGAGAGCAGTCAATCTAGGTCATGTGTAGCAACAAGAAAAATATGGATAAATGCTAGTTTTGACAGTGTTGAAATTGAAAATTCTTACAGTTATGACAGATCACCATGGGCATCAACAGGACCGAATACAGATAAGGATAGGAAGAAATAAGTTGTATAAAGAGAAATTGAAGTTGTGTGATATGAGGAAAAGAATGTGTTGTTATGTTCCCATCACTTATTACACAGCACCAAAACAGAAGTGATTGTCTATTACTAGCAAAAGTATTTATACTTACTTAAAATTGAAAGTAATGTGTACTTCCATAGTGAGAGAGCAGTCGTCTCTGAAGGTCAAATGGCCCAAAAACCTGAACTAAGCTGAAAACGGAGCAGTGTGTTTTCTGTGCCTACCTCTCAGCACTGGTGACATATGTTAACAAAGTTGTCAAAATTTGTTTTAAACCAGTGCTGGTATGACTTCATCTGATGACTGACTCCTCGGCTTACAGCAGCCTCTAGGACAAACACTCTGTGGTGCTCTATGACTGTATACAAATAGTATAACCTTAGGCAAAAGTGTCTTTTATTTGACTTTCTGGAAATAAGATGCGACTCTAAAGGACTAACTTTTCTTATAGCTTTAAGAAGTGAAATACAATTACAGTTTTATTGTAGGGACAATATCATAAGTAGAAATATTTAGAAAAAACAAGAAAGCTTTGAAGATTTAATTAATGAAAAGTTTTTTTTTTTTTAGTTATATTTGTTTGTTTATTGCCTCCCAGTATTTTGTAGTGGGTCAAATATGTAATTTCTTTGACATACTGACTTATATGTATGCTGTGTAATGTAAGAAAAAGTTCTGATGTTTATCTGTTATCAGTTTGCAGTTTTTATTATTATTATTATTATTATTATTATTATTATTATGCATAAATCAAGACAGAAAATATCACCTGCAACCAGAAAAGGGATAAAGTGTTTTTGTTTGAATATATAGCTGTACACTCATCCCTGTTTACCCTCTGCTTTCTTCAGGCAATTCAGACAGTCCACTGGACCTTTCCAGACCTGACTCTGTTCTGGTGAGCAGTGATCCAAAGCAAGACCACAACTACAGCAGTGTGGCCCTGCAGCGCTGCTCCTCCCGATCCTCCTCTTCATCTCTTTCATCCCTGGACGAAGGAGGCTGTGATCGCAGGCAGTCCTGCCGCGCCGGCAGCGAGGGTTTCCACAGTGACGAGGACTCCGACCTCTGGGACGAGAGGGGCGTCCACCAAACATCGCGGCGTCCGCCTGCCATCAAGTGGCCTGCTGGCAAGAGGGCAAAACGTGAAGTCAAACCAGAGCTGGATGAGGAGCTGAAGGAGGCGGCAGGCTCTTTGCTACACCTGGCTGGTATACGCAGCTGCACGGAGGGCTCCAAACGCACTGTCAAGAGCATAAAACTGAACAGGAAATGAAGATCCCTCCCCAACCCCATCAGACTCCAGACCCTGTGAACCCTAACCTCTGACCCCTGATCGTGTGTCCCAGTGTGCCTCCTTCTCCTTATCTGATCGTTCATTGGCCATTTTGAGCCTTTTATTTGTTTGGGATATTCCTGTCCAACAAAACAAATGGCAATAGCATCGTTCACACAGGAGAACAAAGCCATATAGAGACTTTTGTAACTCGGGGCTAACTGCTGGGGGGGGCGGGGGGGCTATGGAGAACCATCAAGATACCTATCCAAAACGACCTGCCTGCTTCTGTTGGATTAGACGATTGTGATTCAAGAATTTTTTTCTCTGAAAGACAAAAGTGGGAAAATCTGAGGGTTTTCTAACTCAAAAGCGTTGCATGCTTCCTCCTCAAACCTGTATCCTCTTCCAAGTGAATCTATTTATGAATCGAATGAGTGCATGTTTGTAACAGACAAAACCTAACCTCCTGGTGTTATCAGTTTCTCCTTTTTGTGCTAAAGAAAAAATGCCACTGTTTTGGAAGGAAGTTTTGCTTTTTGAATCCTCTTGTAAGAGAGATGCAATAATTAATCCACAACCTTAACTTTTTTCACATTACCTAATGGTGGCATTTTTCAGAGTTGAGTATGTTAGTTTACTTTACAATTTAGAGAATGAATGGAGTAGTATTATGATCTTGTTATGCGATAAACTTATTACACATGAGCTCTGGCTCTAATTTCAGGATTAGCAAGATGTGGAAATAGTATTACTCTGCCACTGCCAAATTTATTTGCAAAGTTAGCTATTCTACTCCGCTCAGTCTTGTGCGGCCATTACAGTGCTACACAAATGAAAGCTATTTTTGTTTATTTTTGCAAATCCACTGCTCCTCCTGTCACTCTCTCATTCACCAGTGTGTTTTCCACATTTATTGTGCAGACACAAAATGTATATTCACTTGTTTGGTGACAGCCTATGCAAAGTGAACATCTGCTATGCACTCGCCAGATGTTCACTGTGTATCCATAGGTTATCCTTCATAGATTTTATTTTATTTTTTTGTGTGTGTGTGTGTGTGGGTGTATCATAGTGCATGTTGACTTCAGCCCCAGCCTGAGATGACAGTTACGACAGAAAAGAGTTTGAGATGATCAAACATTGTTCTTGTTCTGACAGTAGTCGTACTGCTCAGATGCATATGATTGGTGTTTTGACAGACCTCCTTTTCACAGCTGGATGTTAGGGCTGTTCATGCTTGTTTGTGGTCCTTTTTAGACACAGAATTGGTTAACATAAGCAGGAGCAGACAGGAAATTACCAGAGAGTCTTGCTCCATTATAGGATTTACAGTTTTTTTTTACACTTCCATATGTTCTCCTTGTGTTTTTCAACCAACAATGAAAAATTCCAAAACTGTAAGGACAGTTTTGTTTAGGCATGTCCCCTGGCCAAGTTAATTTGCACCTAATGAGAAGAAATGCCTGCTTTGGTTCAGAGTAGTGAAAAATGTGAACCATATTTGGGAGACAAAAGTGAGAAGTGGGCAATATAGTTGTCACAGCCAGAGAGAGCTGGGATCTGGATGTGCAGTCACTCGCAGGCGAGATGTTGAAAACCTGTGCTGCTCTTGTGTTTTGCCCCCCATTCTGGCTGGGCACTAGTGTTCATTCCTTGCTCTTCCTCTTAGAACAAAATAAGGAAGTGCACGTTCTCTTCTCAAGCTGTGAAATGGAGTGTTTATTATCAGTTGATTGCATGCAGTTCACTGAGGGGAAGTTGTGTAAAAGGCCACAATTCGCATTTCAAACAGGCTATACACACACATACAACACAAAGTAGCATGGAAGTGCACAATGGTTACGCACTGAAATTTACACCGCTCCTTCCCACAGGAAAAAAAAATTTAGTGTGTCACAGTGACTGTTTATATAGCATGCATGATCGGTGCCAAACATTTTCTTGTGCCACTGATTTAAAGTGCAAAGGGTTGTGGTCACTGTATTCCCCTGCTGCCACTGTGTAGTTGTGATTCAGATTAACAATGCCCTAGTTTTCTGAATCATTCAAACAGGAAATGGGAGAGGACTCTGGTCAGTGCAGTGACTTAACCAATTTTTTTTTTTTTTGGGTTTATTTATGTCGCTTTAGAGTGGGAGCTGTTCTTTGCAGAGTAAGCTGCAGTTCTCAGAAGTAATACTTGCATACACTGGTCTTGTTTAGCTGTGAAAAAAGAACAAATTATTGTTCATTAATCATCATCTTATTTATGACATTAATTTATGGGATTTTTGAATGCATACTCTATCAAACACTGGTCATTTGAAGCCAATGACTAGGCACATTTATATTTCTCCCTCTGTGAATTTTTCTTGAGTATTTTTTTTCTCCTTTTATTTTACAGCAATACACCTTTTTTCTTTCTGTATGTTTTAAGTATTTTTGCCAATGTCTGCTGTCTTTAGAGCGGGTGTTTTTAATTTAACCATGACTGCCAGGTTTCCTTGATGTTTTGTTTTGCTTCTCGTTAAACTGGATAGAAGACAGTTGATTAACACTGATCCTGGAACCTTTTGTTGCCAAAATGGATGTACAGCTGGGGTATTGAAGCTAAGATGGACGCATTCCCCATGTACTGTAGAATTTTGTTGAAACGGATTTAATCATTTTTACATGTGTATTTTATGGTTTATGTTTAGATATTTGGACTAATTAGTCACAATTTAAAGATTAGCTCTCAGTTTCATCACAGAAATACTGCCATTCACCACACATGCTTCCTATGGGATGTTTGGAACATTTGTTCATCACTGAAAAACTGGAACAGACTAACTCATTTACCAGACTTATAATTTAGTTAAGTATAGGGACGACTGCAGTGAAATTATGGGGAGATTAGTTGAAGAAAATTGTTATTCTTTCAGTAGCACTTGAAAAAGTTTCTGTTAAAGTGACTCTGAATCTGTGAGTTTATCTAGGGTTGAGCTACCTAATAGTTTTTGGGGTTACAAAAACATGAATCCCAAATCCCAGTTGCTTCTTTGCTCAACAGCTCTCGTTGAATATTGAGTATTTCGATCTCAAAATTCTGTTGCAGTTACTATATGGATATGTTGAACATTTTGTTGCATTTGACAAAGCTGCCAACCCAGTATCAGTCTGTGTCAGTTGTCTGCCATGTCTATTGGATGACACACCTTTTGGTTTTTGTATGCTAACCTCTGTTGATAAAATGTTTATAAGATTTATTTTCGCCAAAGATATGCAATTGCATTATATATGGTATTACAAAATATTAATAAAAACCTGTTCTTGTTAATACTGTTGGTTTCTTTTTTTTTAATTTGAGAAAAGCTGCCACTGAAGCATGTTTATTACTCACATTTCTGTCCTGAAAACTTCAACAAGAATACCATCATTCTTCGCAAGTGCCCTTCACTGCTTACATTTTTGATCAACATTGCCACCTGCTGTGAAGGCCTCAAGATCAAAATTCTGGGCATATCCTTTAAAAGAGCTACTTCTCCATGTGGTTAGGTTTTCAGTTTTCACATGACTATGTTACAGCTGGCAAATATTTCCCACCAAGTCCAGCAGTTTGGTGTTGTTTTGACTGGACAAGCTGTGATCAGCACAACGTGGCGGCTCTACCACACATTCCCTTTTTCTTCTGTATGTCTTTTGAATGCGCTAACGTGGCAGACTGCCAGAAATGCACCTCACGTTAATGTAGATTCCGGGGCTGTGCCAGTGATGGATGCATCATCAGATGTCCTAACGACACTCTTCACTGTAAGTTAATTAGTCATGGAGGACTGTGGGATGAACACAGTGTGACCCTGAACAAGGGCTTGTCTGACTAGCCTCAGGCCTATTGGCACAGCTCTATTGTTCAATAGAGTCCTGTGTGTCGACTGGAAGAGGGGGGCTTCTCCCTACTGACTGCCTCAATTCAGCTGAAAATCAGAGCAGCATCACCCCCCCTCCCCTCCCACACGGCCCTAGCAACCACGCCACGCCGACAGTTACTAGGCAACCAGACAATGCTGGAGCCACTGGCTGTGGTGTGCGTGTGAGAGTTTGTGTTTCGCCTGTATGCATTTAAGATCAGGAATAGTAAGAGCAGCAGAGGAAATCTTTTTACTGTCACAATATTTAACTAAGCCATGTGTTACTGAATGCTTTGTGTCTTATACAGCATTTAACAGATGAATAAAACTACATAGTTGGGATTTCTTTAAATTGTAATACTATGTGGATCATTGTGGATTAGATTACATTAATCGTGTAGGATTTGAGCAGTGATGGTTGCATTAGTGACATGTCACTTCACTTCCAGTCTAAATGAGGTCATGTTAGCTTTAAAGGGGAAACACAGACTATCGGTGTAAAAACCAGCTGTTTTTGTTCATGCAAACCTGGTTCACCACTCTCAGAGACAACAGCAAATAATTAACCAGTGACAATATATATATTTTAAATATATCATTTTTAACTGCATGAGGTCCATTGAGAGAACTAAAAGAAGAGGAAATTATGTTGTAATCATAGAAATAATCATTTCAGTCACATTTCAAAGTAGATGTAAAGGAAATTAATCATTTTGTTTAT